>JARHVA010000810.1:3857500-4443352 GCA_037957365.1 Torreya grandis | reverse complement strand
TTCCCTTTCCTTGAATTTTTGTATTAAAATAACTAACACCAATCATAATTCACAGTTTTCACATAAATGTTGAAGTGCACTGAATGAAAAAAATAAAAAATGAAGAGACCTTATGTTAGTTAATTTTCATGGAATTAAATTTTAATTGTTGATATTAGGGTTTATTTTTTCAAATATGGAATAATAATTTACTTTAGATTTAATTCAAATGTGATATTTTTCAGACTGTGTATGCCTGAGAGCTTGGTAATATTATGTGGGGATTTGTGAGGAAACTAATGTACAATTAGAGTTAAAATATTTTTACAAGGAATAATTCAATGTATCCTTGAATAATAATAGTTAATATTCAAGGTTTAAAGTACATTACACTAAATTTATACAAGAAGAGGATGATAAATTGGCAAAAGAAGATTTCAATGTTGGATATAATCCTAATTCCTATTCACAATATGTTTAATTACTGTAGTGTTTAATGTTGGATATGTACCTATTTTAACCACTATAGATACATGTAACAACACTCACATAACCTCATTTAATGGCTATAAGTTTAAATGTCATCATGTTTTTAATGCAAAAAATACATTTGATTTAATAAACCAAAATTGAATAATTAAAAATCAATTTGTGAGAGGTTAAAAAATAAATAAAATGGATTGAATTTGGTAAAAATATAAACTACATTATTTTGAAATATACATTAAAATAACATGCCTCACTTAAGGCAAACACTGATGCAATGTGCATCACTCCAGGTAAAATTGCTAAATTTAGATAAATTTCCTTTGTTAGATTTAGTGTGAGTCGAGGACTAACTTATTTTGCATTATCACTTATGAACTTTATGTTAGAAAAAATTCCTAATCAAAAAATATATTATAAATCACAAAAAAATGAAAATATGACAAAACAATACCATATATTCATAATAATATACTAGTGATGATGGACACCAAGTTTACCAAGTCCATCATTTTTCATCTGCAGATAGATGAGAACATAAAATTAGTCAAACATGTGATTGTGCATCTAATTTTCATATATAACTCAAAATATCCATGAAAATCATATGAGAGATCACCAAACATCTATAATAGCTATAACTAATCCCTCGATGGTCCCATAAGACATAGCTATTTACAAGTTTATGTTGGGCTTTATTGGATGACCCTTATTAATGTGGAATTACCTATTATATTGGGAGAGACATTATCCATGAAAATAAATAATCAGATAAGGTAACCAATTTTTTTGAAGGAATTTGAAAATTTTAACAATAGGTGTATATCTATAAAAAAAACTAACTTGAAATACAAGCAACATTATGACCAACATCATGTACCTCACTAGTTATAGGTTGGTGATAAGGTGTGGATGTATTTTAACATAAAAATTATGAAACACCCAAAGAGGAAACTTATAACTCTCCAATACATGCCCTACATAATCATACAAAAAAGTGGTAATAATTATTTTGAGCTCAATTATCCACCTCTCTTGAATTGTGTCTAGTGTTCAATGTAGAGCTACTCTAACCATACTTTCCACTTTTCTTATACACTTTGGATATTTCTAATATTTACATGTAACAAAGTTAAATATTGACTATTCAACCCCACTCATTATTGACCATTTCATAAATGTGGTGATACAAGGCACCCAAATTTTAAAAAAGTCATTATATCAAATGACTACAGAAGGGTAATTGAATACTTTGATTCTAATTTTATTCAAAATAATGAATAAAGTAGTTTCAATCAAATATATCTAAGTATATGTGACTAGAAGTAAAAAAATTAGATCTATATAACAAGTTATGAAATAATTCCAAGCACAAAAAATGAAACTATACTAAGGAATTTAAATGATAAAGGGGTTAAAAAGGATCACAAGGTTTTTTTAAGAAATATGCGACTATTGATGGACTGTAAAAATTATGTATAACCTACTCTTCAAATATATAAATTGTTTGATGCTTTTGAATAGACTCATTTAATGTGATAAACAAATTCTTAAGATGATAATATTGGGACAAATTAGTAGAACTAAGATTGTATGGATGTAGTCGAGTTTGTCCTAATATGGTTTCATAATTGGATAGATCAGTAAAACTAAGATTATATTAATATGGTCGGGTTTGTCCTAATATGGTTTCAAAATTTTATTTTTATAACCTATGCATTATCACCTTTATGTTTTTATTATACATTCTCTTTATAGATATTTTGGGCACAATGTGTAGAATAGAAGAATATCCTCCTTAACTTAGGTTGATACTCCAAAAAAAATCATTATGTACTCATGATAATTTCAAGGAAACTTTACAAATTGATTTAACATTTTAAGAATATTGATGTATTATTCCTAATTTAGTTAAAGGGTATGAGTAGTAAAGTTAGTAAATAAATATGCAATAATTAAGCTACTAATTTGTATAATTTGATTGCAATTTGAAATTTTCTAAAAATAGTAATAATGGAAAGAAAAAAATACTTAGCTGGAAACTAATTGATATGACTAAGACAGGTTGTAATTCATTGTTTAGGATTAAGACACTATCATAAATCAAGATCTAGCCTTCATTTCATGATTGAATAGGAGCATCAAATATAGAACACCCTAGGCTTCGATGATATAGTCTACTTCTGCCACTTTTCTCTAGGAGACTTGAGTTTCTAGGTTTTGTTTGTTGTGTCTGTGAGACCCTACTTATGAAATTTTGACTTTCAGATGTTTGTGAAACTCTTTATAGATCTAATTTTGTCTTAAAACCTGAGACTCCATTATACTTTGACCAATTTTGAGAAATAGGGGGGAGGGTTAGTGCATGTAAGATTCATTGAATGTGTATCCACACCCCCTATGTGGGCACACTACCTACATACCAATACTCTGAAGAGGGATCAAGCCATATGTAGTTCTTCCACCTAATGTGCTTTATGCAATAGTGTGTATGAAGATGCAAAATGCTAAACTGAGTGTGCTTGAGGTGACTAGGGATTGGTGTAAATATTTGAATAAGTTGGAAATGGTATTGGATGGTTTTATGCAAATAATAGGGAAATATGCTTGAGTAGTCTTGCTTGCATTGTGATATTTACCAACCCCTTCTAAATGAACTTTGATTGGGATTTTATAGGGATCAGTTGGTTGTAGGTTGAATTTATTCACATTAGGTTGACAAGGAGGATAGGAACTGGAAGGAAACGACCATTTGGGCTCAAAATGTGATTGGATAAGAGTGCCAAAAATGGGACACCCTAGGATCCAGTGCTATAGTCCTAAGCTAATAGGACATGGGGGGATGGATCTATCACAAAAAAAGGAATTTGTCTCAACTAGGATCAAGTTTGGAAGGCTATGTATGTATGTGAATCAGTGAAAAGATACCTATGAGGATCATGAGAGTAAGCAAGAGGGACCTATGGGATGGATGTCTCAAGTCACACTCAATTTACCAATTTTTTCATTTTATATGATTTTATTTTCCCCCCTTTTATTCTAGTGATGCAACAAAGTGAAATATTAGGATAAAGGAAAAATAGAAAGTGTACCTAAACTTACCTATAAAAGTGAAACTCATGAAGCTGTTGTGATGTTGGGTGTGCATAGAAAGAACACACTATGAAGTGTGAATATACAAGAGAAATAAAGAGTAAATTAGTTCTTATTAGATACACTATATCTAAAATAAGAATGTACAAAGCTAGATAAGAGAGAGAGGAAGAGAAAAGAATGAATACACCTAACTGGTTATATGAACCAATACAAAACTTGTTGTGATGATGAGTGATGGTAGATGATGCTGAGTAATGTTGGGTATGTGTTATACCAAGAGTAATATCATGAATAGAACTAAGTGATCAATTCCATGAGAGTGGCTCAATAATGCAAAAGTTGTCCCTTTGACTCTGAATAGGTGGCTCAATAATATAAAGGCTAGCTAATCTGTTGGCTCCATTATTGCCCCATGAAGTAAAGCTATAAAATAATACTAGTATGAAATGTGTGTTGTATGAGATGAATCTTAAATCCCATGAATATTTTGTAATCTGACAATGTTGGTGTGGATAGCTGAATGGATACTAGAAACTAGGCCACTCTAAAAGATGAAGATTAGGCTTACATGAAACCCTCTCCAAAACTAGGCACTAGGCTTATATGAAATCCATTCTAAAATGTGGAGGTTAGGCTTGTATGAAAGCCACTACAAAGTGATACCAACTACCTACAAATGGAGTAAGGCATGAAATTATTAAGAATACCTAAGTAATATTCTAAACTCAAAAAGAAAATAAAATAAATGTGCCTTGCACATTGGCCCCAATCACTATTTTTTGGAACATGGATTTTGATATGGAACTTATATAAACTTTTGTATCTAAAATTGGAAGTGAGAACCATCATATTGTCCATGATTCCCCTATATCTATATTCTCTGAGCAAAAGTGTAATGAAAACTATTGATTCTAAACTGGTTTGAATGTGTAAAACTATAGTTAAATCTACTTTTTTACCTGCTTTTGGAAAATCTAGTTTTTTTTTAATTTGGATAGGAGCACTGAAAAGAAGACACCCTAGTATCTAGCACTGTTGTCCATGTTCAATGTTGTTTTGCTTTGCTAAAAATAAAAGCTGTTCTAGAATCATCACTACTTTTTTGGTCAATTCTACCTAGTTTAACCTCTAATTAATATTTTGAGTGTTCTAAAACTAGTTTTACAATTGGTATGAGCTCTGATCTCTATGGCAAAACCCTTGTTTGTTTCCTTCTCTTCTGAGAGTAGGAATGAAGACCTTACAATGACTTCCCTTAGAAGAAAGAGCCCTATAAGTGTGTTATGTTACAAAATACATGATATAGCAATGATAATCAATAAGATATCACAAGATATAGCATATTTTGTAAAAGAAATTTTTATATCAATAGGGGTATGCCTAAATAGATATAACAATGTAATAGTATGTGTAATGTACTGAATTGAAACTAGAACTAGAAGTCTGGTTAGTTATTAGTTGTTAAGGATGGATAGAGCATTATGTCCATCATAGCATCCAAGATAATGCATGATGTGGATCATGTCATTGCAAATAATGAGAATCAAACAAGCAACAAGCACACAAGGCAAGAAGTAAGAAGCATACAAGAGTGGATAAGGAGCCAACCAATGAGGGAAATGGACACATGTCATTCAAACTAGGAATCAAGCATACAAGGCATGTTCAAATTCCATATACACATACATTTGAAAACAAGCAAGGCTGGCATGAAATCCATAATCATATATAAAATTACAGGAAAAAAACATTGAAAAATGTCCTAAGGCACACACATGAATAGAAGCAAAGGATATTGGAAAATTTCCTAAGGCACATATAGGACATAAAATAGGAACTAAGGAATGCAATCAATCTTGCTATGTAAATAAAGAAATGAAATCATGTAAAAACTTGAGATACAATCACATCTAACTAATCAAAGCAAGAATGCTGATTACACACAAGTATGCAAGACATGGTAACACAAGACTAGGTATATGCTAAGAAACACACAAGTGTTATATACTAGTGAAATGTTGATAGAGTAATCTATGTAAGCTAGTAAATAATGTATATCAACATGATAACTAGAGTGTGTGGTGTAGGAATGACATAACTTGGATGGTGTACTCATGTAGAATATGCCCCTAGTGAGTAAATATATCAATGTGTGTCTTGAATGTAGAAGTAATATTCCCCCTCAATGGGTAGAGTGAAGTAATCAAGGAGTTGGATGTCATTACACACACTCAAAGAAGATCAAGTGAATCATGGTAATGTAGATAAAGTGACAAACAATAACATATAACATCAAATATAAGTCTAGGATAGTAGTATAAATGTAAAGCATGGATAATGCATACAATCAAAATGTTTTTGTGTTTTTGAATTATTTAAATGTTTTTATATTTTTGATATAATCTATGTAAAATCAAGCATAATAAACTCTGTAAAGATAAAACTAAGAAGAGATATACTAAATAATGAGTCTCATGGTAAACTCCCTATCATGGTGTCCTATACCAAGGAGAGGAATCATGCGGGATCATGAAGCATGTTGGAAGGGTTGAGATGGTGGCTCTGAAAGTTATGTATGCTATAAATGCTTTAAAATATTTAAAGTAGAAACCAACTATGGGGTCCTCCTATAACTTTTTGAAGTTGGTGAAACTATAGGTATCTTAGGGACCCATCTAGTAGTATGAGAAGCTCTCTGAATATATAGAGGTATGAGACATCAATGATACTACCCTAGGTGTGAATACTATAGATGGAAGTTGTCTAAAATCATAAAATTGTGGTTGCTCTAAAAGAGACCTCTATGTAAGTGTATGGACTCTTTGTGCTAGTGATGGAGGCCCCAACTATGTCTAAATCTAAACTAGAGGAAGCATTGAAACTATTAGAGAAACTAAAACTAGTGGTTGAACTAAAACTATTAACTGTAAAGTAGAAGATAGCTCTAAAGTGGGGAGTGATAACTCATATGGAACTCCACCAACTATAACAATCTAATCATCATGAATAGATTTCATGTATCTATGAGCTATAGAAGGTATTTCTTTAATTTTTTGAATCCAATGTCGACCAAGTAACAAATTAAAAACTCCTGCACTAGGAACTGTAATAAAAGGTGTGGCCACATGTGTTAGACCAACCTATAGAGGAAGTACAATCTCACCTAATGAATTTTGTATGTGCCCACTAAATCCATTTGATAACTATGTCCATTAAGGTAATATCTTATTCTGAATATCCCAAATATGGTATAAATGTCATAGTATATATATTCACACTAGATCCATTATCTATGATAACACTATGAATAGGATGGTTATGAATGTAAGCTCTAATAAAGAGTACATGATAATTTGAATCATCCTCAATTATCTCCTACTCTAAGAAGGAGATGGAAGGTCTAGCTAGAAGTTTGGAATTGTATACACCAATCATGTTTCTCAAAAGACATGTCCTAATTGAAGGTGCCTTGTATGTATCTGGTGGAGGATGTGCATGATATGCATGGTGAACCCTAATGTGTCCCCTATCTCTTGTTTAGAATGTTATGGAAAGGGATTTGAGAAGATTTTCAAAGCTTTATCTTATGTTTTCTTTGCTTGAAGAGGCTTGACTAAAGTACCAAGATCAATATGATTGTTATCTATCAATTAATGTATCTTGTGTCTCAAATTGATGCATATATTTATTTTATGGCCTGGTGCCCTATGAAACTCATAAAATTCATGTTGATCATATCCCTATGGAAGATTCTTTGTTAGGTCAACTTCCCAAATAGGAGGGAGAGATATGATGTTACATTCCAATAGCTACTATAAAACTCTAACTGAAGAAACTAGTAAATTGGTAAAGGTTCAACAAGGAGGTGCTAATAAAACCACACACTAAGGGGGCTATGATTGGTAAAGGTTCACCAAGGAGACGTAGCACCTTGGATTGAAGTGATTTTATCTCTTGCACAAGGGCTACCACATCATGAGATAAAGATGTACTAGCTATAGATGGTGGCATAGAGGAAGGTTGGGTTGCTATAGGGGGTTATTGAGACATATTTCCACCATAGTGTCATATTTTTTTGGTTACTCTGAAGGAATAAAATATTCAACTTGCTTAACCTTTTTAATTTCCATGCTAGATTGCAAGATAAGATTATGGTCTTAAGGTTGTTCCTTGAGTATTTCTTTAAAACTTTATAGAATCAAATCTTTGTTGAGGACAACTTCATTATCAATAATAGGTGGAAGTGGATCAGCAGTGTAATGCAGTGGAGCATGAGCATTGGTGTGTACATCATAATTATTATTTTCATACTGCTCATTATCAAAGTTATCTTCATTGAAATTAGCGTAATTGAGATGTGTTGGATCTATAATAAGAGTTTGAGTTGTTTGTTTATTTATAGTATACACTCAAGTTGAAGGAAATTGGGTGAACTTAAGAGGGTTGCCACTAAGTCTTGCACTTCATCTCAATAGAAGAGATGCAAGGAACTTAGGTGGCATAAGTTAAATAGTTTGTATAATGGTAGAAAATATTAAACAAATATAATCTAAATAAGGAACTGGAATATGCATAAAAAGGATATGAAGCTTTCACACATGTAAGGTGATACCTCAAGAAGTAATGGGACCAGGTGTGTGCAACTAGGTTTTGAAAGGTGATTATCTTGAAAATTACTATGAAATTTTGAGATTGAAAGTGAATTGTTGAGTTAGATATGCAAGTAAAAAAATAGAATTTTATTGGAAAATTTGTGATTTAAAGAGACCTAGTAGATGTAACTAGGGTTTTGAAAAATATTTATTTTTGAAAAATTACTATTGTATTTTTAAATTTGAAGTGTATTTTTGATTTTGATATTCTACTAAAAAATCAAAAAAATATAGAAAAAATACTGGGAAAATATCGAGACCTAGTATGGGCAACTAGGGTTTGAAAGAAAATTATTTTAAAATTAATATGAAATTTTAAAATTTAATGCTAATTCTTTATTTTATTATGAGGTGAAAAATTAGAAAAAAAATAGGAAAAAATCTATAAGGAATTTACCCTATGGTTTTTAGGGTTTTTATGCACAAATGAATCAGGTTCACCAAATGATTTAACCTTTTGGGAATATTGATGTATTATTCATATTTTAGTTAAAGGGTCATAGTAGTAAAATTAGTAAATATATATACAATAATTAAGCTACTAATTTGTATAATTTGATTGCAATTTGAACTTTTCTAAAAATAGTAATAATGGAAAGAAAACAAGACTTAGTTAGAAATTGACTGATATGACTGAGACAGAGGTTAGAGTTCACTATGTAAGATTGAGACACTATCACAAATCAAGATCTAGCCTTCATTTTATGATTAGATAGGAACACCAAAAATAAGACACCTTGGGCTCTAGTGTTATAGTCCACTTCTACCACTATTGTCTAGGAGACTTGAGCTTTATGGGCTTTGTTCATTATGTTTGTGAGACCCTACCTATGAAATTTTGATTATTAGATGTTTGTGAAACTCCCTATAGTTATAAGTTTGTCTTCGAACCCTAGACTCCATTGTTCTTTGACCAATTTTGAGAAAGAGGGGGGTAAGTGTGTGTAAGATTCACTAAACATGTATCCACACTCCTTGTGTGGGCATGATACCTATATACCAATACTCCAAAGAGGGATCTATCCATATGTAGTTCTCCCACTTCATGTGCTTTGTGTAGTAGTGTGTATTAAGATAACAAATGCTAAACTGAGTGTGTTTGAGGTGAATAAGGATTGGTGTAAGGATTTGAATAAGCTGTAAATGGTATTGGATGGTTGTATGCAGAGAATAGGGAAATATGCCTAAGAAGTCTTTCTTGTATTCTTATTTACTTTGTGATATTTTCCAACCCCTTTTAAATGAACTTTGAATGGGATTTTATAGGGATATGTTGGTCATAGGTCAAATTTATTCACATTAGGCTAACTAGAAGGAAGATAAGAACCAAAAGGAAATGATCATTTTGGCTCAAAAAGTGATTAGATAGGAATGCCAAAAATGGGACACCCTAGTGTCTAGTGCTATAGTCCAAGTTGGGTGTTATAGTCCTAAGCTAACAAGACATAGGGGGATGGCTCTGTCATGGAAAGAGGAGTCTAGCTCAGCTGGGATCAATTTTGGAAGGCTATGGATGTCTTGGAATCAATGAAAAGATTCCTATGAGGGGCATGAAAGCAAGTAGGAGGGACCTATGGGATGGATGTCACAAGTCACACTCAAGTTACCATTTTTTGCATTTTATATGATTATACAAACTACGTGCCCCACATGCATGGAATCATGCATATGTGTAGTTATGTGTGTGTGGATGGAATAGCATGAATGAGGGTTTATGAACCTCTTTTTCCTTAGAATTGATAATGTAAATACATGTAGTCTAATACCCACTATAATTAAATTTCTCATATAATTCATGGTAATAGAATATATTTTTAGAAATATGAGTAAAATAAGTAGATCCACAATAATAATTGATCAAAAAGTAGAATACTTGATAAATATGATCGAGTCACTTTGAGGGGGATACCTCCACAACAATCCAATAAGATTAGAATTCATAATATGATGATCAAATACTAACTGATACCCCTTATATATAATCTATTTAGGCCATGGTAATTCCATAAGTTGACCATACTAATAATATAAGATAATATATAAATGTGAGGAGATAATATGAGAGGTTATGTAAGACACATTTTAGCCACACATATCCCTAAACACTATATAGGTTAATGACATAAGATGTCCATCTTATTCAAAAAATATTTCTCTTAATATTGTACAACTATTGATGATTTTGCATAAAATATTCATCCTCCTATGTGACATATTGTTAGTTCAAATTATTCCACTTGATCAAACACTCATGAATCTCTCTTATTCTTGACCTTTTAGTGTGTGTCTGAAGGATCTCCTCGAGTTATATAATGACTCAAACTTATTCAACTAATTTTGGTAACTCAATTTACACATAAAATCATTATCTAATTATCATATTTAGGTAAGCTACATGAAATAATGGGTGTATACAAGTGGATTTAGGTAGTTCTAGCTTGTATGTAATATTGCTAATGTTCTACAAGATCTTATAAAGCCCATAATACTTAGGATAATGTTTTTTATTATTTTTATACTATTTAATAGACATATATGGTTTAAATCACACAAATACAAAATCACCCATGTTAAAATGTTTCTCACTATGGTGTTTATCCACTTGTTGCTTCATTATATTATGTTTCATTTCCAAATTTTGTTTCAGACTAGCTATTACCCCCTAATGATTTTAAATTTGTTTTTTGACATCTCAAACCTTGGTATTCACCCTCAAGTATTATGTGATTGATGCGTCTTGATAACCACATATTGATATAAATAGAGACATTTGGAAGAAGTATGGAAGGAAGTGTTAAACCACCATTCTGTCAGGGGTAACCATTAATCCCAACATTCTTGTTTATCTTAGGTAAAACAATGATAATACCTTTCTAAAAAAAATTAACCAATGTTTTTTTCCCAATAGATTGAGGCTGATATGGCAAGCTATGATCCAAATGAGTACCCAAACATGAAAATAAATCAGTCTAAAAATTATGAGTAAATATGGGAATGCGATTGCTTATAATGATCTTGGGAGTACCATGTAGCTTTTTAACTATATTTAGAAAATCATCAACTACTATACTAGTTACAAATGGCTATGATAAGGGAAAAAATGAGCATATTTTATGAGCCTAAACATAAAAATAATGAAATTTTTTTTACCTTAAGACATCAAGAAACCTATAATTAAATCCATGGAAACTTATTGCCACCTCTAGGTAGGGATGGATAAAGGTTGTAGAAGCCACAATGTCTTAATTATTTCACCATTTTTTGACACACCATGCATTCAACCATATTTTTTTGTATATCCCCCTTGAGTCCTTCCTAAAATAAATCCTAATTGATTCTATGATAGGTTCTCAAAAATCCTAAGTGCCCCCTATTATAGATACATGAGTCCCGTGAAGGATCTTATGCTTGAGGATAAAATGATTACATAGGTATAATATATTTTTATACCATAATGTGTTCTTTCCATGATTTTTTTCAAAAACACCATAACCATACTAAAGAGTGTGAATCATAACTTATGTATCCTTGTCATTCTCCCATTTTGATCTTGTTTCTTCCAACCAATTTCCCTACCAACTAGTCATTGCACATAAAAATGCCTCAATGGATCCATGCCTTCTAAATAATGCATCTACTATAACATTATATTTTCCTTCCTTATAGACTATTTCAAAGTCATATCCCAACATTTTAGTCACTCATTTTTATTGTTTTTAAGATGAAAATCATTTTTATAAAAAATATTTTAAAATATCATGATCAGTCTTTATCTTAAAGTGTTTACACATTAAATAAGGTCTCCATTTATTGATTGCATGAAGAATAACTAGCATCTCTTTCTCCTAAATTAGTTTTATTATATTTTTACCCTTCATTTGATGACTCTAAAATGAAATGGGTCTTCTTTCCTACATGAGTATTTCCTCAATGCCATATCCTAATGCATCACACTCAATAATACTTTGTGTGAAAAATCAAGGGTATCCAAAATTGGAGTGATGCACATAGCCTCCTTCAGCTTCTCAAAAGCCTTGGTAGTTGTTTTTTTTTAATGGAAAGATTTTTTTTTTCAAAAAAGCTATGTGTGGTAGTGTTATAATCTTTTAGGTCCCAAACTCTTCATAGGTTCTTAAGGGTTTTTAACACTTACCATTCCATCATAGCTTTGATCTTCTTAGGTTATTATTTAACTCCCTCATGTGAAATGATATGACCAATTAATTTACGTCTTGGACTCTTTTAAAGGTTATGCATAAATATAGTGTTTTCCCAAAACTAATAGTACCTATTTTACATGTTGAAAATGTTATTTCAAAGTTTTTTTTTATATTAGGATGTCATTAAAAAGCACCAACACAAATCTCCTAAAAATAATGTTCATCAAACTATGAAATGTAGATGGCATGTTGGTGAGTCAAAAAGGCATGACCATAAACTTATAATGGAATTCATGAGTTTTTGAAAGTTTTTTTTATAGATATCCTTATTTCTAATTTGAATTTGATGGTATCCAAGATGAATATCTAGTTTTGTAAAATAAACAACACCATGAAACTCATCTAGACAACCATAAATTATTGAAGTAGGTAACTTATATTTGATGGTATACTTATTGAGTTCTATGTAGTCTAAATGCATCCTCCAAGTGTCATCCTTATTATGCACCGTGACCACTGGAGATGAATATTCACTTTGGATATGCTGGATAATACTTGACTCCAACATCTCATGTGTCATATTATCAATTTCACTCTTGTAAGCATAGGGATACATGTATGATCTAATGTTGGGTGGTTAACTCCCTGGAAGAAATAGTATGGAATTTTTATGTTATTTTCTTGGTTTTAATCCTTTTGGCATGGTGCTAAAAATATTTGGGTAGTTATCAATAATCATATTTAGATCAAGATGTGTAGACACCTTTTTTGGTTAAACTTTTATGAAAAATAATCATGATAAAATTTGTTTAGTCATTTTTTTGAGAATCTTCAACATCTGATGTGAACTAACTAATTGTGGATATTTTTCTCATAATACATGTGGTTCAAATGTCTTACCTTCATAATGAAATCACATGAAAATTTATTGGAAACTATCTCTATTATGTCCAAGATTATGATCTATTGTACTCCCATAATTATGTTTACCCCACCCATGGGAATAGTAAGCATAGTATAATATATTTTATAGTCCCCCATATCAAGATTAATACTATGGAATTTCCTAGAATAATTGATTGTGACACCAACTACAATCATGACCTAAAATAATGGAGATGGGTAAATGAAACAATTCAAACAAGTATCCAACTTACTTTTAATGAATTTATGTGTACTCCCTAAGTCAATCAACATCATCGCCTTAAGTTTCTTGAGGAATCCCACAAACTTAAGGTTATGAGGAGTGTTAATACCTAAAAATGCATTATATGAGATAGTACAATGGGAATATTTAGATTGTTACTATGTCTCTTCCTC
The DNA here is from genome assembly GCA_037957365.1 of Torreya grandis. Classification (NCBI taxonomy): domain Eukaryota; kingdom Viridiplantae; phylum Streptophyta; class Pinopsida; order Cupressales; family Taxaceae; genus Torreya; species Torreya grandis. Next base: position 4,429,659 of record JARHVA010000810.1, on the reverse strand, counting down.
ACCCTCACCTGAAGTTGTATCATATTTTTCATCTCCATTATATCATTAAATGTAGAACAACTTCTTCTCAACACATTTATGTCCTTTGCTCTACTTGCTATCATAGCTAAAACAAAACCCTTTTGCATGCTTCTCTTAGATTTGTTGAGGGGTCGATCTTGTAGGTTGAGAAAATGATTATGATGGGGAATTAGGTTCTTGACCATTAGTAAAATTCATTCATTTGACAATATATTTTTCCTCTACCTTGTGTGATAATGTTATGGATTCAGATATTGAACTCAGATTCAATATGAAAACATCAAACTCAAGCCTATTGAATGATAGTTTTGATTTTTTTTTAAATTATGATTTTATTAAAAATAGTATAATGTAAATATGTTTTTAAGGCCTCCATGGAGTATTTGGATCTTAAAACAACCTCAATATATGGATAAAGCCTTATGTAATTCTATATCATGAATTAAGCTTTCAAAAAATGTAAATGATTTTGAAATCAAAGCATACCTAGAAAATTTATGACCTCGACAATATGGCCCAGTCCAAATGGCTATTATTACCAATTCTTATTTAGTGTATTTTTTATTCTTAATATTTTTCCTACTCACATGCCTATGCATGCTGAAAGGATATTATTATATATGTTTAGATTTAAAGTATAATCTTATTGTTTATTTTATTTCACTTTAAAGTAATGGGTATGCCCCCTATTATAATGTAGAGTTGATATAATACATCTCTTATATATAAATTGATTTCATTTTATAAATTATCTTATTGTTTGATAATAAATATTTAGTTTCTATTATTTTAATTTATTCAATTTAGTACATGATAGTTTTCTTTATCAAAAAACACTAATCCCTAATAGTTTTTTATAGATAATAATAAGTCAAAATAGACCCTTATCCTGAGGTACAAAAGAATCTAACTAGCATATCAAACCAAGAAAGATAAAATATGTCTCTAGGAGAAAAAAGGGAGATAAGTATAAATCCAAAATCCTAGCAGCCACAAAGCCAACTAACTAGTTATAAGAGAGAAGACCAAAGAGTAGAAGCCCAAAAGCTTCATAAATAAAATAAAAAACTAATAATAGAAATCACAACCTAGAGTAGTCTAGGAGCACATGAAGGAAAGACCAACATAGAATAACTCAGGGAATGTAGGAAAACACCACCACCATAAGTCTGTCACCAACTTTTAGAACATCCTTAAAACACTAATCCAAGACTACTACTTTAAAAACATAGAATATGTTTAACCCGATACAAAAACCACGGCTTATCCAAGCACCTCAAACATAATTGATCTAATAATCCTAAATAGGGAGGAAAACCTGAGACTACAACAAACTCTATGAAAGTTCGATCATTGATTCCTTCAATGATATTTTAATTCAATAGGAAGTTGTAAGTGGGTCAAGTCTTTTAAAAATAATTATTTACATTCTTCCCAATGAAAAGGACCTTGCAATTCCAATATTAGTTAGGATGAAAGTGAAGAGCTTCAAATATAACCAAGAATTTTTTTGGAGATTTATACTCGAATAGTTGTGGGAGAATGAAATATGCTTTAAAACTGGCATGGAGGATATCTCAAATGATTGAATTGATCTACCACTAATTAGATATCTTAGATTTAACTACATTGATAATCAAAATAGAATCACCTTCCATAAATAATTTCCTAAAATTAGAATCAATAACAATTCTTAAATCTATAAGAAGAGAAATATCTTCAGTCAAACTATTTGAAGACCATGGAATATTGAAGGCATGTCATGATAAAACTTATCCCAAATTATCTTTGAAGATGCCTCCACCTCCAGAAAGACTTAGTTTAACTTTGGATGCTACACTGAACTTTATCTTAACATAATTATCCCTTGAGGGCTTCAAAAAAGCCATTAAAATTTTGTTGATTTGAGGGAGGATAAATTTGTTTTTTAATAAATTCAATTTTAATATAATATGATGTTCCTATCTAGTGATTTTTTTTTAAGGGAAAACTTTAGCCTTAAAAACCTCTTGAAGGATTTATTTAGAGAGGGATAAGTTACTAAAGACTCCATTGTTTCTTTTATTCCATAAGCTCTAAATGATTAGAGATGGGACCATAGTCAAAATACTTATAACTTGATCCCCATCCCTCTTATATTTAGTTAATCACAAGTCCTTGAATAGAACCTATTGTTAACCAAAGTATATTCATTTTATTAAAGAACCAAGACCAAATTATCTAGGAAAAATAAAAATTATAGTGAATGAATATGTGGTTCGAGGTTTCAGAATTATTATTTTATAGAAGACACACCAAGAGGGCCCCTAAAAACCAATCCTTTGAAGCCTATCCTAGAAAAGAGATTCATTATTCAAGATAAACCACATATTTATGTTACCTTTAGGAAGTTTCGAGGGATCCAAAAAAATTCACATGTCATATTGGTTTATTAATATGATAGATTAACTTATTATAATCTTGTTTCACAGAAGAAAAAAATCAAAATGATCTCCATTCCATTTTAATATATCAATCTTCTCAAAGCTACTAATGTGGTGAGATTTCAAGAAGTTGAAATAAATATGAGGATTATATGAATGGTTGGCTACAAAAGACTTGTATTTTTCCATCTTCTCTTAGGGGCCCATACACTTTGGTTTTTAACCTAATAATTAAAAACAAAGGATCCCCCATAGGTTTGAAAATTACTCTTTTAAAATGTTGAAGGAAGGATGATTGTAAAGAGGACCACACTAGACTAGGCATTAATCCCTAACATTTTTAATATCCCAACAGAGGGAGTTATAGATAAAGTATCTACATTTCCCAAGAAAATTATAGGTATGAGACATAAAACTCCAATGCTTTGTAGTAATAATACAAGTAGGATCATCTACGTTATCAAGATAATTTCTTAAAATCAATATGCTCTGAGAGTTGTATTTGTATTGATAGATTCTCCATATAAGTTTTACTCCCAGATCTTCATTAATCTTGAAAACAAAATTGATTCCAACCCCACTTTTAGATTTAGGAAAACAAACCTCTTCCAATTTCATTAAATTAATTTTATTTGATTCATAAGGACCATTACATAATTTGTTTCCATAATGTTAGTGTGATTAATAAAATTAGAATAAGAATAAAAAAATGCAAACAATGAACGTTATTATCACTTACAACTATCCCAACTTGTAACACACCTATGATTGGACAAGGTAACTATAAAGAATAATAAAATAAAAATTGAAATAGGAAATTATACCTCAATCATGCAGTTTAATATACCTCCAAAATATAGATGGTGTGCTCCAATTGACAAAATAGAGTGCTTCTTAGATACTTGAAATGTTTGATTGTGACTTGGTTCAATGACTTACAGCAATGGGGATGGATTATGATGTTCGATAAGGAATATGAGATGGAAATTTGACTGCACTATTACACCACAATTATTATTTTTTCCAATCCTTTCTTTGCATGTGCTTATATAAAGGGTGATAGGGGAAATGGATGGATATATTTAAGCCATGGTGGAAGGTTGATGGAGGGTTAATAATTTTACTATTTATTTTAAATTCTTGGAAAAGCCTAAAATGTCATTAGGGAAGGGCTATAGGAATTTTAGGAGATTTTATATCCAATTAGAGTTAATAAACATGGTTAGTAGGTGGTTTAGTAAGGTGATTTTTAGGAGAAGTTGGTGGGTTAGTTGAAGGTAGTTGGGGAGGTAAATTTAAAATTTATAAAATACTGTGAGGATGTATTAGTGTTAAGAAAAGGATAAGTGGTAATAATGAGTGACTAATTGGTATGGGATGGATAGTAAGGTTAGTATGTGATACAAAAAGTGTAATGAATTATTAGACGAGTGATTAGAATGGATTAGTAATATGATTAGAATTAATTAATATGATTAATGTATGAATTTTATGTGATATTAGACATTATTATATGTGACAAAGGAGTGAAGATATTTAAATGCATATGATTAGTTAATCTAGATTTAACAATAACTAGAACTTCTAAGAATAAATAAAAATAGTTGGGTGTTGTCCTCTAAACTAAATACTCAGTTATAATCAAGATATTAAAACTATATTCCATGTTTGATAATGGATACATAATGATTATGGTTGAATCAATACAAAATAAAAATAAAATTTTTTCATTTTTTTTAATGTACTCGGGCTTAACCCCACTAGACCACCAAAAAATATATTAACCCAACTCTTAAGTATAATTTTAGATGGGATTAAGTCTATGAAATACCCAATTAAATTAATATTGATAAGTTATTTACATGAATCTTTAGACTCGTGTATTTGAAAAATAATATTTGTAGGAGCTTCCTATGGAAGAGCCCCATTATTTCATGAAATATATTTGGGATGAGTTTATGGGCCATCTTGGATAAAATGACTATTATCTCCTTTGATATTGATGACTACAACAAATAATTCCAATACTTGGAAAAGTCAATAAATAAGAAAAATCGTTATCATGTGACAACATCAATCTATGACACACTTTAGGCTGACAGGTAAAAATGACACCTAGTTTAAAATTTTGATAAATACCCTACAAGAATATATTATATGTATTTCCTAAACATAAGTAACAATATTTAATATTTTTTAGAGAATCATACATACTATATGGTAAACACCAAGTTGGGCATGTACACCATTTTTGGTAATAAATTACTCTAGGCTAAAATGTTGACATAATTCAAATGTGTATGCACAAATTGACTACATATTGACCTTAGTTAGAGTTTTATGAAAGTAATAATTATCTATATTCAATTAGACTATATGATATATCTCACTATTAACAAATTGAGGCTTTCATATTCTATAACATTATAATTTTTTATTTTTAAATAAATGTTTTTATTTTGTTTAATTATATTTTTATTGATTAATAAGGGATTAAATGTTTCCACACTCACACAAAATGCAATTGAGGGGCTCCAATTTTTTTATTGTCTATCTATCAATATTTCAATCACATGTCCTCCACTAGAAGTTGCTTGATTACTAATGGGATTTAACCCTAGATAACTCTAATGATGTAGGAGCATCATGAAAGTCTCAATATAAACATGTAAATAAAGTCATTTGTGTTGTAAGAGTGTTGTATAAGGTCTTAAGGAATTCCTTGGAGGTCAATAAAAAGCTCTAAATTCTTCATTATACTAGCATAGAAATATTTAGTAATCACTTGAGTTCCTTCCAAAATGTATATTTAAACTTGTTTGTATGGTTTTGGAAAGTCATGAAAATGTGGTAAGGTTTTGATCGTTAGATAAGGGGTCTTAAGAGTTAAATATATGAATTAGGGGGTATTTCCAAGTTTCTATCAAGTCTAAATTACCAAAATCTATATCAAGTCATATTCAATGGATAATAGAGTCTAGAAGTATGATATAATTTTGGAAGGCTAAACAAAGCCTATTGACAAGTCAACAAGTTATTGAAGGGATTTGGTTTATTTCAAGACCAAACTATGTTTACATATGAAGATATGGTTCAAAGCATGAAGTAAGGATGTAAATAAAGAAAAAAGACAAACATAAGATGGTATGTAGAGATAGAAGAAAAAGAAGTTTGGCAGAGTAAGGTAAAGAAGGCCTTATAGGCATGTGTTTTGTGAATAGAACTGTACATGTATGTATGAAGACTGATTAATAAAAGGAGGATATTTGCATCTAAATAAGTGATTTAGACTTGATGAAAGAGTAAGTGAATTATTTTATATATATTTTACCTTAGTTATATGTTCTTACAAGGATTATCAAAGCTTTCAAAAGCCTGCAAAAATTAGTAAAAAATAATGGTGTATTGTTAAGTAGTTATATATTATCAGGGGTTTCTCTCCTAATTTGATTTTGGGTTGTATTCCATTTTTACATTTTTCTTAATTTCGAATTCTTTGAAGGTTTTTCTTTGTGTTTATAAATTCTAGTTCTTGATTGGTCTTAGTATTTCAAGCATATTATACATTTCAATTGGGTTAACAAGTTGAATATAACAGTGACAAATGGGATGGTCTTGTAAATAACACAAAGTTTTACTCAATGTATTTTAGATCATAAAACTGATCTAGAAAATATTTTGTTATCTCTCTATATAAACCATGTTTTGGAGAACATCTTCATAGTATCGATGGGATATAACCAGTTCTAAGTGCCATTCGACATCTAATTTGGTCTATGTAGACTAAAAGTGATTCTATAAGCTTCTATATATGTACTTTATGTAGATAGACTACCTTAGAAACTTGACAGGATTCCATTCCATATAAAACATTCTTTATCTCATATTTAAATAGTTGTATATACCAAGACATTTAGAATTGGAATAGTCATGAAGAGAAGATCATAGGACCACTATGTTCATCCTTATAAGCCAAATGATAGCTATCTTCAGGATTGGTGCTTGATAAGGAAAATAATGAAGTGTTTAAGGTATGAAATTTTCTAGGTTTGAATTATATAAATTTGCCTGAAGACATATTATTTTGTGTCCTTCATGTTTAACTACTACATTATAAGTTTTGAATAAGATTGTCATAATTATTTGACTGTGTAAGAAAGAATCATAGGTGTGTGAAGTCTGAGTTATGTCTAAATTTTTTTAAAATATGAAACATATTCAAAAGAAAGAGGATTAATGACATAAATTGTATTCAACCTTTGAAACCATTGAAATTATCATTGATCTTACCAAATACCAATATTAAGAAGTTAATCAGATTAGACAAAGATAGAAAGTGGAAGTTGTAATAAAGGATTGTGAATCAAACCTCATTAAAGGAAGCCTAGTAATGATTAAGTAATCAAGTTTGGCCATTTAAAAAGTGCATAGAAAATACAAAATCCCTCGAGGCAGATTGTATGATCTTGTCAAATGAACAACATGTATTCAAATTATCAGATGATGTTATTTATGTTGTGATTGTCAACAATTTTTGGTATCAGATCATAGGTTTCTCTTTGGAAAGTTATAAAATTTTGAATTTGGCTAATGAAAATGTGGTTACAATAATAGCAAAGTTTGTTGCAAGAAATTTGAAAGTGGTTGAACAGTCTTAAGTAGGTAAGGCTTGAAGAGAAGGTAAAGAGCTAGGAGAAGCTTAGAATAAAGAGAGTATAGTGATTGCTCCAAGGGAAGATCCAAGAAGGAAGACTTGGAGAGGTATGCCAAAATACTAAGATGAGATAGACTTAAGTGAGGCATGAGAAATAAAAATATGGAGACACTTCTAGAAAAGAGAGACCACAATAAGGAAAAGGGTAGAGTGATGACTGAGATAGAAGTCTACGAAGAAATGAATAAGATAAATGAGAGATTGGTATTAGTACAATTCATACTATTATAATAATAATAATAATAATAATAATAATAATAATAATAATAATAATAATAATAATAATAATAATAATCTAAAAGGTTAAAGGTAAGGAAAAGAGTGAAGTGGCCTATGAATCTACATGTGAAGAGAAGACAAAGATGAAGAAGGATAATTGCCTTAAAGAGAGAAATAAGATTGCAGTATAAGCAACTTAAGAAGCATGATTTCCAAATTGGTAATCAAGGAGAAGGTGAACAACACCTTGAAGCAAAGATGGAGATCAATATATGTTACCCTAAATAAGGGGATAAGCTATAAGACTTTGATCTAGTAGAAGAGCAACAGCAAGGGGCTTAAGGCCTCAATAATTTTGCATCTCATGTTTCTTTTAATGTTTGTATGTAGGTATAATAATTGATTAATAAAATGAACTAGTTGAGCTAATGAATAAGCTCATGGAACAAGAGGATGAAGCACTTGATCAAGTAATGCTCAATATAAACCAAGATGAAGGGAAAGTTCAATGAAGAGTCTTAACACTTGAATAATAATAATCAATTCAGTTACCCATGAAGCAAAATTTTATTGATCAATAAATGATCCTTACTTAAGAGGATACAACATAGTTCAAAGAAGCAGTTATGGAGTATGAAGAAAAGCAAGACACAAATAAAATCAAGAATAAAGGTATGAAAATAATAAGTCATACTATAGTTTATATGAAACAATGATGGAAAAATATGAATTTGATCCTCACAAGTTGTATAAGAAAATAGTGAATTAGGGGACTAAAGATGAAATAGACACTTGGTATCAAACCATGGTATCTTAAGCAAGAGAAGACATAAGAACAAGGAGTGATTATAGCAAGTAAAAAGATATGGAATCATCATATAAAGTACAAAATGATTGGGCAGTTATACTATTATTATAATATGAGAATAAGAATCCAAATTCCATGAAGGAGTCAAAAGAGGTAGTTCAAATACAACCAGTTACATATATAATAGAGTTACAACCAAAGAAGTTGAATAAGGAACAAGCTACAAAGAAGATGACAAGAGGAGAAGGGGAAATAATGCCTCGAGTATTTGAAAATGGTTGTATTTTTAGCTCTTTATGTGTAGGTATGGAACATTTTGTAGATGAGAAAGTGGAGTCCTAGATAGTGGACTTCATCAAAGAAAATAAAGAGGAAATTGAGCCATTCAGGATCATGAGATATGAAAACAAATAAGAGAAAGGAAGTGACAAAGGTACCATTCAATATGAAAGCGAAGATGAAGTTCCAAAAGATTGGAAGAAAAGAAAAAGAAGATAAAAAATCATTTGAGTAGGAGCTCAAATAGTTCCTACCTGTAGTGGAGGACATATAATTGACATATTGGCAGATAGACAATATAAGGACTGGAGCCCCCTAATTGTGTTTTATATGGGTGTGTAAAAATTTAATCCCTTATTAATAAAAAATATATATAGATAAATAAAGTAAAAACATTTATTTCAAAAAAAAATGTAATGTTATAGAATGTGAAATCCTCAATTTGTTAATTGTCACAACATAAGAAAAATTATTATCATGTGACAACATAAATATATGACACACTTGAATTACTTTTCACATGATAATGATTTTTCTTATGTTGTCACTGTCAACAAATTAAGGCTTTCACATTATATAGCATTATAAAAAAAATTGAAACAAATGTTTTTATTTTATTTAGCTATATTTTTATTGATTAATAAGGGATTAAATATTTCCACACCCATATAAAACATAATTAGGGGGATCGAGTCCTTATATTGTATATCTACCAATATGTCAATTACAAGTCCTCCACTATAGGTTTATTGACTACTAGTGGGATTTAAACCTAGTTTACTCTAACATGAATGCATCCACTTAACCATTACATCACAACTTGGGGGACTAGATATAATTTGATTATTAAAATAATATTTTAGTGTAATGTAGATTAGACACATGTAAACTAGCCTCACAATTTAGAGAAATAAGAAGACTTCCACACCCACTTAAACAAAATGGTTGATACCATTTGTAAGGCCCCTGATGATAAAATAATGTGACTATGCTAGATAGATGTTAATACTTCCTTGGTGATGCTAATTTTAATGTGAGTGGATCATGCAAATGGTAAGAGTGGCTAAGTAATACTTGAATTACTACCTTAGGTTGCAATTGAAATTTCATATGCATTAGCTTCTATAAGAATATTACTTAATGAAATTATGAATTAATACGAAAGATGACTACATTGGTTTAATTAAATTATCTAAGATAAATACATTGATTTAATTAAATCAGCTAGCATGCTTATGATTACAAGCCTTGGCTATTAGGATAGTAGATTTCATGGGTGCAATAATTGTGCAAGAATAATAAAAGGGCTTGTAAAGGAAATATATTACACAAACCATGGTTTTATCACTAAATAGTTTTATCTTAAACTTTCCTAAACCCATGCTAAGTAATTAGTTGCTTATTCTGCCACTTAGTAGATGTAGAATTTGATTAGGCATCCATTTAAGCCTGGTTAGTGAATCGTGTTGTCACTTGACCTTAATATATTATAGTCAATGTCTAAAATGTGTCACAGATGATTAATAGATCTTCCTTTGATTTCCTTGGTATTAGGATTGAGTGGAAAAATAGGTAAGGGAATCTTAGAATCAACCACACGAGCATGCATACCCACCATGTGCCTTAGTGAAACATGGGAAAGAATTTCCCTTAATGAGGCATGGGTTAGCAAGTGGCTCGTGGTTGGCTAATTTTGAGATGTCTATATGTAGAAGTCGAGCTCCCTTAATTCAAGATTTTTTTCTAATTTGAAAAATAAGTTAGATGTAGCATAAGAGAAGGAGAAGTAATAGATATGAACCATAGGTTAGGTGAGTTAAGTTTGGAAAACTAGAGGATAACGCCTTGGTGGTTTAGAGGTCAATAGGTGGGCTTCCTAATAAATTATGTTTATGTTGCTCATTGGGAATGAAATGATTGTATTATTTGTTTGTAAATTTTATTTCAAGACAATAAGACCATTTGGTTTACTCTACCTATTGTATAGTTTCCCCATGGTTGTGTTTTGGCTTCCATGTAGTGCTTTCACATTTAAGGGCCTTGGAAAGGTTGTGTTTTTCCTTGTTTGTCTTAGAAGTTTCAAATTATTACTTTAAGTGTATTAATATTTTTTGTGACATAATGTAGTGGTTGTATGTGAACAACATGTTCATGGTAGTAGGTTACGTGAACCTCCCATAATAATTAGCAGGAAGTAATAGAGTGAGACATCCACTTGTTACTCCAATCCTTTGGTGGGACTTATCATGTTATAAGTACTTATCTTCTTGAATTATATTTATAAATTCTTAGCTTCACTCATATGATCATTTGAATGCTTGTTTAATTTGTATTTTGGATTGGATTCCCCTTAGATAAGAACCAGGGATAGGAATGTAGGTGTTGCATGGTAATTTTATTGTGTCAAGATACCCTTGCTTAGATATCCACCCATAACTTTACCAAGTGATATAAACATGCTTAGAACTAGGATTATTGAGCTTAGGGGTGTCTAAAGAAGTAGCTTAATGATGACAAAAGGTTGGGTAGTGAGCCTTCCTTCTAATGGCTAGTAGATGCTTAGGAGTGGACAAAGAGTGTCATTGAAGACTAATTTGACTTCCATTATTTAATCAAGCCTATAAATGTGCTCCTTGCTCATGTGAATAAATATATGGAATTTGATGTAATTTTAATGCTTTAGTAGCTAGCCTGCTAGAAATATTCTTGTAAAAGAGAGAGATTGGATAATATTTCAACTGTGGATAAAAAATCTATTTTTTTAAATTGAAACCTTGGTGTTAACTGAGATGTAACTACTTATGATTTATTTATTTATAGGATCTTAGGAAGAATCCTATATGTATCAAAATTCTTTAGTCTTAGAGGCACTTTCAAATAAATTGACAAAATAATTTCCTTGCTTAAATCTTTGTCATGAGTGGTTGGTCTTTTAAGCATTACACATCTATTTATATCTAATTGAGAAGAGTTTATAGAATTAAAATTATCTAATAATGATAGGAACTTAGATAAAAATCAAGGAGACTATTATTGGGAATAACAATATAGCTTGTTGAAATGAACTAATCATTGATGTTTTTGGTATATATATGCCATTCATGAATAAATACTATGTTGTTTTCTGTTGAACCCTTTTGTAAAAAGAGTCTTAAATTAGGTAGGAGTGTTGTATTTAGACCCTTGAGAAGGAGTCACTATGTAAAGAAAGAAATCCCTTTGGTATTATGGCTTTTCAAATAAAAGATATTGAGTTATTTGATTATATCTCTATTGAGAATAGTTCTCAACTATGACTATGTATCTCCTTATAATTGTTATGGTTAATTTATTTGGATCAAGCTTATGAAACAATGAGTAGACAAATTGATGAGCTATGGTTGGTTATTGGGAATAAAAATATAGTTAGCATGTTAAATATTTACAATGTTGTTGTGGATAGAAAAGGTACTTTATAAAATTCCCCCTTGGGATTTTACAGACAAGTTATGATACCTATAATAAAACCTACCAAAAATGAGATAAATTAATTATATAGAAGATTTTTATAAAGCCTAGTTCCCCTATAATGATCTTAGTGAGGATGAAACCTTAGATTAGTTCGAGACTCCTACACCTTAATGGAATTCTAGTCAACCTCACAGCCTAATTATATGAGTGAGTCTTTGAGTTATTAATAGATGTGCAATCTACTAAAGATTGGATCGAATGGATTATTTTAGTGAGTCATTCCATTAGAGATGTTGGCTTGAGAAAACTCACCTTACATTCATTTGATAAATTGACTAAACCAATGAGTTTATGGGTTTAGAATTGTGTTCTTTGCTCAAAACAAGCTTTGGCTTCTTTCTGGACTTAATAGCAACAATGTAGGCATGCATATTTTATCTTGTTGTGTTTATAGTTATAAAGTCATCTCTGTGTTTTCTTCACATCATATTTTAGCCAATTACCTAGCTCTTGATGGATTTTTACCTTGGTAATTTTCTTTGTCATCTAATTTGATGTTTTGCCTTAGTTATTTTTACTTTGGGTTTCTTTCGAATTTTGCCTCAGCTAAATTTTGGGTTTTTTGAAACTTGGTGAGATGATGCCACATGGAATCATTCCATAAACCTAAGGGATTAACTAGAAGGTAAAGCCTCTAATGCCTTTGTGTTTCATGTAAACTGCACAACCGAAAGATAAAGTGCAAAAGCTTATAAGGGTTGAACCATTGGAGATAATAACCCAATGCTTATGTGTTATACATAACTAAGTTGGTCATCATCCCAAAGGGTTACACCATGGGTTAGGGCCCTTTTTTTTGAGATTTTTCATATCCATTTGGGAAAGTTACCTTGCACAACATTCACCATAGTTGTTCAATGATTTCCCTACATATCTTTGCTTGTGCAGCACTTGTCTTATCCATTCATCGAGTTCCCTATGAAAACTTACTTGTGAAGTTCTTATCTTAACCATTCATTGAGTTCCCTATGTAGTTTTAATTATGTAGTGCTTGTCTTAGTCATGCTTTGCGTTCCCTTGTACATTGTCTTGCATTATAAGATTTTTAATTGGAATTTCTATGCCCTTTTACCTTATCTAGATTATCTTTGGCCTTTTATTCAGTTTTTGCCTTAATTTTGTGAAAATTTGGTGAGTGGTTCAGAGGAAGCCACATGTTACTATTTTATGAATTTGGGAGTGACATTAACATCATTAATTTACAGTTGGCACTAGACTAACAGGCTAGTAGGATGTTGCCATGTGGCATAATCCCACAACTCCACACTCCTAAAATGACCATATTAAGTGCATATCCTTTAGGCAAGAAAACTCGTGGGATGTTTCCATGTGGTATCATCTTGGTGACCCACTATCTCATAGATGTTTGTGCAATTTACAAATCTTCCAATCAAGTGGGCTCATAAGATATTACCATATCGCATCATCCTAATGACCTGCTATCCCATAGATGTATGTATTGGGCATGAATACCATAGGTAAGTAGGTGAGAAAGATGTTATTGCATGGTAGAATCCCAATACTCCATAATTATAGAAGAATCCATAGTAAGAGTGAATCCTACATTCTAATATGCTAGGGGAATGTTGTCATGTGATATGATTTACACTACTTCATAGCCCCAAGGAAATCATGTTATCCCTACAAAGTGTTAGTGTAGTGAGTAATTAATTAGCACCATATAGAAATTTTCACAAAGTGGCACAATAGATATGACAAGTTTCAAGAATGGCATAGGAGTCTGAAGGGAAGCTAGCATGGCTAGGGAATTTTCTAAAGCTAACATGAATAGTCTGAATATGCAAGCAATGGTTGAGGTTAATTTTGATGATTATATCTATGTCATTTGTGCCATTATCATTTAGTGTGAGCTAGAGAAGAAATCTAGCATATTAGGTTGAATAGATTAAGACTGTGGGCTTTTAAATTCATGGCTTATGCCTGTATGATTCTTTTGGTAGTTTTGAGATTAAATTTATGAAAGGATTATATTTTGGTATCTATCCAAGATTGGTGGTTTAGTTTTTATTAAATGGTTATTCGTGCCTATCTTTTTAAAAAACATGGGCACAATGTTTTAGTATTAGAGCCTAGGTTAAAACATTGGGAGGTTTGGTGATGTTTTTCATGATTTCATTACCTTTCTAACTATAGTTGAATTATGATTTTTGTAAATTGAATGTGGTGCATGCTACTTGTTGACCTTTTTAAACTTGAACTATGTATAAAATATGTCACAAAAGGAAGGAATGGAAAACACTACAGTTAGGTGTCACCTAGATCCCTGAATTATGCAACTAGTTGAAATCCATGTTCAAATTATTGAGACCCTACAACGAGTGATGGTTGTGCTAGATGACATGGTGCAAAAAGTTTATATGTTACAAAAACAATCAAATTCACCCTATCAAGAGCACGTATAGGCTATTAATTCTTCATCATCTCATCATTAAAAGAGGATTAAGATCCATGTTCAATAGTATCACAAGAGGCAATGTACTCAGATATAAGCTCCACCTATGAGAAACAGGGATTTGGGACCAAGTAAGGCCCGACGAATGCATTCTAGAAGGGAAACTATCTAGGGTGATTACTTGAATGATGGAGCTATGGATCATGATGCATGTAATTATCTTAAGAACACTTGATCAAGGGATACTAAAATATTGATATGGACTAATTATGAGAACAAAATTTTGTTATAATCTTATTAAACTTATTTTGATTATTTTGTCAAAACATGAAATGATTGTAGTATGTTGTGTATTTGAAATGACAATGGCCCTTCTTATATATGTATGTGTATGTGCATGTTGTTTGACTATTATAGTGCTTAACTAAATAAATGCACTTGTATTACGAGTTACCATGTTAATAGTGGAATATAAATATGAAAGAAGTTAGCTTGTAATGCTTGAACTAATGTTAATATGTTGTTAATTGAGATTATCATTATGAAAAGGTTTTATAACCTCTTTTGTGAAATTTTTAATTTCCTACATACGTTGATTATGTATGGCTTGATTATGGGAACGTTATAGAAAGTGATTCTTGTTATGAAAGTGTTGGAACTGCTTCAAGAATCATGGAATAGTAAAGATCTAATATTAAAGTTATGCCTTGCTCTATGAATAAATCTAATATTTATTATGCTAACCAGTTGAGTGATAATTTTTCATTTTGAATTAAAAAGGTAAGATGAATCTCCTTGGGGATGTCTCTACATAATTATTCTTTCATAAAAGAGAATGTTATAGCTGAATAGATTTAGGTTGCTAATTTTCCTTCTTGTGCATATATAAGCATAGCCTAATTTATGATACTATTTATGGGTGCACGTCAAAAGGTTATGAGTGTATCTTACTAGTTGTGAAGCATATGGAATGGACTAAGGTAACCTTGCACATTCTTGATATTATGATGATAAATCAATAAATTAATAAATATGTACTAATAATCATGATTGAGAACCTAGAAGAGTTGATAATCATATTGAATTAATACAAAGTTATGTGGCATTAAAATGGAATGAATAAATTTGGTATTAATAAATTATATCATAAATGAGAAATTGTCAATTTTGATAGTTGGAATTACTATCTGCCTTGGGTAATTGTATAACATTATGTGCCAACAAAAATTGGAAGGTGGTGATTGTGGAGGTGCCCTTCTCTCAAAATGATAGCTTTGCATCTATATTACCATGAATATTATGTTTGAACATATAGGTAGGACCTAATTATAGGTGGCATTATATCTAAATTATCATTTTAAAGTAGGTAAGGCCTAATTTTAATACCAAATCACACCTTAGTAGGTGGTGAATATAGACTATCTGTAAGTATGTCCTATAAGAAGGCACAAGGTACCAACTACTTGACAATATCATTTTGTGTAGTGGTAGTGGTGTAGAAACCTCCTATACATTATTCCTAAAATTAATAGTATCATTTTATGTAGTGTTAGTGGTGTATAAGCCTCCTACCTATTTTTAATCATAATCAAACAACAATGAATTTGGCATGATAAGGTAACAATTGGCTCCATAAGAAATTTTGTTAGTAATAGTTGGTGGAACATATCCCCTATGTTGTGACATAGTTTGATTCTCCATATGGTTAGTGGATCACTGGCACCCTCTTACCTTATTCCTTCTCCCCCTAAGTGGTTCGTAGAGCTACATAGTGATCGTGTTGTGATCTAATTTTTGATAAATGTGCTTGTTGAAATTATTTTAAATTATCTGAGCTTTTGTTTATATTTCTTGGAAACCAACATTATTTTCTTCTTAACTTCAAATGTTTTAAGATAAATTTTGATCATGGAATTCATTGTTGAATTTTTTCAGGTTTGATTTCACTATTGGACTACTTAGCCTCTTTTATATTGATTTTTCACTTACATTATCAACTATTATTTCATTAAGTGATTGTGATGACTACTTATACTAGTTTCATGTGTTATTATGTGCATATATATATATATATATATATCACTTAGTTTGAGTTTAGGGGGGAAAAGTAGATTAGAACATATATTATTGACTATATCTTACTCTTTATGCTTTAACATACTTGGGGTCATTTATGCATCGACTATCTCTTATGCTCTGCATTTTGACATGCTTAGGGCCATCTATGCATTAACTATCTCTTAATCTCTATGCTTTGACATGCCTAGGGATGTTTTCACATTGATTATATCTTATGCTCTATGATTTGACATACCTGGGGCCATCTATACATCGATTGTATCTTAACCTATGTGCTTTGACATGCCTGAGTTTCATTTACGTATTAACTATCCTTTTCACTTCGTGCATGTATATTGACTGGTGGACTGGTATCCTAAGGGCCACATACATATTGATTATCACATTGATTCTTAGCTAGTGGACTGATGTACTGAGGCCCACATATACATTGATTTAGGCATATTATTCTCTTGACTCATGAACCAACATTCTAAGAGCCTAAGTAATGAAATAACATGGCAACATGTTACTTAAAATCTTCCATGAATGGCATGGTATATTAAAAAGGGAGAGAGTTCCATGCTTGTATTATTATATAAAATAATTGGTGTGATGGGAGTCATTTCCCTATGTTCTACTTATTTAGAAGATCATTTATGATTCAGATGGCACTAGTGATATTAACTCAGTAACGCCCCATTTGTTTCTAAAAATTCCATATGAGCTCATAATAGTATGGCTGAGGATTGATGCCTATTTTCAAAGGATGATTTTTTTAAATTAGAAACCATCATCCTTTTCTAATAAGAAATTGCATATTCAAAGAGTGCTTAAAATCTCAAGTTTATATCAGCGAAATTATGGGTCTTAATGGATTGAGATAGATGTGCTTCATAGTATGATTTACATCATAATGAATCACCTCTTTTAGAAATTAATAGTAATTTAGCTAGCATCCAATGTGGTCAATGAAATATCATGTAGTAACATGGCCTTCAATAAATTAAGGCTTGGGTCTAAAATTGGACCACTTTCATCTCTGAATTAGAGAGATTATGTTAAAAGGAAGTTTAAATTAATTATGATCTAGATTTAAAGCATCCTTATAAGTTTTTCTTAGGAAATTCATGTTATGTTGAATTACTAGTAACAGTTTTGTAAAAAAATTATGGGAAATAGAGAGGTTGTTCCTCCTTATTTGCATAAATGCTTTTATTCTAGTGTGTGTATTATTATTTATTGTTGTGACACTGAGTGATGGTGGTCTATTAGTAACATATTAATGTTGGTAGTGCATCAAATTCATTCTATGTTAGGCATGGTGAAATGTTATTTGACCCTTACCTAGATTTCATGATAGAAGCAGTTGAAGTCCTCTTATGTTAGGTCAGATGGTAGGTTGTTCAACTCTCCCATAACTATTATGAGGAAAATTATGATAAGAATAATCCTTGCACAAATGGAATTCATGACTTATGATGCAAGATATATTTGATTATGTTACACCGTTATAAAATCCAATAAGAAAATTGGTATTAAAAGATTGATAATCTAGGGTTTCATAAACCTTGAAAATAAAAATATGACTCAAGATATTATATTCATATGGGTCAGACCCTCATATGTGCTTAAATATCCTCAAAAATGATAAATGAAAAGACCTAAGGGATATTAAAAATACAAGAGGAATAAAACATTTGGTCCCATGTAGAAGTTGATTCCCACATCTAAGGATGTTCTTAAGGGATGCAATGAAATGCTCACCTTGGGTGCCTACTTGGGGTGGCACACCTATAATTCAGGATGATGTTCTAGTAGTCTAGTGGATTTAGAAACCTTATTAGATGAAAAAAATAGTCCATCATCAAGGATGATGCTCATTTAATGGGGTTAGGATGTAAGGCCTCTCATTAGAAAACAATTCCTAGTTTGATAGTAATAGTCCCTTGGTGGTGATAATTTCAAGGTGAGTGGATCATGAAAATGGTAAGAGTGGTTAAGCAATACTTAAATTATTACCTTATGTTTCAATTGAAATTACATATGCATTAGGTGTTATAAGATTATTACTTCATGACCTTATGAATTAATAGGAAACATAATTATGTTTGTTTAAGTAAATAATCTAGCATGCTTATGATTATAAGCCTCGACTATTAGGATAGTGGATTCCAAGGGTGCAATAAGTGTGTAGAAATAGGAAAAGGGCATATGAAGGAAATAAACTATGCCAATCATGGTTTTATCACTAATTTTTTTACCTTAAGCTTTCCTAAACCCATTATAAATAATTGAGTGCCTAGTCTTCTAACTAGTAGACATATCATTTGATTAGGCATCCATCCTTTAAGCCTAGTTGGTTAATCTTATTGTTTTTTGACCTCAAGATTTTGTAGCCAACATCTAGAATGTCTATTGGTTGATTAACAAATATTTCTTTGATTTCCTTGGTACTAGAATCAAGAGGTAAAATAGGTAAAGAAGTCTTGGAAGAAACCACAGGGGCATTCATAGCCACCATGCACCTTAATAAAACATGGGAAAGAACATCCCTTAATAAGGCATGGGTTGGTAAGTGGACGATGGCTGGTTGATTCTAAGACTTCTATATTTAAAATTAGAGCTCCTTTAGTTGAGGACCTTTTTCCAATTTGAAAAATAAGTTAGTTGTATCATAAGAGAAGGAGAAGTAGTAGATAAGAACCATGGGTTAGGTGAGCCAAGTTTGGACAACTAGAGGATAAAACCTAGGTGATCTAGAGGTTTATAGGTGGGATTATTAATAACTTATGTTTATAGTGCTCATTAGGAATGGAATGATTGTATTCTTTATTTTTTCTTTTGATTTCAAGAGAATAAGGCCACTTGGTTTATTCTACCTGTTATATAGTTTATCTATGGTTATGCTTTAGCCACCATGTAGTGCTTACCCATTTGACGGCCTTGGAGAGGTTACATTCCTACTTATTTTTCTTATATGTTTAATATTGTTGATTTAAGTGTATTAATTTTGTTGTGACATAATGTAGTGGTTGTCTATGAACAACATGTCCATGGTGGTAGGTTGCCTAAACCTCCCATGAACATTGGAAAGAAGCAATAAAGTGAGACATCCTATTTCTACTACAATATTTTACTGGACTTATCATGTTATAATCACTTGCCTATTTGACTTATATCTATGAATGCTTAGCTTCACTTGTATGATCATTTGAATGCTTGTTTGCTTTGTATTTGGGATTGAATTCTCCTTTGGTAAGAACTAAGAATAGGACTATAGGTGTTGCATGGTCAATCTCTTATGCTAAGATACCCTTGCTTAGATATCCATATTTAACTTTACCAAGTGATATAAACATGATCATAGTAATGAGTCTTGAGCTTGGTGGTGTCTAGAGCAGTAGCTTAATGATAATAAAAAGTTGGGCTATGAGCCTTCCTTATGATGGCTAGGAGATGCTTGGGAGTGGACAAAGAGCGTCATTGAATACATGCTATAATTCTATTATTTAATCAATTTTATAAATGTGTTTCTCGATTATATGAATAAATTGATGACTGTTCGTAATATTCTTGTAAAAGAGAGAGCTTGAATAATATTTCAACTATAGATTAAAACATATGTTTTCTATTTATTGAAACCTCAATGTTAAACTGAGATGTAACTATTTATGAGTTCTTGATTTATAGGATATTGGGAAGATTCATATATGTATCAAAAGTATTTATCCTTAGAATCACTTTTAAATAAATTGATAGAATGATTTCCTTGCTTAAAACTTTAATATCAGTGGCTGACATTTTAAGCATTGTGCATATGTTCATATCTGATTGAGAAGAATTAATAGAGTTAAACTTATCTAATAATGACTAGAACTTACATAAAAATATATGATATTATTATTGGTAATAATAATAGAGCTTGTTGAAATGAACTAATCAGTAATGTTTTTGGTATATTTATGTCAATCATGAATAAAGAGTATGTTGTTTTGTGTTGAACCCTTTTTATAAAAATAGTCTTAAACTAGTTAAGATTGGTATATTTAAACCCTTGAGAAGGAGTCATTATGTAAATAAATAAATCCCTCTAGTCCTATGGTTTTTCAAATAAAATGCAGTGAGTTATTTGATTATATCTCTGTTGAGAGTAGTTCTCAATTATGCCTATGTCTCTCCTTATAATTATTATGGTTAATTTATTTGGATTGAGCTTGTGCAAGATTAAGTAGATATATTTATGATCTATGGTTGGTTATTGGGAATAAAAATATAGTTCAATTTTTAAATCTTTATGATTTTGTGGATAGAAATGATGCTTTATGAAGGTTTCCCTTAGGATTACACAAGCAAGTTATGCTACCAGTAATAAATTATACCAACAACAAGATCAATTACTTATATGGAAAAGTTTTATAAATCCTAGTTCTCCTATAATGATCTTAGTGAATTTATAACCTTAGATTAGTTCAAGGCTCCTACACCTTAATGAAATTCATAGTTGACCTCACAGCTTAATTATAGGAGTGAGTCTTTGAGTCATTACTAGATGCACAATTTACTAAAAACTAGAACGAACAACTTATATTAGTGATACATTACTTTAAATATGTTGGCTTGAGAAGACTCACCTTACATTGATTTGATAAATTGACTAAACCAATGAGTTTATTGGTTTAGAATCGTGTTCATTGCTCCAAGCAAGCTTTGGATTCTTTTTGGACTTGATAGCAACAATGTAGGCATGTATATATTACTTTGTTGTATTTCCAATTATAGATCCATCTATGTGTTTTACTTCAAGTTGTGTCTTAGTCAAATACTAAGATCTTGATGTATTTTTACCTTGGTTATTTTAATTTTCATCTAATTTGATGTTTTGCCTTAGCCACTTCTACTTTGGGTTTCTTTCAAATTTTGCCTTAACTAAATTTTTGGCTTTCTAAAAGTTGGTTGGATGATGCCATGTGGTATCCTTCTAGCAACCTGAGGGATTATCCAAAAGGCAAAGCCTTTAATGCCTCTACATCTAGTGTAAACTATGGAACATGAATTTGGAAGTATGTAAGATTGAAGGAGTTGAACCATTAAGGATAATACACCTAATGCTTCTACATTTCATGTAATTGAGTTGGTCATCATCTTGAAGTGTTATGTCGTGGGTTTGGGCCATTTATTTTGAGATTTATCGTTGTTGGATATTTAATCCAAGTGTGTTTATTTTTCTTAGATTAAAATAATAATGTTCAGGGCATGCATCACTTTATGTGACACCCCCATAGTTAGAATAGTTAATTTTTTAATTAATGATGGGTTTGTTAGTTAGTTAGTTAGTTAGTTAGTACAGGTAGTTTAAACCATTGGGTAGTTACCCTCAATAACTTTTCCAAATTCCTTTTTAAATGAATTCATTATATAAAATTAATTATGTTATAATCTTGAAATAATACAGTGAAATTTTTGTTGAAAACTATATTCGCAATGTAAATCCTAAGTTATTATCTAGTGCTCCTTAGGTCAATAGTGGTATCAGAGCCCAGATGAAAAAAGATATGGAGTAAAATTGAAGACAATCTATTGAAGATTTATCAGAGCTTAATTGCTCTTGGAAGAATGAAAATTTAAAGGGATTTAATCAATTTGCTGAAACTCGATTACATGGGTATCATTCTTTTGGAGAAAACATTTTAATTTTGTTTCTCACAACATTAATATATTTGTCATTAGAAACAAACAATATATATATATATATATATATATATATATATATATAGTGATCAGACGCTGGTGTTGTATTGTAGGACACATCTATACAGTTTTTTTTGTTTTTGAGAAAGACAATAACTCATGTTGTGGGAGAAGAGTAGAGGAAGAAAAAGAACATATAGAGGATTGAACTAGAGAATGTGGTTGCAGAAGTGCAGTCAAATGTATGGAAATTGAAAATAATTTTATTGTGTGTTGGTAACAAAGCATAAAGTGAATGTTTTTATCATTTTTGGCCTATGTCTCCTATGCATATGATGGCAGTGGATTTTCTTGTTATTCTATTCTGATGTTGGCAGATCAGTGCATCATGGCTAGGATAGAAGAAATTTAATTTTCTTCTCAAAAATGGAAAATTCTTCACAAAATCCATGGTTTAGAGCTTCTTACAATGATTTATGATTAAATATGCATCTACTAGTGAATAAACCCACATTAGAGGCGTAATTATAAAGCATCCTATTTTTTTAGCAAAGAATGGTGTTTGATCTAATCAAAAGTTTTTTTTGATAAGTTTAATATTTACTAAAAACCTATTTCTTTTACTGCCATAAACAAAAAATTAAATATTTATATTGACTACTTGAATATTGATGATGGCATAAAAATAATGACTAGATAGTGTATATTTTAATTTTTTCATAGGCATTCTCAACTAAATAGATAAATAGGGTTTCAATGATCATTTTTTGGGCTCCACCAGTGATTAGAATAACTCTTTTCACATGTAAAGTAAAAAAAAACCTTGGTAAAAGACTTACCATACATTTTTATTTTTATTTCAATTTGCCAAGTCAAGGAAGTTATCTTAAATATCATGCCCTTTTATACTCAAATAGATTGAAGGCAAATTGGTCAAATTGTATCTTTTTAGTCTCTTTTAAAAATAATATTCAAGGGTTCAAAACCTTTAAAAAAACTAGTTTTTGTTTTTGTCGCATTCGACATTAAGAGCCTTGTATTGTGATATTTTTTGACTAGTGATTATTTTATGCAAAGGTGGTCATGTGACCAGTCAAACTATAGGTTTTCAAATATTCCAAACACAACTAAATAGTTTTTTTGTGTTTTGAAAATTTCATATACTCTTTTTGTGACAAAACTATTCCATGATGTATAAAGGTACATTATCAGTGGAAACTGACACCTTCAAAATGCCAAATTTCATGACACCTCATGTTTGTGCTTTTAGAGACAATACCATCATTTATAGGTCCCTCAAAATCTTCTTGATTGATAAAATATGAGTGTCTTACTAGAGGTTGGAGGATAATTTCCCTTCTCTAGTTTGTTATTCACTCAAAGTATAGGTTCACTGCTGGGATAACAATTTTTGGTTTGTGTACTTTGCTTTCAGTTTTGATTTTCTTTTAGTACATTGATATGATTGCTAAGGAATAGATAGAGTAGTTTGAATTTATTTTTATGTTGCATAGCTTCTCACCTCTCACCTGATAGGGGGAAGATATTGCATATTGGTCTTCGATCAATTGTAGGTGGTTGTACAAGTTAGCATTAAATTTGCTAGCATTTTGAGTGTTGAGCAAAGTTATGCATGTGATATTGGTAATTATTAGGTATATGAGAGATGTGCTATATAGATTAATGGAGGATCACTTGGATGGGTTCTTATATGGGACCTTATGGAGGTTGATGTAGTTAGATAGGCTTTGATCAAGTTCTACTATAGTATGATACAATGGTCAAAGGGAATGAGCAGGCCATGATCATGTTCACCAGCCATAGTTTGATTAGTACCATGATATACAACGTGCTAGCTTGCAGATGTAGTAGATATTTATTGATGACTTCATAGACATAGCTCTAGATCTTCATCATCTATACCCCTTTGGATCAAGAGGGGTTTATTGGATATTTGATCCAATTGTGTTTATCATGCTTAGATTAAAATAATAATGTTCAGGGCATGCATCACTTTATGTGACACCCCCATAGTTAGTATAGTTGTTTTTTTAATTAATGATGGTTTAGTTGGTATATGTAGTTCAACCCGTTGGGTAGTTACCCTCGGTAACTTATCCAAACTCCTTTTAAAAGGCATTCATTGTACAAAAATAATTATGTTAGAATCTCAAAATAATACAATGACATTTTTGTTGAAAACTACATTCATAATGTAAATCCTAAGTTATTGTCTGCTACTCCCTGTGTCGACACTCATAGTTATTTAGGCAAGTTACCTTACACAGTGTTCACCATAGCTACTTGATGAGTTCCCTGTGCAGTGATTATCTTAGTCATTCATCAAATTCTTTATACAACTTTACTTGAGTAACACTTTTCTTAGTCATTCATCGAGTTCCCTATGCAACTTTACTTGTGTAGTGTTTATCTTAGTCATGCTTCAGGTTCCCTTACATAAAGCCTTGCCTTATAGGATTTTTAGTTAGAACTTTCTATGGGCTTTTCCCTTAGCTAAATTATTCCTTTGGTCTTTTGTTAAATTATGCCTTAATCAATTTTATGACATTTTGGTGAGTGGTTCAAAGGAAGTCACATGTCACTATCCCATGAACCTAGGAGTGATATTAGCATCATTGGTTGTACTGTCAATTCCAAGATAGTGGGCTAGTGGGATGTTACCACGTGGCACAATTCTGTAAATCTACAATCTTGAAAATGGTTGTACTGAGTGCATAACCTCTAGGCAAGTGGGTTTATGGGATATTGCCACATGGAATAATCCTAATGACTCTCTATCCTAGAGATGTTTGTTTAGTTTTCAAAGCTTCCAAGTAAGCAAGATCATGGGATGCTACCACATGGCATCATCCTGATGACCCACTATTCTAGATATATCTGTATTGGGCATGAATCCTATGGGTAAGTGGGTGAGCAGGATACCACTTTGTGATAAAATCTTGCTACTCCATAATTCTATAAGTATCCATATTGAGAGCAAAGCTTGTCGATGCATGGCATGATTTCCATTGCTCTACATCCCTAAGGAAGTCATGATACCCTTATAGAGTGTTAAGGTAGCGATTAGTGAATTAGCACCACATGGATCTTTTCACAAAGTGGCACAATAGAAGTGATAGGTGGAAAGAATGTCCTAAAAGTTCGAACGGAAGCTAGCATGGCTAGGGAACTCACCAAAGATAACACATGTAGTTTTAATATGTAAGAAATGGTTGAGGTCAATTTTGATAGTTGTTTCAATGTCATTTATGTTGTTATTATTTGGTGCAAGCTCGGGAAGAAATGTAGAGTGTTGGGCCAAACAAAATAAGATTACGGGCTTTTAAATTAATGGTTTATGCTTGTATGAGCCTTTCAGTAGTTGTAAGATTCTTATTTTGAATGGATTAAATTATGGTGTCTATCCATGATTAGTGGTTTAGTTGTTATGAAATAGTTGTGTCATGCTTGTCTTTTGAAAAAATGGGCATGAGACCATCAAGTTCACTAAATAAATGGACTCAAAAGGAAAATTTCCCTTCTTAGATGTAATCCTCTCTAGGAAACCAAATGATTCTCTTTCTCAACATTTTTACAAAAAATCTACCCATGCTGATCTCTATCTACATGAGAATTCCCAACACTGTCCTTCTCAAAAAATGTGCATCTTGAAAACCCTTGCCAATAAAGCCTTTAGAATTTGCCATACTGATCACTTAGGGAATGAGATCAAACACATGTATACATTACGTAAGAATAATGGTTATGAAGGGAAAACAAATTACTAGAGTATTCAAATCAACTAGGAACACTCATGCTATATCCAAAACTTTAGTGGACCTCCCAAACAGACCTACGCCTTTCCTCCCATTTTTTAAATGCATTTCTAATAAAAATTACCAAAATCCTAAATAAGAAGAACATTTATATTACCTTTATCCCTTATATAAAATTAGGAGAATGACAAGTCATACAAAGATAATTTAGAGCAAACTCTTAAAAGTAGAGTTTATAAAATTGATTACTCTTGAAGGATGTCATATATTGAAGAGAGGAGTCATTCCATCTACTCTAGAATTAACAAACATGTTGTAAATATTAACAAGAAAAGAGTGGTTAAATTAACTTTAAAAAAATATTTCTTCAAAACTCGTCATTACACTATAAAACTAAAATGTTAATCATAAAAAACTACTACTTAAAATGAAAACTAAAATAAACAATAAAAAATCACAAATATAATAACTTAAATATGAATAAAGATTTGGAATTAAACCATTCCTATAAACCAATCATTAATATACTTTAAAAAATATGATAAACAACCTTTATCCTTGATCATTCTAAATGCTAAAATTCGTTCTCTTTACCTATTTTATTCCTTAAACATTAACTTAATCATTCATATCTATTGATTTAACCAATTTCTTAGCATCCCATTTCATACAAAAATTAATAAAGCTTCCCAATTTAAATAAGGTCATCAACTTTGTTTTCCACCTCTCTCAATTTTGTAAGATTAATTACCTTAATTTATATAATTTTTTTAACTTAACTAAACTTTTTAACATAACTTCACTCATATATATTTTCTTTCCCAACCACACACTTCAATGTTAAAATGTTGCGTTGGCTAAAATGTTGTGTTGGCTTTTTTACTTTGCTTGCTTTTAATGTAAAAATTGATTCTTTTTTCCTCGTTTTTTAATTTTTATTTTTAATATTTATTTACTCTCATATTTTAAACCATTATTAACTTAAATATTACCGAGTATTGTTTAACCTCTCAAAAATGATCACCAATTTCATAACATCCCTATTTAAATAACATAGCCAACTTGGTTTACCATCTCTCTTAGAAGCATGATTTCTTAGTTTTATAACATTAATTTACTTTAACTATTAATTATTTTTTTTATTTTTTTATTTTAATAAAACTTTATAATGTGACTTTATTTATTTATTTATTTATTTCTTTTTCAATCTTTTAACTTTTTAACATTTTAATATTAACATTTATAAATTGAAATATAAATTTATAATTTAATTTTATTGTTTTTTATTTTTTATTTTGATGATGGTTTATAAAGTGTGATCGAAAATATTGATCTAAAAATTTTATACATAATTTAATTTGGAAAATATTCATAATTTCCTTAATATAATATTTTTTTCAAAAAAAACTTTTAATATATATAGTACAAAAACATAACTTTTCAAATAATTATGTCAAGAGACATTTTACAATAACATTTCTAATGTGCTAAATTTTAATGAAGTGTATTCACTTGTAATTCTTATTTTAAATTTAATATCCATTTAATCATTATTATATATATATATATATAACTTCTTTTAAATATAAGTTTATAAACAAACACTATTACAAGTTAAAACCTATAAATACATAATCACACTAGAAATTCTTCACAACATCACATATATACTTAATTATTAGAGCAGCCAAGTCAATACTTTCAATTTACTTCTACTCTTATAGATTTATTTTATTTTTATTATAATTATAGAATTGGGATTAGATTTGTTATGTTAAGCTGCAATTTAGAATTCACATTTCATGGTTTGGAGCCTCCTCACACAATGTATTAAATCAACATGATTGGATTGATATAATATATTAAAGCAATCTCATGTTGATTATTTTTATTTTTATTTTTTAGTTTGGTTTTTAAGTGTTTTTGACTTTTTTTTTTTTTTTTGGGGTTATTGATTGTTTAGATTAGTATTTAGGTGGATTTTGGCTTGCCTGCAGCTTGACTGGTTGAATTTTCACTTTTCATAACCTTAGCCTCCTCTGGTGAAGTCAATGATTAGAACATCACACTCCAACCTACATAAATCTCTGCTATACTTAGCGTAAAACTCTTTAGCATATAACCACAAACTTTGAGCATATAAGTACAAACTTTAACCACAAACTCTGAATATATAAGCTATAACATATTTATAAATATGAATCAAAATTATCATATATATTTTATATAAATTCACATTAAAGATGTCAAAAGTCATATAAGTATTTTTAGAATTATATCTTTTAAAATATAATGATGTGAATGTATTTATAATTATGTTCTATTTTAAATATGATATTTATTTGATCATCATAAGGTAATTTAAACATTAAATTTAATATCTATATTATTATAGCAATTTTTTTTTTTCTTTTTATTTGTAGAAATCAATAAAAAATCGTAATATGTTGACTATACATTAAAGTTTGAAAAAAAATCAGAAAAGATTTTTTACCTTAACACTATAATATAACTGGATTGATACCATTTATCACCAATCATTAATAAATTGATTTAAAAAATAATAAAATTATTAATCAATATAATATATAAAAATTAAGATTAAACCCTTAAATTGATCTCTCAATATATTTGAAAAAATATATATTTAGCCTTTAGACATTTTTATTTTTTATTTAGGCGATCAAATAAAGCCATGAAAGTTTTACCCAAGTGATCAAATGAAGCTACAAAAGTGTATACAATGCGAACATGTCAAAAGATAACGTTACCAATTGCTTTTTAAAATTTTGTGCAATAGGATTGAAGTTTGTTTTGCTCTAATAGGATTTTCTCCTTGCATGCGATTTAGTCAGCCCTTGATTTTCTGTTATTCTAGCTTGTTTCATATCATAGCCCTTGATAGGTTGCTTGTGGGACTTACATTTATAGCCTTTTAAGGTTTCTCACCTTCGATCGAGGCTAGCCTATTTAATGACTTCTCATTTTCTCCTAGTTGTTTCAGTGGCGGAGAAGAATAGTGGAGCGTCTAGCAATGGCCCCTTGCAAGTGCTCGAGAAAGTTTGTTCCGAAGGTCTATCAAGAGGTAACTCTTTGAAACTTGATGTTATTTTGTCCATTCTAGAATTTAACTCTACTTATTAATGGCTAAACTAGTTCTATTTGATAGGATATTTTTTGGATCGAATTCCCTCTGAAAGTATGCTAGGTCCTGGGTTCAAGCCCACTAGGCAGCTCATAACATAAATCTTGAGAATGTACAAAATATGACCAAGGGTTTTTTCTGTTCTATTTTGCCGACCCTTCCCGTGCAGGAGGTATCCTCCACAATTTAGCCACATGCTATGTTAGGAACTCACTCATGGTTCTCTCCCCTTGAACATGAAACTTTGTTGTCACAAAGCACACTACTCTCAAAGTCCTAGTTTGGGTACAATTTCCAGATCTTCCACTCCCATGTTAGAATTTTATTCACCAAATAGCTTCCTCCATATGTTGGGTTGTCTATCATGAGCAAAACAAGTTCTACTTTGCTAGACCATAGAACTGGGTTCGTGTAGAAGTAGACCTCTCCCAAGACCTCAAAAAGTTTGTGGAAATTCAAGTTGGGAATGTGAGACACTCTGAGTGAGTCCTAAATATCAAATTACCCAACACCTATGTTTGCTACCAAGCTATCGACCATAAAATTTGAGACTGTCCCCTTCAATTAACCCACAACAATGCACCCAATCGCTCATCTTCTCCTCTCCTAAGTCCTCTTCAAAAGCTAGCAAAAAACTAGCTGAGAATGGTTACACTAGATCAGGAAAGAAGAACAACCGCACCAAATCTGTGAGCTCAAATTTAAGAAATCCTAAAGGAGGCAAGTCGTCAACAAGTAATAGCCCAGAGGACTAGGCTCCTGCTGAGAAAGAGACTTCCTAAGCTGAAGTCCTGAAAGTAATAGAAAAACCAAAGGTCTTCAACACCCCTCTTGATGCCAATATTTTATCTTAAGTTCTTGAAGATTCTTTGCCTAGTTCTTCTAGTTTTTCAAAATCACAGCCAACCTCTCTTCCACTTCTTGGTCAATGAAATGCACCCAAACTCTCTCATAGCTCTCTTAGGAGGTGCAAAGAGTCAGAAGAAGGAGAGTATCAGGTTGATCCTGCTATGAGAAAACAATTTGATGAATTTTTAAATACCAATAGTGGGCACTTCTTACATAACTATTATGATGCCTTAGAAGGCCTAGACTCCAAGGATATGTCTCTTGACACCCATCATCTATGAATTTATTTTTATGTAATGTTTGGGGTCTTATAGACCCAAAATACGAGTTTGTTGTCCATTATTTCATAAGGAAGTTTCTCAAGATAGACATTATTTATCTATAAGAAGTGAAGGTGGCAATTTTTTATTGACAGTGGTCAATAACTCTATCTGTCATGATAGTATTATCTTTCATAGTAATCATGAAGTAGGACATGGAGGTGTGATCATGTTTATTTTTCCAAGGTGGTGGCCTCACTTAGTGTAATCTGGGATGGACCCCACCAATCGATTAGTTTGGTCCCTTTTTAGCATTGAAAGTCATTCCTTTGTATTTATTAATATTTATACCTCAAATGATGTCATTGAGCATACCCATTTATGGTGATGGATTGTGGATGATCTCCCTGATGCTCATTGGTTCATATGTAGTGACTTTAGTATGGTGGCATCTCTTGAAGACAAAGTGAACCATATACCAATACGTTGGGTATTTAGTGAAAGGGAGGTGTGGTATTATATGTACACTAAATGGGGATTTTATGACCTTAATTTAATATGTTAGCCTATAGATGGAGTGTGATACACCTGAAGCAATCTCAGGGAGGGCCTTGCTTAGATTCTAAAGTGCCTAGATCTACAAATGATGTCCACCCAATCGTATTTTTCCTTTGATAATGGTTTTTCTCCTTTGGTATAGGCACTACCAAATTTTGGGTTTTTTGATGACCCCCATTTAGTTTTGAGTGACATGAAAATTCATGAAACCCAAGGTCCACAAAATTTAACTCTTTCTAAACACCTCCCTGCTCAAGCATGGACCTATTGTGGTGCACATTCATAGAGTTCAAAATTTGGATCCCCATCCATCCCAAGATTTTGGTTGGATTATTTGGTGGGATGATGTCATTAGAAGGACCTCTCACTTTTTGAGAATCTATGGCCACCGACATGTTAAAATTTAAAGACACTCTTACTCTGTTACTTCCTCAGATCTTAGCCATGCAGCTTTAGAAATCGAAAAATATCCCTTCAATGAGATCTTGTAGGTATAATCTCTTCTTTATAGCTTCGTATCTAGATAGTAGATAGTTACAATGCCTAGGGAGCTCAAATCATAACCAGACTCCACTGACTCAAGATAGGGGAAAAAGCTTCCAAATAATTCTTTCAAATACTTCGAGCCAAAAACTTGAAGCAACAAATCCAAGCTATCTATGATGTTGAAAGGGGACTATCAAAGACATCATAGATTATTCAAGCTTTTATCCTCCATTATCAACAAGTGTTCAGAGTTCAAGCATCCTCTATAGAGCATGATATTCCCTTCAACAATGCATCATAGTGGTGCCTTGAAAATCACTCCCACTCAACAGGTGGCTTATGATAGGCTCCTCATTATGGATGATCTACATGAGGCAGTGGATCATATGGAAAATGACAAAGCTCTTGGCATTGATGGTTTCCCATATAAATTCTATAAATCTCTTTGGGATCTTGTGGGTATTGACTTACACCAGGTTTATCAAGAAGACTTTCACACACCTTCTCTAGGGAAGAATATAAATAAAAGAAAAATTAAATTCATACCTAAACAAGGGAATCTCGAATTGACCTATAATTGGTGGTCGATCACCCTCCTAAATGTTTTATACAAAATATTTACCAAAGCTCTAGTGCTCTAAATGCATAATTTTTTATCACACATCATTCACCTTAAGCAAACAAGATTCATCAAAAGTAGACATATATTAGAAAATATCATTGTAGTTTGGGAAGCAATGTGTTGGGCTAGAAGGTCTATGCAATAAGCTATACTCATAAAAATTGACTTTGAAAACGCCTATGACTGTATTGAGTGGCTGTTCATCTTGGCCATGCTTAAAGCCCTGGGTTGTGGGCCCAATTTCATTTAGACCATCCAGATGATTTTTTCATATGCCTTGGTCGTCCTTTCCATTAATGGAGTATCTTATAAGCAATTTGGTTTGTTTTTATCTATTCATCAAGGTTTCCATTTGGCACCCACCATGTATGTGCTTGCAGCTGAGGGTTTTGGATACCTTTTTAGTAATGCCTAGGCTAGGGGCCTTGATAAGGGAATCTATCTGCCTCTAAATAAATAAAACCCTCAATAAGATATGCAACTATTGAATGGCCACTTTACAGATGATTATCTCCGTACTCTTATTGAAGATGAGGACAATGTGGACAATGCCATATAGTCTCTTAATACCTTTTGCCTTGCCTCTGGCTCAAGCATCCAATGGCAAAAAACTCATTACTATAGGCAATCATACCTCCCCCCGCTAACATGGACTACCAAATATGGATGGGCCTAGATCCAACATGATGAAATGTTCAAGTTTCTTTGCATCCCTTTTGATTTTGATGACTCTCTACCCCTATTGTGGTAATATGTTGTTGATAGAGTATTTAAAAAGCTATAATATTGGGTGACTAAGCCCTTATCATTAGCAAGTAAATTCTAAATCTACTCAAAAGTGCTTGTGATCACCCATGTTTACTACTCTTCATGCTGGGTGCCTTCAAATAATTCTTACCAAAAACTTGAAAAATTTCTCAAGGATTTTCTTTGGGCCAATTCTTCTCATGGCCATAGATTCCACAAGGTTGCCTACAATTACTACTGCCTCACGTGGGATGTATGAGGTATGAGGCTCATTTATGTGGCTCATCAAGGAACTGCTTTATGTGCCAAGTGGATTGTGTGAACCATTGATGGTAAAGAATATTGAAAGGTGTTATTTTAACATTGCATCTCTTTGAGCTTACATAAATGCAAGAAAACCTGAAAAGGGCTAAGCTTCTCCAATCTTCTCATCATCAAATCCCTCGTTCAAATTTCAGGGTCTTTTGTGGCAAAAAGTATCTAGAAAACATGGGAAATGATCAAACCATGGCTTCTATGGAATTCCTCGGGGTTTTGAGGTGGGTTTTATGTTAAGTCACACTCACTATGGTGGTCACCTATTATCAATTTCAATGAATTCCCTTTGGTCAAGGTTCCTTGGATCAATGCTCTCAAGTTGTTTTGTAGAGGCATTTATACTATCCAAGATATTTTTTGTAAGAAGTCTCACTCTTGGTTATCCTAGGAAGAGGTGAAAACAAAGTTTTGGTTAACCAATGCTGATCAATAATCCTACCAATAAATCCTTAACATTGTACCACCTTCAATGCTTCAAAAAAATCGTTCACTCTGCTCATCCTTGGTGGAAGGACTAAAAGCGGTATGTTGAAACTGCATTTCAAAACTACACCCCCCAGCTTGGCTATGAATGGCTTACTCCACACATGCCTATGGTCGACAAGCTTAGATCTTACTAGGGTCGGTATTCCTTCATTCGTACATGGTTCTTCCATTTTCACACTATTTGGGAAGCTTTTTTGGAGCCTAAACTAGCTCATTTCGCTTGGTGTATCTTGTATTAGGTCCTACCCATAGGTAGAAGGCTTGTGCACTTATGAATGTCCCTTATCATATGCCCTTTATATTTCCATATAGAAATGCTCCCTCATCTTTTCTAGTACTGCTACAAATCTCAAAGGGTTTGGACATGGATTCATGACCTCTTCAATCCCTTCTATCTTAAATTCTTTCTTTGGTAGCATATCCTTCTTGGAGATAAACCCATCTTTCCTTTTAAATATACCCAAGTCTGACATACTTTTAGAGTGGAGATTCTATTTTTGTTATGAAAAGAAAGAAATAATGTAATATTTAACAATGCTTCTTCAGATTGTAATTTTTATACTTCGAGCAAGTCCTCTATTATTACCAATGTTCTTTTGCAGATATAAGTGCAAGCAAATAAAGTTGTCATTGACCTTGGCCATATTCAAGACCTTCTCACTCAATGGGGAGATGATCCTTATGCTATGGCCTGGGTTCCTCCATCTATACCCAGATATCACAAGCTTGAAGATAGAATTGCCATTCCACTTCAACATGGATATCATCGTAGCTGATCTCAGTGTCACTCTCACAATGGCACCCCATATCAACACATGACCTCTCCTGAAAAGTAGTGAGGGTAGCAACCCCTGCCTCTTTCCCCTATTGGGTAGGATGGTTAGGATGATCCTCCTCCTCTTTTCCATGTTCATGCTTGGGGGGTGCCACCTAGAGGTCAGTCAGATGTATTGAATAAGTTACACAGGGTCTTTCTAACCATCTCTCCTACTCAAGCATAAGAAGATTATAAGGACACTACTAAGGCTTATGGTTGGGAGCCAATTCTAGATTGCAATGACTTGCCAAGTTCAAGCTAGGGTCCTGATGATATGGATCCTCCACCTTCTAGCCTTGTTCTAGTAGCTTAATGTTCTCTCTTATGATGTTTTAATGACTTGTTCCTAGGCAAGGCCTAGTGTTGCTTTTACTTTGATATTTCATGTTCCTAGGCTTGGTCTAGTCTGATGTTGAAGTGTGCTTCCATACCACCTATTTTTTTTGAATTGTTTCTATATTATATATTTCATTAATATATAGATATATTTCATTAAAAAAAAGATAACATTACTCCCTATTGTCAATATGTCAACATACATTTTTTTCCATAATTTTTCTGGATGATATCATAGTATATGAGAAATATCATAACACTAAAATGAAGAATCTTTCCAAGGATATCATTGTCTCAATAGTTTGCTAACATATTGTGTAGTATGAAATGTTTATGGTATTTCACTTGTTAAAATAAGATTGTGATAGATTGCTTTAAAAACAAATACATGTATGCACATGTACACATAAATATATATGTACATATAAATATATATTGGTAAAAATATTATGTAGTGTGTTATAGTAGTTTGTCATTTTTTATTTAATTAAATTAACTTACTAAAAACATAATGAAATACAGGGTTTATGATGAATACCTAGAGATACAAAGATGATTGCACACTGCTTGAATCCAATGACTGAGGAAATTTTCTTTTTAGCTTGGAAGAATAACTTGCATAAAATAAACAACTTTGAAAAAATAGATTAATAGATAGATAGATGAGTTGCTTGGTTAGGAACCAATCCCAAAAAGTTGTGAACTTCCTCAAGTGGATGTTAGCTCACTGTTTTCACAATTAAGTGGATAAATACAACTTCAAATTACAAAAGATAAAGATACAATAACAATAATGATTAAGATTTAATCTTATTTTAAACTATCAATGTAAGCAAAGTATTCATCTCAATAATCCTTAGCAGCATTCACATCCTCTTATATAACATCAATTTGGTCAGTAGTGGATTCAATAAAGGGAGAGTAAATAATGGCACAAAGTGATAACTCAAAAGCTATGCCACACTAATCAGTGAAAAGGGGTTGGGATATTATAGGTAGATTAATGATATTAATGATGTTGTGCATAATGTTAGGCAGAGTCATTTACATAACGAGGCTATGTTTAAAAGGATAGAAAGTTAGAATGATTGAAAGATAGGGTTCTAAGATTAAAGTCTCAGGGTTTATAAACCAAGTACACTGGATCGATTCTAACCCTATAAGATCAGTGCTAATTCAAAATGAATCGACATTGATTTTGTTCAAAACTGTACTTAATGAAAAATAGAGACTCAAAAGATGACAGATGATAATAAAAAGGCACAGAGGGATATAGGTTATAGTCTAAGGACTGGATAAGCAGATAGAAGCAAAGAAACTAATGAGAAATGAAATGAACAAGACAAATACTTACCTTGAAGCTAGTTGCAAGTAGAATGAATTTCTTCCCACAAATGCAAGCAGTGCTTCAGGCTCATAACGATGGATGTGGATTGTATGCAGCATAATTTTGGCAAAGTGGTGTTATGGTCTCCTCAATTCTCCAAAAATCTACGTAACGTTTTGAGGTTCAAAGTTTTTGGTCCCTAAACCAAAGGGTTGGCTGGGTATAAATGGACTAATGTCGATCTAGAGAATCGATGCTAATCGAGGAAGAATCAGTAATGATTCACCCAATTTGGCAGCTCTGTGTTGGTTTGTTCCAACCACGAGTAAATTTTGATTTATGAGCATGAGGTTGTTGGAAATGGGGTTATACATGGGTAAGGTGGTTAAAAGGTTAGGATTCCCTAGGTTGTAAATAGATTTAGGTGGTTAGGGAGGTGAAAAAGTAATTTGTAAAAACAAATTATCGAGTGGCTAATGATAAATAAATTAAACTTTAAGATAGGGATATTTAGGATATTAAAATAATAATGGCCTATGACACTTAATAAATTGTATCTAGTATACAAAATTATTGTGTCTACACAATGTTGTTGAATTATTTATATATGTGTGAGAATGATGTAGTGCATACGATTGAAAGTAAAAGACCGTGCTATTATATAATTACAAGACTAATGTTGTGAAAACATAAAATGATATTAGTAAAAGGATCGGTGTAAAATAAAGTTATGTGGCTTATATTTTAGAATAAAATATTTTATGATATAAATTATAATTAATAAAAATTTAATTTTTGATTTTAATATATTTATATGTATTAATGTGAAATTATTTTATTAAAAATAAAATTGATATTTATAAAATATATAAATTTTTCACCATCATTATTATAACTGAAATTATTTAATAGTATTCAAATAAACATAGTAAATTTATGAAAAAAATAATTTCAAATCCATAATGATTTAATGTATATTATATCTTATATTTAAAAAGGGAAAATAAACTATAACAAAAAAATTGATTTAAAGTTTCCAACGTAGATGCAAACACACCATTTTAAGAAATAAAAATATAAATACATACAACATTCTTTCAAATATTTAAATACAAAATTAAAAATAGATAAATTTATCATTCATTAAACATAATATTAATAATAAATAAATAGTATTCCTTTGTCGGGATATAGGCTATATATCTTATAGTTTTACTCCTTGTAAGATTTATATACAACTTATTTTCTCTAAAAGAATTGAGAGATTATACAAAAATTATTAAAATTATGTTGAAGATAGTTCTTAAAAAATAATTTTAAAATGTTTATTTTGTTATATATTATTTTAATTAGTGAATTTTTTTATTTTTTATAATTTTTTTATTGAATAATGATAAATGACTTCAATTTAATTATGTTAATATATTAAGTTTTTTTTTTTTTTTTTTAAATCGAAAAAATACTATTATATTTAACTGTATATCCAAAATATTTAAATTAACTATTAATTACTAACAACTTACAAACATTATAATCCACTATTTTATATATGTATGTATATATGTAAAAAAAAATCTAATATATTTCTTTCACAATCTTTTAGAAGGGTGAATCTGTCGTCATCTATTAATTCAAAAAATTTAATTGTTAAATTTTTTTAAAGTAAATTCTCATATATTTTTAAAAAATGATACTAAAAATAAATATGATTTATTTTTAAAAAATATATAAAACATGAAATAAGGTTTAATCCTAGATAAATTTGATTTAATAAAACCTTTCAATCTTTAATATTAAATGGAAAACTTAGTTAAATATTTTTTTTTTTTTAAAAAAAAAACTAATTTTTAAAAATATTTTAAACCCCTGCAACCAACCATTCTTACCATTAATCAAAATAGAAAACTTCTTAAAGGAACATTATATTACATAATACAAGTAACGCTTTTTTAACGAAATCTTAAACTAACCTTTAAAAAAACTAGAACAAAATGAAAGGCAAATTATTTGTTGATATTTGTGAAATATTCATTTGGGAAGGCGGTGCCTTTTGCTTTTCTTAGTATCATTGTGAAATTAATGTCATGCAAAACATAATTTATATCATTTGATTATGCGGAATTGGTTGTTCCAAGTTTTTATTGTGTGATAAGGTTTACGTAAAGGTTTTAAGAGACTAGCAAAATTGTGGGTGGTTTGTATGGTGTATTTATGAAGTAAAGTAGACATTTAATTTGTGCATATTATTTTTTATTTTCATTAATTTTTGTGTAGGAAATTTTAAGGTATTTTTTATTTAAGTTGAGAGTGAATTTTTTTGGTTTTTATTTTTTTTTGAAATTATAGTTTATACTTTTAAATATTTTAGTGTTTGATTGTAAATTGTTAAAATAATAATTTTGTTTTTATGTATTTTTGTCGTGTTCAAATTCAACAACGGTAATTATTAAATAAAATTTATTGTAGCAATTCAAATTTGAAATTTGAGAGTTGTTTGAATATTTTGGGGGGAATAACAATGGTAGGTGGAAGAGCAGTTAGAGGTCGACAAAAGAAAAAGAAGAGAAACAAAAATTAAGTATAAAATGTTGATAAGCGATGTAGCAATAGTCAAAGGGAGAAGCAGAATAAAATTTAGTGACATAACAAATTGTGTGTAACACACAGAAAAATAAACACAGTAGTAGACTACAAAATACAATAAGACAAAGGTAGAATAGAGGAGAACAGAGTAAGGCAGAGGAATGTTGTTTGCTGACATCAGTCAAACAGTCACCCAATAACAAGTAATGAAAGTTTAGAGGTTTTTTATAGTAAGGTTATAACAACTATCGCTGTAAGTTTTTTCAATTGATGTGAGTAGTTGATAGAGTTATTTAATATATGCAAACTTGTATTATTTCAAGTCATACTTAGCCTCTCTTATTTTGTTGTTTTTAGCATGTGTTTTTAGTGTATTTTCAACGCTATAGTTGCAGCTCCAGACTATTCTAGTAGTCTCAATTTTTCTATTTTATCTAATGTTATTGGTTGCTGCCCACATGTGCCTGCACATTTTATATTTTCTACTGACAATTGGTATCATATCACTTAAGTTGTAAGCCCATTTAGACATGACGGTAGCGAGTTATGGTTCATGGCAGCATTGCCCTACAATTGATGAAAAAAATTATGATGTGTGGAGCATCAATATGAAGACCATATCCAACTCTCAAAAGCTATGAGAGTTGGTTGAAGGTGGATATAATGAGGTTGCATACCTAAAATATTTCAATGCATTAACCCAAGCACAAAGAAATGTGTACAAGGAGAATAGGAGGATGTTAAGGCACTTAGCTACATATAAATGGAATTAGCTAATTCAATCTTTCCTGGGATAACAATAGTTGTCCATTTTAAACAAGCATGGGATATTCTTTAAAATACCTATCAAAGGAGTGACAAGGTGAAGCTTGTCAAGTTGAATCTCTTAAGAAGAGACTTTGAGACCCTACAAATGAAAGAGAATGGGTCTATCAATGACTTATTGACAAGGACAATGAATATTTTCAATCAAATGAAGCCATGTGGTGATACCCTTGAAGATCATAAGATCATAGAGAAGGTGTTGAGGAGCCTTCCAATCAGATTTTACTTTATAGTGGTTGCAAATGAAGAGTCAAAATATTTGAGGCAAATAACAATAGATGAGGTAATGGGTTCCTTGAAAACCTTGAACAAAGGTTAAATAGGTCAGCCACCTCCTCCTGTGAGCAAACATTCAAGACCAATGTGAATGTGAAAGGAAGGGGGAGAGGATCAAATAATAGAGTAAGATGAAGAACTTGCAATGGTCAAGAAGGTGGAAGGCATAGCCATCAAGAGTCAAATGGAAGAGGAAGAGGAAGGAGCAACAACACTTCTAGAGGAGGATCTACACAAAGGTATGATAAGTCTAGCATCGAATGCTATTATTACAAGAGGTATGGACACTACGATAATGAGTGTAGAAAAGAGGATGATATGAATAAGAAGAATTCAAATTTATCCAAAACATAAGAGGCTGAACTTAATAGGAATGAGAAAGGTGGAAATTTGTTCATAACATGCAACATTGTGGGACAAAGTGGTAAAGAAATATGGTACTTAGATAGTGGTTATATCAACTACATGAATGTGAACAAAGAGATTTTCAACCATAATGACGAGTCAATAAAATCAGAGGTAAAGATGGAAAACAATGAGAAGGTTTCCATCATGAACAAAGGTAACATTTATATTTACACCAAGCAAGGTGATAAAAAGTAAATCCAAGATATTGACTATGTGCCTAGGTTAAAGCATAACCTTATTAGCATCAGATAATTTGTCCAAAAGAGGTAAAAGGTCAGATTTGAGAGTGGTGAATGCATAATATTTAATAAGGCTGGCTGAAATAGGCAAATTGTAGAAATAAGGATGACAAATAATTTGATGTTTTCATTGAAAATGTAAAGTGATCTCACATGAACATTCAAAATAGTGATAGTAGATGAGTCTACTCTTTGGCACCTTAAATATGGGTACTTGAGTTTTGGTGGAAAGAACCGTCTTCACAAAAATCAAATGGTGAGAGGGATACCCCTTAGAGAACAAACAAATAAGGTGTGTGAATGTTGCATATTGGGGAAGCAACATAGGAGTGTATTTCCCATGGATAAAGCATGGAGAGATAGAGATATGTTAGAGCTGATCCATTTAAACTTATGTGGTCCAATGAAGACCCACTCCCTATCCAAGAATGTCTACTTCATGATATTCTTAGATGATTTCAACTGAAAGATATGGGTGTATTTTTTGAAGAATAAATCAGATGCATTTGAGACCTTGAAACAATTCAAGGACATGGTAGAGAAATAGAGTGGCCACTACATCAAGATTTTGAGAATGAATAGAGGGGGAGGGTATATCTTTAATGAGTTCATGAATTTTTGCAAATATCATGACATCAAGAAGTAATTTACAACTAGTTATACACTATAGCAAAATGGTGTGGCTAAGAAGAAGAATAGGATCATCCAAGAGATGGAAAGGAGTATGCTAAAGGCAAAGGGTCTGCCTGATGATTTTTAGGCAGAGGCTATAGCAACAGTAGTATACTTGTTGAATATTTATCCAATAAATAGAATTAGGGATATGATCCCTCATGAAGCATGGAGTAGCTAGAAGCCAAGTGTTGAACACCGTAGATTATTCATATGTGTTGCATATGCACACTTGCCCAAGCAAAGAAGAACAAGGTGGGATGATAAAGGTGAGAAGTGTATTGTTATAGTGTATAGTGATCAATAAAAGTCTTATCAGTTATATAATCCCATCACCAAAGAACTCATAATCATTCGAGATGTTTAATTTATTGAGCATGAAGCTTGAGAAGAGAGACAAGAATAAGAGCAATTTTAAACAAGGGCTAGTGAACCCTTTATTGAATCTAAACTAGCAGGTAGTACATCCACTCATACACCAACTTAGACCCCTATTTCACTAAGGGTTGATTCATCTAGTAGCAACAAACATCAAAGAGGTCAAGGAGTTGTTCATGAGTCAACATCCTCCTCCTCCAACTCAAGTCAATGCTTAACAAGGATAAGAAGCTTCTAGAAGTATATGAGCAGTCAAGGTATGAACAAAATGAAAATGAAACTATGAATTATGCTCTCTTTTTATCATCTGATCATGTCTACTTTAAAGAAGCAGTCAAGGACAACAATTAGTGTGAGGCAATGGATGAAGAAATACATGCAATAGAGAGAAATCAAACTTGGGAGTTAGTTAACCTACCAAAAGGAAAAGAGGTCATAGGGTTCAAATGGGTGTATAAGACAAAAACCACTCCCAAAGGCAAGATAGAGAGGCATAAGGCAAGACTGGTGGTGAAAGTATACAATCAAAGGCTTGGATGTAATTATAATGAGATGTTTGCACCTGTAACAAGGCTAGAAATGGTAAGGATAATCATAGCCATTATTGGTCAAGACAAGTGAAAGGTGCATCAAATGGATGTCAAGTTTGCATTATTTAATGAGTGCTAGAAGAAGAGGTTTAATTGGGACAACCACCTAGATATGAAATTGTCAGTCATGAGAATAAGGTATTTAGGCTGAAAAAGACATTGTATGGGCTCAATCAAGACCCAAGAGCATGGTATAGTCATAGAGACTCTTATTTGTTGAGCAATGGCTTTAACAAAAGTGCAAATGAGCCCACACTCTACATCAAAGCAAGCAAAAGTGATATTCTGATTGTCATATTGTATGTGGATGATCTAGTATTCATTTGAAATACAAATTAGTCAATATAAGAGTTTAAAATAACCATGAAGAATGATTTTAAAATGACTAATTTAGGCTTCTTGAATTATTTCCTTGGGATATAATTCAAGAAAATGGGTGAAGGCATATTCACATGTCAATATAGTATGCAAAGGAGATTTTGGAGAGTTTTAATATGTTGGACATCAATCAGTATCCATACCAATCGAGACAAGTCTTAAGTTGTGCAAGGATGATTGCATCAATAATGTAGACCCCACATGGTATAAGAGCTTAGTGGGAAGTTTAATATATTTTACTACAACTAGGCTGAACATCATGTGTGTAATTAGCCTTATATATAGATTCATGGAAATGCCAAAAGAGACAAATTGGCAAGATAGAAAGAGTATATCGAGATATATGAATGCAACAAGAGATTATGGAGTTTTGTATGCAACAACAAATGAGTTTCAGCTTATGGGTTACATGGATAGTGATTGGTCTAGTAGCCTTGATTATCGAAAGATGACTTTGGGGTATGTTCATATTGGGTCAAGATCCATATCTTGGGCTTCAAAGAAACAACCTATAATATCACTTACTACAGTTACATTGAAGTACATAACAGCTAATACAACACTATTCAAAGTTATATGGTTAAGAAGGATACTTTTAGATTTGCATGAGTATAAAAGAGACTCTATGGTCTTTTGTGATAATATATCCTCCATAACATTGTCAAAGAAACCCATTTTTCATGGTAGGATCAAGCATATTGCAATCAGGTATCGCTTTATTTGAGATTTAGTTGAAGATCATTGATAGAACTTAGTTTTTACAAGTTAAATCAATAACTAGCTGATATTTTTACTAAGCTATTATCAAACGACAATTTCATTCACTTAAGAGGAAGGTTAGGGGTCATTAAAGCAACAAAATATGGGCCTACAAGGATCTATGTTGGTTTAAGACTCCTACACCAAAGCTACAAACTCTTATAGTCTCTCTCTGGACTCCTACATGCCATATTCAAACTCCTTCAACACAACCTTAGACTCCAACAAACTAGTTTCAAACTCCTACAACTAAGCTACAAACTCCAATAGGCTAGCTATAAACGATAATAGATGAGTTATGGAGTCTCACAAGGTAGTTATAGACTCTGCCAATCGAGTCCATACCTATAAAATTTGCCAATCGAGTTCATAGCATAACTACATACTCTACCAGTCCAGCTATGGACTCCATTATTAGAGTTACAAACTTTAGTAATGAATCTCCAAACATGAACAAAATAGGTACATAAGTTTTTGGGAAAATAAAAATAAGTTATAATGATGTTTTGAAGGCTGAGAAAAGTTTTGCATACCATGGTAGG
Source organism: Torreya grandis (assembly GCA_037957365.1). NCBI lineage: Eukaryota > Viridiplantae > Streptophyta > Pinopsida > Cupressales > Taxaceae > Torreya > Torreya grandis. Next base: position 4,386,146 of record JARHVA010000810.1, on the reverse strand, counting down.
AAGGTCAAGAATAATTGGAAGTATTAAAATAATATTCTTACCTTCACCATTACCTACCCTTACCATGTTCCACTTAATAACTGCAACCACCAAACAAAATTTATTGCATTAGTTCAAATTTGAAATTCAAGATCCATTTGAATGTTTTAGGGGAAATAATGGAGGTAGGTGGAAGAGCAATTAGAAGTGGACAAAAGGAAAGAAGACAAACATAAATTAAGTGTAGAATGTTGACAAGAGACACAAAAATAGTCAGAGGGAGAATATAAATAGAAGTTAGTGACACATGAGTAGATTGTGTGTAACAAGAGGAAAAATAAAAGTAGTAATAGACTAAAAAATATAATAAGACAAAAGTAGAGTAGAGGAAAACAGAGCAGGGTAGAGGAATGTTATTTTATGATAGTAAGCAAACAGTCACCCAATAGCAAGCAAGAAAAGTTTAGATGTTTTTATAGTAAGGTTATAATAGTTTTAGCTATATTTTTTTCAGTTGATGTAAGTAGTTGATAGAGTCATTTAATATATGCAAACTTGTATTATTTCTAGCCATACTCTGCCTCCCCTATTTTTTTGTTTTTAGCATGTGTTTTTAGTGTATTTCTATATTATAGTTGCAACTCTAGACTAGGTAAGTGTATAGAGCTGGGGGATAATTTCATGGACATTTAATGTAATGTGATCGTGTTAATAAATAATGTGATAGCATTATTTAATTAAAGTGATCACATTATTTAAATTATGATTCAGTAATTACTGAGCCATAACGTGATCGCATTAATAGATAATGTGATCATGTTAATAGATAACATGGTCATGTTATTGTAAAATAAGTGTGATCATGTTACTATTATTTTCCACATTTGAACAAACTGAGAGAATGTTGGTTAACAAGTAACGTGATCATGTTATAGATAACATGATCATGTTCCTATTATTTTGCACATAAAAGCATGTGGGAGTTACACATGAAGGAAACTATGGCTAGAAGCTTATATTTACTATTGTAGATGTTAAGTATAAGTTTACATTTATATTGTTACATTTATTTTAGTAAATATAATAAATTAGGGGTACTCATCATCTAATATATTTGGTCTCATAGTTGCACACCTTATGATGTGGAAAATAGTTTTTCAAAATCTAATTAGGTTAGTACTTAGGCATTTTTAGGGTTTAAGTATTAAACCTAAGGATTTAAAGACATAATTTTAACAATTGATGTCTATTTTTGGTAAAGATATAGTCATTTTTTAGGTTTTTGTGCTTTCTAGATTGATTCTTGGCATTTCTACGAGTCTTAGGTTTGTCAAAATTAAAGTTTGAAAACCACTCACTTTAAAATTGATGCAAAGTGATGTGATTAGGGTAGTATAGGTCACACTGATGACTTGCCCACATCAAATGACAACTTTGTGTTAATTTCATTTGTTCATTGCCCATACCTCATCCCTAATCACTTCTTACTCATGATTTATCACCCCTAATCACTCTATCATCATTATTAATATTCCTTAATCACTCACTCATTGAACCTCACTATCCTTAGTCATCTCTGATCACTCCATCATCCCTGATTACTCCCTCATTGACCCTCACTATCCCTCATCATTCCTAATCACTCCCTCATCATCCCTCATCATCCATAATAAATTAGGGTCACTTAGCATTTAATAGAGTTGGGCTCATAGCTACATGCTTTGTGATGTGGAAAATAGTTTTTCAAAATCTAATATGGCCAGTACTTAGACATTTTTAGGGTCTAGGTATTAAACCTAGGGATTTTAGTACATAAATTTTGCAATTAATGTCCAATTTTGGTAAGCATATAGTCATTTTTTAGGTTTTTGTGTCTTTCAGATTGATTATTAGCATTTATAAGAGTCCTAGGTTTGTCAAAATTAAATTTTGAAAACTAATCACTTTGAAATTGATCTAAAGTGGTATGATTGGGGTAGTGTACGTGATATTGATGACCTATACACATCAAACGACCACTTTTGTGTTAATATGATTGAAGTATTACAAAATGTTATAAAATATAAAATGAATGTAAGGATTTTGACCATCTATCAGTTTATACATTTTCTTTAGTGTGAAAATTTGTGATGAAATAATGGAAGAGTAATTCCTAATGGATTGATCTCATGATGATACGCTACAACTTGTGTACTTGAGGGATATTGGTCTCATAAGAAGTAGATATCCATTTAGATATGAAAAATATTTAGATTTTTGGGAGAATTTTATTTCTAAATCTAGTATAGGTTCAACTCTTGTTCTTATTACATAAGGCAAAATCAAATCCATTCAAGTAGTAGTGAAAATTCAAAGGACTTTAGTCATATGTAATATTTTCTTTTATTAAGTCACTGACGAAACATTTTAAGACTTTATCTATTCCTTCATCATGCCATAAATCCTCCCTAGTATCGCCCAATATCCAAAACACCTCAAACTTTTAGGTTTTTACCTTCATACACTCAGGCCTATAGGTGATGTTATGGACCTTTTAAATGTTGGGCATCATTAGAATAGGATTATTTAGACACCCCTAGTCTCTTGATGATTCTACTATTGGTGAATGCCCTATTATTCTTATCACTTATTTTTGGAGTCCTTTGGAAATCCATCCTACATCACAAACAAGTCTACTTCCTCTTAAACCTATGGTATCCCTATAGGTTACCATCATGCCTAAGACTCCTTTTTTGTGTTCCACCTATACTGAACTTGATTGAATAATAATCTACTTATAATAAATATACCTCACCTTCATGGTATTAACCACATTCTATGAATCATGAAATAGGCTTGATTAACCCATCCTTTGTTCATTATAACCATATTTCTATCACACAAGCCTAAGAAGACCATATTGACTTGCAAATAGGTTCAAACCTACTCTCATGTATCTTTTTGATGAACCTATATGACTTGTACCTGATGTATGTTATCCTCATGTTGTTTAGGAGTTTAATTCACATTGGGAGAACACACTTAATCCATTTTTGGCTTCTCCATAGTCTCTTTGCCCTATGTGCACTTACTTACATGATTGTCCCTCTGCATTAGAGGCATATTACCTGAATGGTTTCAAAGACCACCCAAAGTGATGGCTACTAGCTGAGAGATAACCTAAGGAGGTTAGTAAGAGGGTTGAGGAATTTATTGAATCTAATTGAAGATCACTTGGGGTGAGAAAAATCCTCAAAAATGATCAAACCTTGCATGTGACTTATCATCTAGGCATATAACTCATTCGTAATGAAGATTTCTCTCTCTTTCCTCTTGGAATGTGCTAAGTAGTGATGGAAAATAATGTGTAATAAATATGAAGACTCATGGTATACCCTTGCATTTACCATTTATATCATTCAAACTCAAAGATGTAATGAAACCATCCAAAACTAACCCTATGTGGATGGAGAGGAAAATTTTGACTGCCTAAGATCTTAATGTTTATTCATAAAGGATGGACCATCAATCTAATAACTATAGCCATGGAATTAAAGGGCATAAGTACCCTTATCAACCTCCAATATCATTCCTTCTAACTCTCTCTCCTCTACATATTAAGTGAAATTTGTTGACTACTTTAGAGTTGCGAAGGAAGTCAATAATAAAGATAAGTAGGTTTTGAATTTGTTTGGTCTTAAAACTCACTCAAATGTAAGAATTTGTACTTGAAGAAGATTGATGGAGTTTTTAAAGTGTTTAGAAAGGTTCTTCAATACTGAAAACCTACAACCCCCTTTGAGAAACCTCTCTTTTGCCATGAAAACTACCATATTCTTGCTTGAAAACCCTGAGGAATAGCATTAATGGAGTTTACCATATTTGTACAGATGTATAACAACATGTATCAACATCATCAAGTCTTTACATACCAATCTTACACATATTCTCATTTGAATGTTACACAATGAGCAAAAACACTTTAAAAGGCTTGTAATGAAATAAAAGGGATCTCAATACTTTTTAGGTGCTTGTACGGACCATGAGAGGACATGAAGTGACTTGACACATGGTAAATTCCATAACAAATACCTTTAAAACAATTAACACTCTTTGGACCCACTTAACTAGGACAAACATGACTAGACAAGCAATGTTAGAAAGAACCATTACCTTAAACTTGTTGAACTTACCTTAATATATGATAAACATGATTTACAATAAGATTTTCAAGGTGATCAATCAAGGTGGAGGTTTGATTTGCAATTTTTTTTTATGAACCTCTCTAATGGTAGCCAAATTTTGGCTAACAATTAATACAAGATGTTATAGAATATAAAATGAACATAAGGAGTTTGACCATCTATTAGTTTTTTACATTTTATTTAGTGTGAAAATTTGTGATGAAATAATGCAGGAGTGATTCCTAATGGATTGGTCTCATGTTGATACACTATAACTTGTGCACTTGAGGGATATTAGTCTCGTAAGAAGTAGATATCCATTTAGATATGAAATATATTTAGATTGTTGGGAGCATTATATTTTTAAATCTAGTAGAGATTCAACTCTTGTTATTATTACATAAGGTGGAAGCAAATCCATTTAAGTAGCAATGAAAATTCAAAGGACTTATTATTTTCATTGTTACTTGAATTAAAATTAACACAAAGTGGTCATTTGATGTGTGCAAGTCATCAATATGACCTACACTACTCCAATCACACCACTTTGGATCAAGTTCAAAGGAAGTAGTTTTCAAACTTCAATTTTGACAAACCTAGGACTCACATAACCTAACCATCATTCTAAAAACTCCCACACACTTTGATAGATGTAAAAGAGACCTCAGTGGACTTTAACACCTCTACATGCAAACCATTCAGATTTAAACCCTTGTCTAAGCACTATCAAATCTCTATCAACCAATTTATACCTTGTAAGTACGAAAGACCATCAAATTTAAGATAATAGAGAGTGACACTATTAATATTCAAAATAGAGATATTTTTTAGATGATGTCACTCTCCCATGACCCAAAATAGTCTTATCCCTTGGTCAAATGTGAGTTAATCTCATGGTCACTTCTAACCCAAAATTGTTTAAATGTCACTCCAAAAGGGCACAAGTTGTTTTATGTGGGAAGTTGATTCCAAAATAAATTCAAAAAAAATTTGCACACCCACAAATTTTCCAAATTTACAAAGTGGATATTGCCCTTGCCATAGAGAATTTCAAATGTGCATAACTTTCACCTTACTACTCCTTTTGAAGTGTCATTTTTTTAAAAGTGTAAGTTTGTCTGACCTCTATACATTGATAATTTTATCATGCCTTGTAAATGTAAACCTCTATAGGTTTAATAGGGTTGTACATTTATATTTTTTTAGTACATGTAGTTCAACACATACTTACGTTTTGTACATGGATCTAATTTATGTTATGATTCTTAAATAGTTCAACCATCACAAGTGAAAATCCTTTTGAGGACCAAAGGCTTATGTTGAATCAAGATGGGTATAAAAAAATAATTGACACTTGAGGAATATAAGGTGAAGTGGTACAATAAAATGAATGAAGCCGACAATCTTATATGCATATCTATGTCTCCTGACCTACTATTTAATATTAAATCTACCACTAATCATAATGAAGTCTGGTCTGTATTATAAAAACTCTTTAGAAATCAAAACATAATGAGAGGTTGTGAGTTTGAGAACAAGCTCATCAGTTTGAGCCAAAGTAATTTTTATATAGCAAAAGACTTCTTAACAAAGTTTAAATCACTCAATTTATAGTTGAAACTATGTGGCATTGATAAAAAAGATGATCAATTATTTTTTCTATCCTTTCCAAATTGGGATTTGACTATTGTGTCTTTATTTCTACCTTCCATGCCACCAAGCATGACCTTAGAACTACATAGACTATGCCATCTTTGGATAACTTTACTACTAACTTGAATTGGGAGTAATATAATCTCATTCAAATGGATACATTGAAGTCATATACATCATATGCCTTGATTATGAGTCATGAAAAATAGAAGGCTTTTAAAATCAACGAGAAGAAATAGAAAAATGAACCAAAGCAAAGAAAGGGTCAAAAATCTAATGCTAATTCTAAAGCATCAAAATATTCCTCCTCTTTAGATATAAAATCCAAGAAAGAATGACTCACATGTGGCTATTGCAAGAAATCTGGGCATGATGAATCCAAATCCCTGAAGAATAAGATTGGTCAATTGACTAAGATGCTTGATAAGCACAACATCAATTTCCCTTAGTCTTCCAATTATATTTCATCAACATAAGGGACTTTAAAGTCCAAATATTGTAAGAAGTACAAAGATAAGGGCAAAGCACTTGTTGTAGTTGCATCCCAACCTTCCACATGGGTTATTGATTCTATTGCATTACATAACATGGCTTCATCTCAAGAAATGTTCTCATCCTTGGAGCTTTTTTCTATTCCTTCCATATTGTTAGGTGAGGATACTTCCACTAAAATTAGTGGGAGTTGATCTACTAAAATGAATGATGGGACATTTCATGATGTTCTATGTGTTCTCTCTTTATCCAATTATCTCCTATCCTTTTATCATATCACTCACTTCAATTTAGGAAAGAGAGTTGAGTTCACACATAATTTAGTGGTTATTAGAGAAGAAAAAATGACTCCATTGTTACATTTGGGAAAGTAGACCACCAATCACAATTGTATAATTTCTCACTTGTATAATTTTTCACATTTTTCACTTGATCAACCCTATACTACATTTCTCACTCATTCAGATGGGATGAGCAAGTTATAGCATGAGTGATTAAACCATATCAACTATCAATACCTAAAGCAACTCAGTCATCATGACATGGTTTTAGGGTTGCCACAAGTTAAGTTTTCTGATGGAGTTTTTTAGGGTTGCATACTTGGTAAACACCTTAAGGAGAATTATGTCAAGGACAAATCATGAATCACTAAAAATATATTAAATATCATCCATGATGACATTTATAGCCCATTTTAAAAACCTTCATTCAATTGGACTTAATACATGCTTAATTTCATCGATGAATATTTGAGGTATACTCGGATGTACTTTCTTAAGTAAACATCTAAGGTCTTTTATTGTTTTCAATACTTTAAGGAGTTTGTAGAGAAATAATCAAATAGAGATATTAGGATTTTATGCATTGACAATGGTGGTGAGTGTGTCAATAATAATTTTGAACAATTCTACACTTTAGAGGGGATTGAATTATAACATATAGTCCTTAATAGAATGGTGTTATAGGGTAAAAAAGTAGATCCTTGAAGGAAATGGCCAATTGTATTCTACACTCCAAGTCTATTTCACCTCAGTATTGGGCTAAGGCCATCAACTGTGCATGTTATATATAGAACCATGTTACTTATAAAATATTTAAGGGAGTCACTTCTTTTGAATCTCAGAGTAGTTAGAAACGTACAGTGAAGAACTTCTGTGTTTGGATATCCTTCTATGCCACACATTCTAAATAATAAATGTAAGGTAATGGAACCTTAGATTTAGTTTTGTATCTTCATTGGATATCCTGAGAGTTTTAAGAGATATAGGCTTCTCCATATCATATACAATGGGAAATGTAGTAGATCTATAAATAAATCCTAACTTGAAGAAGATAAATCATGCTTATATTTCCGATTGTGAATACAATAAATATTCAGGATCATAACCAAGATGGATCTATTAGATGTAGCCAAGGGATATCTTACCATAATAAATTCACTAGGGAGGGTTATAAAGCCTCTAGTCAACCAAAACTATGTAATAACCCTAACTAAGTCATGTGTTTTCATATTCACTAAACTAATAACAAGTAAAGCAAAGTCTAATCTAGTGCTCACCAAATCTTGTGACACAAATTGGGGGTAATAAACATGTAAAATAAACATACATAGAATACATATACTCACATTAATGTATATGGAATTCTAATGCATGGGAGATAAGTACAAATGCATATCTATCTACTCTTACAAAGGAGGACCAAAGTTAGGAATACTTACTTTTGAAGATGAACCCATCAAGCCTCAATCTCTCCCTTAGCCAAGGTGATTTGAAAGAGGTTTTTTTGTTATATAAGGATAACAAGGATAAATTATCTCTAGGATACATAACCTATTAATGTATCTAAAAGACATCTTCATAAGACAAGATCCATATCTCCAAAGAAAGTATGAAACCCTATGTTATGCTCTTCAAGTAGAATGGTGGATAAGCAGATGCACAATATATATCTCTTTTTCTCTTATTTTAGAATGATGAAATAGATGTGTTTATATAGATAGGTCTAATCCTAATCCTTTCCAAAATTTTAGGTCGACATAGTTAACCCAATTGACCTTATATCATTATTGACAAAAATAAATTAGGTCTTGGTCTAGGTCGATGACACTAAAAAAAATTATCAATTAGATTACAAGGTCAATGGGCCTGACAGTGTGATGTAAATCATTAAAAATGATTTTAGGCTAGGTAAGGGCTAATGAAGGAAAAAAATGACTAGAGAAGGGTGAAAAATAGGAGGCAAAGCTTAGGGGAATTTTTTTAGGAGATGGTTGTACTGATACCAAGTGGTACTATGGGACAACAATCCTATGAAGCACCAATGGTCTATCCACCCCTTTCCATGTGCACCCCTTAAGGCATGCACTCAGACATATTGAAACTTGATGGGTTCTTATAAGATAGAAAACATCAATAATTGATAAAATTTTAAAATATTATGTGTATACATATACCCCACTCAAATCTCATTATGTGTTACTCAGGTGCAATAGGGGATGATGCTTTGAGAATTATCATAGCAACACATAATGCTGAGGATTAAAAAAGTTGCAATATTTTGAAATAAAAATAACTAAAGTTAAATGATTAAAAAGGGAAATAACAAAAAAATTAAATGTGTGCGTACCTTGACTTAGCTTTATTGCTAGATGATTGTCTACTATGTTTCTAGTTTTGACCATGGATGGTACAGAGGTTGCTTTAGATAAACCCAAAAATATAAAACTAAAGAGCAAAAATAAATAAACGTAGAAAATTGAAAATAATTGATGATATATGGATGAGACGTAATTAGAAATTTGGCAATCTAGAGTGACAAGTGTTATGTTAGACCTGTTGTTTCCAAAATCTGTCACTCATTTTGGGACAACATTTGAACTATTTTGGTCTTGCAGGACCAAAATTATCTCTTCCCTTCTCAAAAATTGTTTTGAGCATTCAAATTCTTCATTATTCAAGTTTTTTCAGTTAAGGGATTGACATGTTCAATAGGTTCAATGGCTTCAACAGGTGTTCTCTCTCAAAGGAGCAAGTTTCCAACACTTAGGCAATTTCAAGATTGGTTCAACGCCTTGATTCAAACAAAAAATGTTCATCGACAAGCTTCAAAGGAAGGATTGAACCATTGAACCCCACTTCCAAAAGGTTCAACAATTTAATGGGTTCATAGGTTCAACAACGTCGGCAAGCTTAAATAAGTTAAGTGCTTCTTCAAAATTTCAACCACTTCAATAAGTTCAAAGGCTTCGAAGAACAAAGGAATGAATCGTTGAACCTTGAACCAAAATGGTTCAATGGGTTCAAAGAGATCAAAAGACTTAGACAAAAAGAAGGCTTCAAGTGCAAGATTGAACCATTGAACCAACATTGGTTTAATCGGTGGGTTCAAAAGAGTGCCCCAAAGCCCAAAGGCCAAAGTACCCTTGCAGAGGGTAGTGAACCAAAGATGAGTGCCCTTGCAGAGGGTAGGTGATGAACAAAATGGACCATTGCAAAAGGCCGAAAGGGTAAGATTTTCTTTGGAAAAGTGAACAAGGCAGAAAAGTTGGAATTCCTTTAGATTTATTGAAAGGAAAAAGACAATGTGAATTTTTTCAGATAAAAAGTTAGAAGGAATTCCTTCAGACTTTTGTCTGAAAGAATTCACCTGAAAGGAAAAGCCTGAAGAAAAGTGGACAAAGCAAAGGAAAGATTTCCTTTAGATAAAATGTCTGAAGCAATTCCTTCAAATATTTTGTTTGAAAGAATTGGAGCCCAAACACTCTCCGAAGGAATTGGAGCTTAAACACTCCCCGAAGGAATTGGAGCCTGAACACTCCCCAAAGAAATTGGAGCCTAAAGACTGCTCGAAGGACCCCGAATGGCAAGTACCCTTGTGGGGGGCTTCTCGGCACCAATAAAATGGACCTTTCTCATAGACCTGAAGGGACACCTTCCCTTCGGGGTGTTCCAAAGACAAAAGGCAGAAGGAATTTCAAGGCTTCAAAGAGACTTAGAAAAATAAATGAAACAATGGAACAAAGAATGAACCAATGAACGGATTGAACCTTGAACCAAAAGAGTTCAAAAGTTCAATGGTTCACAGGTTCAACGGTTCAAAGGAAGTTCCAGGCAAATGAAGAACATGGATGATTCTAGAGACCAGTTTAAAGGGATGGTTCAACCAAAGAGCAAGGAAGCGATTGAACTAGGGAAGCGATGGAACCAAGGAACCAATAAAGACCACCTAAACTATTGAACTATTGAATTGATGAACTTTCATAGGTTCAAGGGTTCATGGTTCAATATGGTTCAAATAGCCAGCAACCATTGACATTCTCGTGGACGTCAAATTTAAGGTATTGAAATATCTGTTGATTTTCAAATGTGGTGTAGAACTTGACAAATAAACCAAGTGACTAGCTAAAATGAGATTTTGAGAGCTCAAATTGCTACAGAGAAGAGAGAACAATACAAAAAGATCAGAAATATCTACAAGGGAGTTATTTCCAGTAGGTGAAACAGTCCACCAAGTAGACTTATGAGCACACCAAATCAAAGACATGGCTTGTTTTTCTTCCATGAAGTAAAGGCAAAAGTAGACAGCTGTGCAAATAAGAAGGAAATGACCAGACAACCTATACTTTGGAGGAGACATATTAGATGAATTAGTACGCCACAATTAAGGTCGATGCATTGTTCCAAGTATGGCCCCTCGACAAATTTGAAAGTGCATTCAAGGCATTGAATGTAGCATGGGTCATTTCATGGAACAAAGTGCCAAGCCTTTCTTGGCTGCCATATATTGTAATCTCTTATTTTATGCAAAGGAGATCTTTCCATTATAGAAGTGAAACTCTGCCAAAATTGAGAGGCGATTACTGAGACTTTGAGCTCAGATTATTCATCATATTTATTTGTTTGAATGAGAAAGCAAGTTACTTTCAGAATTTGTGCTGTTATAGCTTGTGTCATTTTCAGAGATTGTTCTTATGTTTGTTTTTTGAATGTGTTCTTGTCCATTTTATTGAAATAAGTAGAACTAGTGAAAATAATTAAGAAGGTGTCTTGAAGCCAATTGTGGGAAGACTTTGTGCTGATTGCAATTGCCTTTAGTGTGTTTGTCTATTTTCTATTTCTATGTAAAGGACCATGGGATGACTTTGTGCCCTCTTTATTCTTTGTATTTCACTCTTGGGCAGTCAAGTTGGAGACTTTGTGCTACATCTCAGTCTATTGGTTACCACGCACTTTGTTACTAGTCACTTGTCACTACCAAAAAGAACTCATGTTGTTTCCTGCAAGATCACTTCTAAAAGAAGAGAAGTGCCTTCAGTGTTTTCATCAAGATTTTTTTTTTTGTTTTTGAAAATCATCTCTTAAAAAAAGAGATGGATGGTGTTATCATACCCTTGATTGTTATTTTTTGCATATATATATATATATATATATATATATATATATATATATATAGGTCCTCATATTTATAGGGAACCTCCCCTTGATGAGAGAAGAGAATTGTCCCCTTTTGATGTGGTAAACCTACACATTTGGCCTACCAATCTCCATTGCTATGGTTGAAGAGACCTATTTTGCTCATCAATTAGCTGGTGACAAAATATTCACCCAATAATTTTTTGGCGACTCCGTTGGGGAAGAATGCATAGTTTGAAGCCTCAAGCTTCAAGTTGAAACAAGGCTAGTTATTTCCCATTTTTATTCTACAATCTAGCAACTCCATGCTAGACAAAAAACTAGAGAGTCCAAAGTGTTGTTGACCCTATTTTTGAGTTGGTGCAGTAGGGCAATTTCAATTTGTTATCTCCCCAACTTCAAGTTCAACGATTTAGGAGTGTTCCTCATACCCATACCAAGTCACCAACACAAGACAGAGCTTTGTTTTTATCTATTAGCAAAGCTTTCCCTATACATACTCCATCCAAATTTGTTATTCCCCTTTTACATAACCAAATCATGGTAGTTTAAGGCCCCCGGGATAACTCTTTTGGTCCACTCAATCTTACCCCACCTCTGCATGAGCTTCCATGCAGTTTAAGGAAGAATTTATCCAAATTATTTGGTATGAGAAAGTTCATCCTGATGAACATATTGTTGCCTTTAGCATAGCCTGTGGTGTGATACGCATGGAGTATGAGGACGTAGCAGTCAAGCTGTTTGTAGAAACACTACAAGGTGCTATTGCAGACTGGTTCTACCATCTACAGGCCCATATTATGACCAACTAGAACACTCTTAAAGCTAAATTTGAAGCCAAGTTTAATCCTACAGAAGATACACATGCCTTGCTGGCCCAGCTCACACAAATAAAGAAGGAACCTCATGAACCTATGAGGGACTTCATTTTCAAGTTTGACAAGTTGAGGAACCAGATTCTTATAATTGCTCAGCCAACACTTGAGAACCTTAAATGCTTCTTCATCAACTCACAACTGCCTGAAGTGAGTTTTTTTACTGAGATGGGCTGGCCACATAGACCTTACTGCTACTCAAGATTTGGCTACTGAGATAAAAGATGACCTTATCCTGGAAAGAAAGATAAATAGAAATCCTAACAAAAGTAAATCCTCTTCATCTTTTGAATACTCACCTACAACCACCACTGATCCAATGGTACAAAAGCTGGCAAATGAGTTGCTAGCTCTTAGAAAGTAAATGGCACAAGAGATGTCATCTACTCCTTCATACAAAGATGTACCAAGGAGGACATTCTTCAATCAATCATACCAAGGCCATACTGCCAGGAATCAAGGGTAGCCAAATCATCTTCCTCCCTCTTAAGGGAAATTGGCCATTAAAGCACCTCCAACCAATTCAACAGTTGGATATCTTGAAGCAGAATCAAATTTCTCCTTCCAGCCTGAGTTGAACTCTAAAAATGATGCTGATATCTTTTTAGAAGACCAAGAAGAATAGTTGGTGACTCTAACATTAGTTTCTTAAATTACCAGGATGAACCTAAAAGTGAAGGTAAAGCAGTTGATGGATCATACGATGTATTCACTCAGTCCAAGAATCAGTTAGCCTAGCAAGCTGATAAAAAAAGACTGAGGAGCGACCTCAACCAATAATTTCAATTGCTAAGTGGGGAACCACTCTGCCTTTCCAGCCAAAGGACCCAGTGATTGCAAAAAAGGTGAGTACATTAAACATCCCTACACCTTCTACTTCAAATTCATAGACCAATCCTTCCCCTCCCAAAAACTAAAAAGATGAACTCCCATCCTCTGTTCCTAGTTCATTTCAAAAATTTGACATAATTGACCATATAAAGAAAATCAAAATTCAAATGTTTGAATTTGAATTCCTGCAGTCCAACCCTGATCAGTTGAATAAGTTAGTTCAATGTGTAAAAAACCAAACCATCCCTGCAAGACAAGATGCTAAGAAGGTAACTCATGATCCCCCAAGGAACATGTCCATCCCAAACAATCTTGTCATTACTCCTCCTACTACCCCTAGAAAAATAGAGTCTTTTTATGTTTCCCTGTTGATAAATGGTCACAAGCTAAGTAATTGCATCATTGATTCTAGTGCATCTGATAATGTCATGCCTTCCAAAGTGATGGAATCCCTTAGTCTCACACTGACCAAGATATTTGGGAGATGTTTCTCCATGGAGAACAAACAAGTGCCACTACTGGGACAAATCAAGGACACTCAATTTGCATTTGCAATATTTTCAGACAAAATAATCAAGATGACTGTCCTAGTGGTTGACATCCCAGCATCATATGGCATCCTTCATAGATGAAATCTTTGCAAAGATGTTAGTGGTGAATTAAGCATGGACCTATCCGAGGTGAGAATCCTAGTCAAAGGCATCATGCAAAGATTGCTCCCTCAGAAGGAAGCAAAATATGTGGTCACTCAAACATCAGCGCTTGAAGCTTAAATTCTGTTTGAGTCTTCAGGTATGGGTAATTACTTTTTTTCCATGGAGGAAGTCCATGAGGCGTCTGATGAAATTTTCAAATGTGTCAACCTAAAAATTGGTTTAGATGGAACAACAGAAGGATTGATGGATCACAGTGCAAGTGTAGAATAATCTCCCCCTCCAAATGAAGAACCTAAGGAACAAGCAATGTCTGATGGGGTATGGATTTTGGAATTCGATGGTAGTTACTCCTCTACCAAGGATTTCACAGTATATAGTTATGCTTCTGAACACACACCTTCAACAATTATAATTCAACAGAACTAAGAACGTGTGGAATCTCTCATTTCTTTCATGAGCTGTCCTCTCAAAGCTCATGAGTTGATGTACTCAAAAATAGAGAAGTATGTTTATGCAGTGGTAAAGATAGTGAATCATTTCCACTTTTACATCCTAAATTCACACACTACTGCTCTAGTTCCTGACACCATGGTCAAATCCATATTAACTCAACAGGAGTTTGAAACAAAAAGAGGTAATTAGATTTCTAAAATCTAAGAGTTTGATCTAGTCATCAAACCAATGAAGCTAGTGTGGGGAAAGGGCCTATACCAATTGATTGCTGACAACAAACCAGAAGAAATAGAGCATGGAGAAGAAGAAATTGAAGACACGCCAACAGTCCTCTTTGCCTCCACCACATATGAGTGGTAAATATTGCTCATTTCCTTACTTATGGCGAGTGTCTTACTCACTTGTCTCATAAAAAAAGGAAGATTGTCAAGTTGAAAGCTGTCAATTTTGTCCTCTGAGACAATGGCCTGTATAAGAGGAACCTTAATGGAATGTTCCTTCGTTGTGTGGATAAAGAGCAGCAGAACCAACTTTTGAAGTCCTTCCATAATCTGGCGTATGGAGGACATTTTTCTTCTCCTGTAACTGCCCATAAGATTCTGTGAGCCAAGTATTACTGGCCTACTTTATTTCAAAATGTATATAAATGGGTATGAAGATGTGAACTATGCCAAAAGTTCATTGGAAGACCCAAGTTGGCTACTCTGTCTCTCAAACCAGTGGTGATAGAAGAGCCATTTCAATAGTGGGGAATTGATTTCATTGGTGTTGTAAACCCATCTTCAAGTGTTGGACATGATTATGTCCTCACAGCCACAGACTACTTCACTAAATGGGTGGAAGCAATTCCAACCAAGCATGCTACTTCAGAAGTGGTATGCAATTTCCTCAATGAAAACATCATTTCTAGGTTTGGGGTCCTAACCAAAATTGTGATAAATAATGTAGCTTGTTTCTCTTCTCATGAGATGACTCATTTCTATTTTTACCATGGGATTACTCTCTCTCACTCCTCTGATTATTTTCCACAAGGGAATGGCCAAGTTGAATCAAGCAACAAGAACCTAGTGACTATCATCAAGAAGCTAGTGGATGATAACCAACGAACATGGCATAAAGCATTGGTTGATGCTTTATGGGTAGACAGAATTACACCCAAGAGGGCAATTAGTATGTCACCTTTCCAACTTCTTTATGGTCTCAATGCTGAAATACCAATCACCCTAGAATTTCCAGCATTGAAATTGGCTAAGGCAGTCAAGGATCATGTGCTTGAATGAGTTGGATAATCAACGAACTATGGTGGTGGACCAAATTACTGCACATCAATTTTGGTGAAGAAGCTCTTTGACCAAAAAGCAAAAAATTGTGGTTTCCAAATTGGAGATCAAGTCCTGTTGTGGGACAAGAGAAGAGAACCAAAGGGAATGCATAAAAAATTTGATTCCCTCTAGAGAGGCCCATTTACTATCCATCAGCTCAATGGTGAAAATAGCTTCATGTTGAAGTATTAAGATGGCACACCTTTTTCTCTGCCTCACAATGGGCAGTATTTGAAGCACTTCAATTCTTGAAGTATTAGATAATATCATCTGTACATATGTATATTTATATAGTCTTTAGTCTTGTTTTGTACTTTTTATTTTCATTTTTGGCACCTTTATTTTTTGGGTACCATGACTCCGTAGCCCAATGGCATACTTAAAGGCATTGGAGATTCTAGTTTTTACTCTCCTCAACTGTTCCAAGTTTTTAACTGAAGGAAGTTCCCCAACTAGAGCCAGTTATTGTTCCCAAAATCTGTCACTCATTTTGGGATAACATTTGAACTATTTTGGTCCTGCAGGACCAAAATTATCTCTTTCCTTCTCAAAAATTGTTGTGAGCATTCAAATTATTGACTATTCAAGCTTTTTTAGTTAAGAGATTGACAGGTTCAACAGGTTTAATGGCTTCAACAGGTGATCTCTCTCAAAGGAGCAAGTTTTCAACACTTAGAAAATTTCAAGATTGGTTCAACACTTTGGTTCAAACAAAAAATGTTCATTGACAAGCTTTAAAGGAAGGATTGAACCATTGAACCATTGAACCTCGCTTCTAAAAGGTTCAACGAGTTCACAAGTTCAACAATGTCGACAAGCTTAAAGAAGTTAAGCACTTCTTCAAAAGTTTAAGAAGTTTAACCACTTCAATAAGTTCAAAGGCTTCAAACAACAAAGGAATGAACTGTTGAAACTTGAACCAAAATGGTTCAATGGGTTCAATCGGTTTGAAGAGATCAAAAGACTTAGACAAAAAGAAGGCTTCAAGCGCAAGATTGAACCGTTGAACCATTAAACCAACATTGGTTCAATCAACCAGTTTAAAGGAGTGCCCCAAAGCCCAAAGGCCAAAGTACCCTTGTGGAGGGCAGGTGATGAACAAAATGGACCATTACAAAAGGCCGAAAGGGTAAGATTTTCTTTGAAAAAGTGAACAAGGCAGAAAAGTTGGAATTCCTTTGGATTTATTCAAAGGTAAAAGACAAGGTGAATTCTTTCGAAAAAAAAATTCAAAGGAATTCCTTCAAACTTTTGTTAGAAGGAATTTGCCCGAAAGGAAAAGCTTGAACAAAAGTGAACAAAGCAAAGGAAAGATTTACTTTAGAAAAAATGTCTGAAGGAATTCCTTCAGACATTTTGTCCAAAGGAATTGGAGCCTGAACACTCTTCGAAGGAATTGGAGCCCAAACACTCTTTGAAGGAATTGAAACCCGAACATTTCCTGAAGGAATTAGAGCTTGAACACTCCCTAAAGAAATTGGAGCTTGAAGATCGCCCGAAGGACCCCGAAGGGTAGGTACCCTTGCGGAGGGCTCTCGATGCCAATAAAATGGACCTTTCTCACAGACTCAAAGGGACACCTTCCCTTTGAGGTGTTCCAAAGACAAAAGGTGGAAGGAATTTCAAGGCTTCAAAGAGAGTTAGAAAAATAAAGGAAATAATGAAACAAAGAATGAACCAATGAATTGATTGAACCTTGAACCAAAAGAGTTCAAAAGTTCAAAGGAAGCTCCAGGCAAAGGAAGAACACGGATGATTCCAGAGACCAGTTCAAAGGGATGTTTCAACCAAAGAGCAAGGAAGCGATTGACCCAGGGAAGCGATGGAACCAAGGAAATGATAAAGATCACTTGAACCATTGAACTATTAAATCGATGAACTTTCACAGGTTCAAAGGTTCATGGTTTAATATGGTTCAAATAGCCAGCAACCATTGAGCTCAGATTGTTCATCATATTTTTTTGTTTGAATGAGAAAGAGAGTTACTTTTAGACTTTGTGCTGTTATAGCTTGTGTCATTTTGGGAGATTGTTCTTATGTATTTTCCCTGAATGTGTTCTTGTCTATTTTATTGAAATAAGCAGAACTAGTGAAAATAATCAGGAATGTGTCCTAAAGCCAACTGTGGGAAGACTTTGTGTTGACTGTAATTGTCTTTAGTGTGTTTGTCTATTTTATATTTTTGTGTAAAGGACCTTGGGATGACTTTGTGCCCTCATTATTCTTCGTATTTCACTCTTGGGCAGTCGAGGTGGAGACTTTGTGCTACATCTCAGTCTGTTGGTTACCACTAACTTTGTTAACAGTCACTTGTCACTACCAAAAAGAACTCATGTTGTTTCCTGCAAGATCACTTCTGAAAGAAGAGAAGTGCCTTCAGTGTTTTCATCAAAATTTTCTCCTTTTTTTGTGAACATCATCTCTAAAAAAAGAGAGATGGATGGTGTTATCCTACCCCTGAGTGTTATTTTTTGCATGTGTGTGTGTGTGTGTGTGTGTGTGTGTGTGTGTCTTCATATTTATAGGGAACCTCCCCTTGATGAGAGGAGAGATTTGTCTCCTTTTGATGTGGTAAACCTGCACATTTGGCCAACCAATCTCTCTTGCTGTGGTTAAAGAGACCTATTTTGATCATCAGTTCACTGGTGACAAAATATTCACCCAACAAGACCAAATTACCAAGTCAAAATTTAGAGAAAATTAGGTAACCAAAAAGCCAAAAAAGATTAAAAAAACTCAAAAAATCAAACCATAAGTAAGAAAGGCAAACTTGCCAAGTCAAACCAAGGATAGATGTCAAAAAGGTTGGTAATCAAACATCAACATGAAAGTAGTAAAAATCCTTAAATAAATATGAGAAAGAAAAATTGTAAAACAGCATAGATGAGTGAGGAGTAACAATCTTGACTCAATCATCAATAGAAAAAGGTGCATAAAAGAGAAAATGACATTGGCGAGTGAGAAATAACAAGCTAATCTCATTAAATAATGGAAAAATAATAGGAAAGGAGAAACGAACTCAGGTTTTCACAAAAAAGGGGTATGACTACAATAACAAATGGTAAAATAAAGAAAAGTGATGATGGGATGTAAAACAATGGTGGAAAGAAAGTAATCCAGAGTTACTCAAATATATTGTTTTGTTTTAAAGATAAATAAAACTTAAACAAAGTAGTGCTAGCATGTTTTTAAGATGTGAAGAAGAGGGAAGTAGAGAATAAGGGAAAAAAAATTTAGAATCACACTTACCTATCAAGGGGGAACTAAAATAGGTGGAGGTGAGAATGAAGGAAAAACCAAGGTAGAGTAAATATTTATTGAAGTCAAGACACTCAAATTAGATTTGGAAAAATAAGAGGAATTTCAACCTTAAAGGACTCTAAAGGACTTCTCCTAGCCACAAAAATATTTGGTCAATAAATGAAGTATGTAGATCATCCTATGAGGGCTATATGCATGAAAAATAAAAGGGACATACCTTCCCACAATGTGTTACCCATTCTTTAGTTCCTCTTATAGAGTCATTGGTCTACTATGAATGTTGGGACTTTCATGAGAAAGTAGGTAGCACTATAGAGTTTGTTAAATTCCCCTATTCCAATATATTGGTCTACTACACCCCAATGGACCTTAGCTCTATAATGAGGCCAACTATGGAGTTTGAGATTTGATTAGATATAAGAGATGTGCTTGTAATCACATCTTTTTGGTGTGATTTTGAATTTTAAAATTTGTATATCATTGCCTTTTATTTCAAATGATTTGGCTTTTAAATTTCTTGATGGATTTTTTTATTCCTCCATACAAATTTAGAAAACCAAGCATGGGTGCTAAAGATGACTTTCATTTGAATACTTTAGACTTGGTTAGTAAGAGAGAACTCAGATAGCATGGTGTCTAAGAGTCTTTGTTAAGCTAGGTGAAATAAAAGTGCTATCTTAAATTCAACCTTGTTTATCCAATGTGGAGTGAAAGAAAAGGAAATCAAGAGGAGTAAAACATGAAATAATTTGAATTAATTCAAATAGCAAAAAAGTGACAAAGGGTGAAAATGGTAAACAATGATAGTGAAGTATGATTCATCATCCTAAGAATGAAGAAAGTGTAGGAAAACATGCTAACACAATTTTTTGTAAAAATTTCATCTATCAAAGAAGCAAAAGCCAAAATTGAGAACAAGGATCACAAACTCAAACTTATTGTAAAATACATTCTAGACAAGGAATATTGAATCAAAGATGGTAATTTCATGAGGAAGGCTAGGTTCTATCCATGGTCTTACACTTTAACTCTTAAAAGATAAACCCATGAGGGTGCACAAAGGATGTCAAAAGTAAATTAGAAGGAAGATATTGTGAGGAAGGCCATGTCCTATCCATGGTCTTACACTGCAACTCACAAAGGAGAAACCCACAAGGGTGCCAAAAAGTGTTGGAAAGTAAGAAAACAAAGGAGACAAAAGTAAATCATGAGGAATATCGAGTCATATCTATAGTTTTATAATGCAACTCATGAGAAAAGAGGAAACTAAAGGACCAAAAAGAAAGGACTAAGGTTTGTAAAAAGAGAGAACTACCGCAGAGGGTGAGACCCATCTAAGTATCTTGAAAAAAATGTTATAATAATAACATATATAAATCATGATAAGAAGGGAAGGATTTTCCACTAACATTTATATCAAGGATGAGAATGTGAGAGACAAACCTATGTGTCTTGGTAGCTTTCTTAAAGTTGAATTAGTTTGGTATCATGTAACATAGAATAAGAGTGGAAATCATAAAATGACCCAATGGGTAATTGGATTTAAGTAAGAGCATTGTAAGATGCCCCAAAGGCTGAAGTAACATGTGGATGGGCATCCCAAGATGCCCCAAAGGTTGAAAAGAGGAAGAAAAGATAAGAAGTAAAGATCACCCTGTATAGTGTATAAATGGATTTAAATTGTCTAAAAATATTCTAATAGGAGATTTTATAATGCTTGATGAGAGAAATAGGATTTAGGAATGAAAAAAGAGAATTAGGGATAAAGTTGATTAAATAGAGAACTAAGTCATCTAGATGAAAAGAACAAGGTCAACCAACAAAGGACAGGGTTAGCCAATAGGTACCAAATCATTTAGGTTGATAGAGAACTAATAAAACATAGGCTAAAAAGAGTACAGAGTCATATGGGTTGACTATGTACTACTGGATAGAGGTTAAAATAGAGAGAAGAAGACATAGTTGTGCAGGTCGACTATTTTCTACTAGCAAGAAGGTAAAACACACTCTGTGAGACACTGTATCGACCAAGATGACATTGTTCTGAAATAGGGGAAAATGTTTTTTAAGATAATTTGAATCATGAAATGAAAGCAAATACCCAAGAAATTAGATAAATGTGATTGATCTAATTAGGCACACAACACAAGACCTTACACCAATGTAATATAACACAATGATCAAAGAGAAAGCAATCAATTGGAAAGTAAATGCCTACTAAGTGGTCATCCTAAGTGTTATTATATTATTAAAAAAATTTGATTTAAATGTGACAGGAGAGTTGGTTGAAATAGGGAACTACAAAGGTAATCTATGGACGGTTTTAGAACGTTTGGGTAGAAAGATATTTATGTTGGCAATGGTATTGGTGCCTACCCCCTCACTTCATAATCTCATAGTGATAAGGGTGTTAGGTGCTTTTCTAATATATACCATTAACTCTGTGTTTATAATTGGTTAGAAAAACAAGTTGGCTTCCCCATTAGTGATGAAATCTAATTAGGTAGACCTTGGGAATATAAGTGTTAAAATGCATTTTGAATGTTATGTGATTTGGTAGTGTGTGAAAAAGAGTAAAATGGTATAGCTAGAATAATAATTTCAATAACCACCTAATTAGACTATGTGAGTTACTCTAAGCATGTAAATAATTGAAAATGAAATGTGAATTAATTACTAGAAAATAGTGGTTAATTATTTGATTGAGAGAATAGTACAGAGTTGGTTCAGGTAACATTATATGCAAATAATATAGAATGGATTTGACTAGGTCAATATTATTCTATAAAAGCAAGGTTTTTAATAATATATTCAAATAAGTCAACTATGTCTCTCAAACAGAAGGCTGACTTCAAAACTAAGTCAACTAGGTTGACCTAGTTAGTTGTAGGGTTGCAGTTTTTAAAGACTGTTAACTTGTGAAAGACAGAACTCAAAAAAGTACTAAAATGATAGGAAAAATAAAGAGAGGAACCTTAGTGGGTTTAAAGATGGTTGAGATTGAAAATTTTATGCTAAAATGCCTTAACTATTGCTTTCAAATTCTATAAACTAGGTCAACTAGTTTGACCAAGTTCTGTAAAACCTTATATGCTGAAGAAGAATAAATAACAAGGTCAACAGGTTTGATACTATTTGTTGATCTATATGCTAGTAAAAAAAATTATAAGACAAAGTCGACTTGTTCAACAATGTATGCTAATATAGAATTGAAAAAGAGTAATGTGTTGACCTATTCAATCCAATAACCTGTAGACCTACATAGACAAAACATAGTCATTTTGAAGCAACTATATGTTAAACCTATGTATGTATAAAGTTAGAACTATACCAACTAGTTTGATATAGTACTGTAAATATGGAAAAATATGAAAAAAATGATGACATGAAGAAAACCTACAAGGGTTAGACTCACATCAAGTTCACCATAATGTATGTAATGGGAAATGAAGCAGATCTATAAATTAATCTTAGTTCGTAAAAGATAAATCCTACTTACACTTCTGATTGTAGATACATTAGATATTTGGGGTCATTACCAATATAGATCTACTAGACTTAGCCAAGGTATATCTTACCACAATATATTCACTTAGGAGAGTTCCAAAGCTTTTAGTCAAGCAAAACTGTGAAATAACCCTAACTAGGTACTATGTTTTCATATTCACTAAACTAATAACAAATAAATCAAAGTCTAATCTAGTGCTCATCAAAAAATTTGGCACAAAGTGGGGGTAATAAACATGAAAATTAAACATACATAGAATACATATACTCATGTCAATGTATATAAAATTATAATGCATGGGAGAAAATTACAAATGCATATATATCTATTATTACAAAATAAGAACAAAGTGAAGAATACTTACCTTTGAAGATGATTTTGTTGAGCTTCAATCTCTCCCTTGGCCAAGGTGCTTTGCAAGAGTTTGTTGTGGTATGCAAGGATGACAAGGATAAATAATCGCTAGGCTCTACAACCTATCAATGCATCTGGAAGACTTCTCCACAAGATAAGATCTATATCTCTAAATAAAGTATAAAACCCTAAGCTGTACTCTTCAAATAAAATAGTGGATAAGAAAATGCATAATATATATCTCTTCTTCTTCTCTTCTATTAGAAATTTTGAAATGGATGTGTTTATATAGGTAAATCTAACCCTAATCCTTTCCAAAGGTTTAAGCCGACAAGGTCAACCCAATCAACCTTATAATATTATTGACAAAAACAAATTAGGTCTTGGTATAGGTCAGCCAATGGCTGACCTAAACCCTAAATAAGTTCTATCAATTATAGTACAAGGTTGATAGGGCTGATAGTTTAATGTAAGCCATCAAAAAGGATTTTAGGCTAGAGAAGGCCTCATTAAGGTGGAAAATGACTAGAGGATGGTGAAAACAGGAGGCAAAGCTTAAGGGAATGTTTTTAGGAGATGTTTGGATTGATATCAAGTGGTAGTATGTGACAACAATGCTATGAATCACCAATGGTCTACCCACCCCTTTCCTAGTGCACCTCTTAAGGCATGCAATCAGAGAGATTGAGACTTGATGGTTTCCTGCAAGATAAAAAGCATCAGTAACAAATAAAGTTTAAAAATATTATGTGTATACACATTTCACTATTTATGAGTTATTCATTTATATTAGTGTTATATTTAAAGAGAACCCTTAAGACTCCACACATGACACACCTCCCTCTTCCTTCGACACATTGGGATTTGATGACAGTTCTAACAATTCAGATCTACCTAAGTAGCTTCATGATGATCTAGATTCTTCTTCTAGTTCTGATGATGCGAGTAGCAATGAGGATTCCCCTCCTTGTCTTAGATTATAATAAGAGGATGAGGAATATCCTCTTGATTCTCTGATCATTGGTCCTCTTTGAGCTAGACAGACACTACAAAGGGTTGGCCAATAGGTTAGAGATCCATCAAACACCAAGAAAACCCATTCATAATTTTAAAATGTCCTACATGATTCCATTGCATCTACTTTTGATTTGTATTCATTTCATGAGGCATAAATCACACTTGAGTGGGATACTACTATGGAAAAGGAGTATGGTTCATTGCAAAGGAACAAAACTTTGGATTTTGTCCATCTCTCAAAGGAAAGGAAACTGGTTTGATGTAGGTGGATCTACCAAATAAAATTTGTAGCAGATGAGTCTGTACACAAGTTCAAAGCACATTTGGTAGTAAAGGGATTTTTTTAGGTACCTTGTATTGACTATATCAAGACATTCACCCTAGTTACCAAAATAAACTCAATTTGACTCACTCTTGCTATTGTTGTAGCACATCACTGGGATGTTCATTAGATGGATGTGAATAATGTCTTTATTCATAGTGCCCTCAAAGAGGAAATATAAATGAAGAAACTAAAAGTATTTATGGAAGATTCCTTCTTAGTTTTTGAACTTAAAAATCCATCTATGGCCTCAAAAAAGCTCCTTGATCTTGGTACACCATGATGGACTCCTTTTTCTTTTGGTTGGGTTCACTAGATACCATTCTGATATGAATGTCTACATTTTATAGCAAGATTATTCACTATTGATTCTAGTTCTCTATGTGGATGATCTATTGATCATAGGGAGTTATTCATCCACCATCACAATAGTAGAAACTACTTTTTCTAATAGGTTCTCAATGAATGGATTGGGCTTGTTGCATTGTTTTCTCATGATTTAAATTTATTAGTCTGACTCTAGGATCACTATTACATAATCTAAGTATGCTCTTGATTTTCTTGCATGGTTAACATGGTTAACTGTAATCAAACTTTAACTCCTTTTCTATCTAGTGTGAAGCTTGAGGTTGATTACCCATCTCCTTTGGCTGATGCTACTTCTTACCAAAAACCTGTTAGTAGTCTCATATACCTTATGCACACTAGACCTGATATTTCATATATAGTGGACATGGTCTCTAGATTCATGCAAGAACCATATGAGATGTTTTAGAAAGTAGCTAAGTAGATTCTCCCCTACATTCTAGGTACTCATAGTTTGAGATTCACCTATGGAGTAGGCATCAACATGAACTTGATTAGTTTTATAGATTCAAATTGGGTTGATGATATTCATAATTACAAGTGTACTTCATGATACATTTTCTCTTTCAGTTTATGTTTGATTAGTTGATCAAGTAACATGTAGAATGATATTTCTTTATCTTCTACTAAGGTCGAATATAGAGAAGTTTTTAATGTTACCAATGACATTATTTGGCTTCAATAGACTCTTACTGAGTTTGGCATCTAGTTTTGATGACCAACAGTCATCTTTTTTGACAACCAAAGCATGATCTAGATATGTAAAAATCTATTCCTCAATCAACATACCAAGCATATCGAGATTTACATGAATTTCATTCAAGATCTCATCCATGAGAAAGTCATTGATCTTATCTGCATCTAGATAACAAGAATGAATTGTTGATATACTCACCAAACCCCTCATTTGTAGTAAGTATCTTCATTTATGGGCACTTCTTGGGGTTCAGGCAACTCCCTCTTCTTTCTCTTCTAGGTGATCATCTCTATGTACTTGGGTACCTCATCAAGGATTTATGTAAGGACCTAATTATTCTACCCACATAATTTATGCTTAAGGTGGGGTGTTAGTGTAGGCTTTACCTACATGGTCTAATTAACTTGTTTAGGTTAATAATGGATCATTAGGAGAAATGTATGTCAAGTAATTTTTTAATTATGAGTTGAGTTAATTACCTTTTTGGGTGACCTAATTTCTCACTATATAATTTACCTTCTTATATACTTTTTGCCCAATGCTAATTAATTCAACCTTTTTTTTTAATACAAGATTATTACTCTTGTATGTTATTATTAATATTTCACTACTCCATATAGATTCGACCTCATGCATTTGACCCTCTCTAGTTAATCCTCAATTATGGCCCATTATGACATGCCTCTGTGTAGGCCTTGGATCATATTTATTATACCCATAAATTATTTTTCCATATTTATCCTACACATTTATTGTATCATTCCAATGATATTATACATAATCATAGTCATCATTTTGATCTTGAAATTTTGGTATGCCACTCTTGCCATCTTATGCATTTGTATATGAGAAACCTATTACACCATATATTGGAGTTTTCTTCTTGAAATTATGTTGCTCTTGAGTACATCATTTTGAGGATATTCTATCTCATTATAAATTAGAAAAGAATCATGTATCATTGTTTGAACACTTATAAGAGAAGTAATTTGTGTTTTGACTTCTTGACTTGAATATGTAACTATAGATTTGGTAGTGTTATACTTATCTTGTTCCTCTATGCATGAAATAGATATGTTTGAATTTTTAATAACCATACTTATACCATTAAACTTCTTAGAAACATTTTGCTTCAAAAAGTCTTGCATGAGAAACATTTTTATAAATGTGCCTTCTTGCCTACCTTGAGTTTATTCTTGTAATTTCTATTTCGTAATTGATCTTTTTGTGACCACTCTTGTTTTAGATATATTTATTCATCTTGTTTCTTTTTTACCCATGATTTCTCTTTAGGATATGTATTAGTGTGAGTGGATTTCTTGATTGATGTATTTATTATAGGATCACCACTATCAATTATCTTTTGTATTTTATTTCACAAAGCCAAACAACTATATTTATGATGCCTATGCATTTTATGATATGCACAATAATATTTTTATCTTCTTAGAGGATGTATAGGAGGTAATTTGATCACACTATTTTGAAACATTTATTTTAGATTTTCAGTTGATATCTTTTAGTCTTTTATGTATTTTTTGAAGCACTAGTTGTAGATGTATTATGTTGTGGATAAATATATAGATGATGTATAGGCATGATTAACACTTGCATACTCTTTTTTATTAACTAAAAGGGGTAAAAATATTATTAAAACCAAAAAAAAAACAAAGTTACATAAGGTTATCCTGGTCAATCGACTGGTCAAGCTTTTGGGAGAATTCCAGAGGCAGCAACCTATGTTCTGACACGTTTCAAGGGGGTCCATACTCAAGAGCCCATTTGGCCAAGCAGTTAGCCACCTTGTTCCATTTGTGAGGAATATACCGAAAGGAAATAGAGTCTAAAGAAGTATAGAGTTGAAGGATTTGAAGTGCCACTCTAGCCAAATGCCAGTCAGTAGTCTCAAAATTCTGATCATTCAACATATTAATAACAACCTACAAGTTAGATTTGCAGATGATTCTATTCCAACCGAGAGAGCAACATTACTGGACAGCTACTAAAATCGCAAGAGCTTCCATAAAGTTATTAGTATACCAACCCTTGTGAATAGAGAAGAAAAAAAATCATCTGACCAAATCTGTCACGGCCCACCCCACCTATCCCAGCAAGTCTAGGGTTCCCACGAGATGAACCATCGGTGTTGATTTTAAGCCAACTAGTCTCAGGGGGAGACCACCGACCCATCCTATCAACAAGATGCTTCGACTGACCATGGGCATGCACTGTAGTGAGAAGGGCGAGGGGAGTACCCCGGGGGGCGACAGGGGCCAAGCGCGGATACACCTTGGCATCAGTCAAACTCAAGTCCACTGCTAGGTTGCATTTAGCATGAAGCGTTTCTAAAAGAGAGCTCAGAATTCTCCCCCACAAGATGTGAATCTTAGTAATGGTACCTTAGAAAATTTGCCTGTTCCTCTCTAGCCATAGCTACCACAAGATGAAAGACGGGCCAATGCACCACACAACCTGGAAAAAAGAAGCTTGAGAGGGGGGATGACCCAAGCGGTCCCGAAATTCTACCAAAGAAGAAACGTGCCAACACGGGGAGTCTTAAACATCCCACTAGAAGTGCCAAATTAGTTTGGCAAAAGGGCACTGAAAGAAAAGATGGGAGACAGTCTCCCCACTGTTGCAGCAAAGAACACACATGGAGGGCCCCTAGAACCCACGTTTGTAGAGATTGTCCCAGGTGAGACATCTATTGTGAACTAACACCCAAAGAAAGAAATTACACTTGGGCCAAGAGTAGCTGTTCCAAACTTTGGTCCCCCAAGGGACCACCACCTCACCAAGGAGATGCTTAAAGAGGCAAGGTATCTGGCAGAAATAGAATATTTCCCTGAGGGGTCTCCTCCCCAGGCCAGAACATCATGCTCCTACAGGGAACTACATTCCCTAGAGGCCAATATCAAAGATAACTCTTTATTTTCCTCATTAGAGCCTCTCAAAGGCCAGTCCAAGGAATTCTTCCATCTATAACTCACTGTAGTGCCCAACTTGACGGCCTCCTTATAATGATCCACCGTATTCCAGCCAACATCAAGCATAGCATCACAGAGTAGCTGCATATTTGGATGAGAGGATAAGAGAGGGGGATGCCCATCCCAAGAGTCGCTCCAAAAAAGAGTGTCCATTCCCTTGTTGCAGATCCAAAAAAGGCTGCACTTCACCAGCTGAGCACCTCGCTTGAGGGTTTTCCAAACCATCAACCCTCTTCCCTCTAGGGATATTCTAGGAATATCGTCAGGCTTCTCCCTGGGGTAGTATTTAAAGGCCAAAATGCGGGCCCAGAGTTGGGCAGGATGGGAACACCAACGCCAATGTAGTTTGGCGGCAAGAGCCTGACTGCACAAAATTGCAGAGCGTAGTCCAAGGCCACCTTTTTTTGGCTGACAAATGGTGTCCCAGTTAAGCAGGCTCCATTTGGTGTTAAGGATATTGCCACTCCGCAAAAATTGGTGAGAAAGAGCATCGAATTCCTTTAGGAAGTATTCAGGGGCAGCCTACACCATACTTCGGTAAATGGGGAGGGCTTGAATCACCGACTGCAAGAGTGTCACCCTGTCGGCAATGGAGAGCCATCTATGTGTCTAGTTGTTAACTTTTTGTCTAAGTTTGTCTAGCATCCTCTGCCAGAAGAGCCTTGGCTGTCTTCCAACCACAATAAGGACCCCAAGGTAGGTAAGAGGAAGAGATTGTGTCTGAAACCTCAAGATGGCCATAATCCTCTACTGAATAGGCTTGGGGGTGTTAAAAAACACAATAGAGGATTTGTGGTCATTAATCATCTATCCATAAGCTGCCATATAAGTGTCCAGAATGAGCCGAGAAGCTTCAGCTTCCTGAATTTAAGCTCTCCCCACCAGGGAAGTGTCATCCACAAACTGGAGGTGGGATAAAGTGGGTAATCCATTTCCCCACCGCCAACCCTGTAACATATGCTGAGAAGCCTGAAGCTTAATAAGATGCCCAAGGCCTTCTACCAAAATAATAAATAAATAAGGAGAGACAGGGTCTCCCTGATGAAGTCCTCTAGAGGTGCCAAAAAGCTCAGAGGGAGCACCATTGATAAGGACCGAGAAAGAGGGGGTCATAACATAGCTAAGCACCCAACTGATCCAGTCTTGATTAAAGTCGAAAGCCTGAAGAACTTTATGTAAGAAGCCCCAGCTGACTCTATCATATGCCTTAGCCATATCAAGCTTGACAAATATAGCATGGTCCTGGGAAATACTCATAGAATGAATAACCTCAGACGCTATAACTACTCTGTCTATAATCTGCTTACTAGCAACAAATCCCCCTTGCTCCTCAGAGATGAGCTTGGGAAGGTAGATTTTAAGCCTTTTTGCAATCAGTTTAGTGATAATCTTGTAGACCACATTGCAAAGAGCAATAGGTCTGAAATATTCTAACTGGTTAGCTTGTTTGCACTTCATGATGAGCACCAAAAAAGTAGCATTCAGGGCCTGGAGCATTTCTTTGTTGGAGTAGGACTCCTGGATCACCCCTAAACGATCTTGATTGATGACGTCCCAAAATGCCTAAAA
Organism: Torreya grandis; assembly: GCA_037957365.1. Classification (NCBI taxonomy): domain Eukaryota; kingdom Viridiplantae; phylum Streptophyta; class Pinopsida; order Cupressales; family Taxaceae; genus Torreya; species Torreya grandis. The sequence goes on along the minus strand of JARHVA010000810.1, from coordinate 4,356,227 downwards.
AAATTCCACAAGGAATCCATATGGTCCCGGAGCCTTACCTTTCTTCATGCCAAAGACCACTCCCTCCAGTTTTGACATACTAATAGGCCACATAAGGGACTCATTCATTCCTAGAGACATAATAGGGGGAATGTAAGATAAAATAGTACCTTTAGTAAGCTCATTTGGAGGAGTATCATTTGTGAAAAGAGCAAAATATAACCATATAACTTCTTTGGATATGTCTTGGGAGGACGTCAAGCTTCTGCCATCCAAAGTAACCAAGGGGGAGATGAAGCACCTATTACGGTGATCCTAGACAGAGTTATGGAAGAAAGTCGTGTTCTTATCACCCTCTTGAAGCCAGTCAACATGAGCTTTTTGTTTCCAATAAATCTCTTCGCGAAGCTCCCATTCTACCAGTTCTGTAGAGGCTTGAAGCTCAGTTGCACGCAGGGCTTTAGACAATCCAAGGTCTCGAATCTGTCTGGTGATGGCATCTAGCTAGTCTTGCGCCCTTCTCTTTCTAGTATGGAGATTACCAAAACAGTGTAAATTCCAATACTTTAATCTCCTTTTCACATACTGGAGCTTCTTATCAAACACAAACATAACCGTGCCATAATTCGGTGTCCCTTGCTGCCACCAGCCTATCATTAAATCCTGAAGGGAAGCATCACAAAGCCACATCAGCTAAAATTTGAAAGGTGGCCGATTAGGAGCAGCAATATATCTCGCAGAGAGCATGATAGGCCAATGGTCAGACCCTTGCCAATCAAGAATATTATAAGAGAGAGAGAATGAACTAGAGCGCTAATAGCATGAAACTAAAATCTATCCAGACGTTTCGAGATGGCCTCATCTCCCATCCTATGATTGTTCCATGTGAAAAGGCCATTGAGGGGTTTAACATTTGAAAGAGGTAACCGATCGATATTTTGCTGAAATAGTTCTATAAAAGGTCCCAACCAAGCTAGACCGCCCCTCTTCTCCTCCAGGCTGAGGATAGAGTTAAAGTCCCCAGCTACAACCCAGGGCAAGAAGGGCTGGCATCTTCGTACATAACAGATATGGTCCCAAAGCTTGAGCTGACCTGGAATATCCACCGGGGCATATACATTAGTGACCAAAATCATCTCGCCAGTCTCCAAGGAAGAAGCAACCATAGAGAGGGCCGAGATACAGGACAACCAAAGGTGTGGCATGACTCTTCTCAGATCCCAACACATAGCAAGGCCCCCCGAAGTCCCCAAGGCACCAATACCCTGGCAATGGCTGTGGAGCCAAAATTTGGGGTGGCAAGTGAACAAAGAGTCAATGGAGATTTTGGTTTCCTAGATGCAGAGAATGTCAGGAGAATAATCTCTCACCAGCTTCTGAATAGCCTTTTGTCTGGGGACGTTATTTAACCCCCTCACATTCCATGATAGAATAATCATTGAGTTAAGTGAGGAAAGTGTTCATCCATGGTCTTCACCATCCCTGACTCTACCAGTAGATCTCCTGTAAGTTTAATCCTCTCTTGATCCTTTCTGCGTCCTACTTGAGAAGGTGTGGAGAGGGATGCCTTATTGAAAGGTATCTACATTAAACCAAGGGTGGAAGAGGGTCCTTTTTCTTTGCTAGGAACTTCTACTTCTTTTGCCAAATCTGCCCAACATACTTCTTTTTCCTGTGTGGATGCCACCATGAGGGCATTGCCCTCTGGGTCAAGAACAAATTCCGAAGCTTGTTGAGTGGCGAAGTCCTGGGGATCAAAAGGTAAATAATTCCTTCTTTTCAGCCCCAATATCCCACACTTTTCCACTATCGGGGTACCCTCCTCTATGATCATGTTATCAAGAACTTCAAAGCGGTTGAAATCTACATTTCCTTATCGGTCAAGATGAGAGTGCTTCAGGCCTTTCCCTCTTGTTTGGCAGCGAATTGGGGTAAAACCATCCCTTTCAAGTCCCATTGAGTCGGCTTGGCCTTGCTCCAAACTTGGGGTATTCAAGGGGGCTTTCCCTTTTGCTACGCTATCTGGCTGTCCATTTATGCTATTGACAGGATCAGGTTGTCCATTCCTCAAACCTTCATTGGCAGTTCATGGACCAGCTGATCCCTCGAAGGTGCTTGAGCCTTTAGGCACATGAGGGCATTTCCATTTAAGATGTCCATACTCATGATAGAAATGAAACCAGAAAGGGATGGACTCATAATCAATTGGCTGAATCCAGGTGGATGTGCCCAAGCATATTTCAATAGAGTCTGGCAGAGGGTTGTTGATATCAATATCAACACAGATGCATGCATAAGAGATTACCTTCTTGTCTAGAGATTGGTGAGCAATTACAGTAGGTGTTCCAATCATGGCCCCAATCTGGCTCAGGATATCCTCATGCCAGAATTCTAGAGGCAGCCTCAGAAGGTGGACCCAAACTGAAACTCGTGAAGGGAGATCCTCCACAGAGTTAAACCCCACATGCTAGGGTTTTATAAAGAGGCCAATACGAGCCCTCAAAAATCCTATTTCTATCAGAAATGCAAGTGAAATTAACCATGAAATAGCTGTTACCAGCCATCATGATATCAAAATCTCCTACAATCTGCCATGACTGGTGAATCCAAGCTTCCAGAGCTGATTGGGATATACAAATTCCAAGAAACTTACAGATTAGCACGTGAGAAGCCAAATATTCAACATCATCTTTAACAGTGTCTGACGGAATAACTAACACTGGTCTATCTTGGCTGCAAGGAAAGTAGCCATTAACTTTGCTGATTTTACTGCGCTTGCCCACATAAAACGCCTCCTTTCTTGCCTCCTGCGAGCTGCTGCCAAGTGAAGAAAGTCCAGCTGCGGATGGTTCTACTCCACGCAGGCCACTGAAGCCCTCGCCCGCGTCCATCCTCTCCCTGAGCACTTCAGTTGGATGAAGTATTTACCAACACTTGCATACTCTAGATTATTTGTATATGTGTTATTATTTTCCCATTATGTGAGTTTTGAACTAAAATACTAATTTTATTTTTGTAACTCTTCTATTAACTTATTTATAATGATAATTTAATCTTTAAGAGGTTCAAAAGAAAAAAAACCTAGGTACTTATGATTAAATATACATAAAAACACCATCAAGAGGATATGTGAGAGGTAGATGCAGTTTAGAAATGACATGTTGGTTAGCTTCATTTGGTATTATGGGGTGGATTAGCTTACCTTGTGAGATATTGATATCATAGAACTATTTAGAAGAAAATTATCTATCACCATCTTGAAGGTTAAGAGAAGACCTTATAGCATCTTGAAATAATGTTTGCTCTTTCTCCCATGTTATAATTGCTTTTTTTTAAATTGTGTTAGTAATATTTTTATCTTAGCTTTTGATTGGATTCATGTTATTACATTAGTAAGAATGATTTTATTGATTAAGTGAATATAAAATACAATTAAAATTTTAGATGATTTAAACAAAAAAGTACTCATCCATTATAGGCATGAAATTATGTGCAAATGATAGAGATGGAAAATTGAAATCCAAGGGAAAAAGGTAGAAAATAATTATAATTTACATAGTGAAAATAAGGGGAAATTAAATATCAAATCTGAAACCCTAAAATAAAAAATTATGAAATAAGTTTAAAACCCTAAGTTAAACCTAGGGTTTGGCAATGTTTGATCAATAAATAGGTTCACCAAATATTTTATCTTTAATTGAATTAATGTGGTAATTAATTTTAAGTCTGATAAATATAATTTAATAATGTAGGGTGTTTTAAATGCATTTTTAAACATTAAATTGAAGGTGAATAATTTAAATAAATGAAACATAATGGTTAAAATAAGATTAAACTATGCAAACGAAGGATGAACATATCTATTTTGTCTAGAATTTGACTAACAAAAAGATGAAATAGGAAAAAAAGAGAAAATACCTAGAAGTTGTGTCTAAAACTAAAAGGAGGACACGATCGATAAATAATGATAGTAATGGTAAAAAAAATAATCCCTAATGGGCATTCATGTCCTTTCCATAAAAATAAGAACTTAAGTCATAATCATTTGCGGTAGCTGAAATTAAGTCTGCCCATAAAATTTTAACTTTTGAAAGTGTGTGGAAGACCTACGGATATACTCTGGAAGTTGTAAACCCTAATAAGATGTTCAAGGGTTGAATGACCTGCAAGTATGAAAAATAGAAGTGTAGTTGTGTTGAACTAACCCCAATCACCCCCACTATAACTGAACAATGCATACATAACCAAAATTCCAAAGAGGGAAATAGAGTCCAATGTAGTTCTCCCACCTACGTGTTTTGTGCAATTGTGTTGTTTTGACTATATGTATGCATCTAAAATCGGCTTGAATACTTGATCATGAAAAAATAAAGCTACATGAAATTGGTTTAAGATTTCGTTGAGAACTTTTTGAGGTGTTTATAACTTGAATTATGAAGAATAAAAAACTTTTTCTCAGTGTGCACTAGTGTAAATAAGCCTCTGAATTGTAATTGCCAGGTTGTGAAATGAGTGACTTGAGTGTGTCTTTATAATAATTAAAAAGCGATGACCACATGCTAAGAAGCATAAAAACATGGAGGAAAACCTAAGGAATATTTTAATTTAACAATATGATCGTTGGTGAGAAGAAAATAGGAATGCTAAATAGGGATAATAACATTTACCACTATTGTCCCTATTGGGTGATCATGTCCCCTAACAAAACATGTTGGATTTTAATTCTGGACTGACGCTTACATATGCATAATGGTGATTTTAACAATCATAACCTTTCTATATGTGATAGATGATAGTTTTAAGATAAAATAGGTCATCTCTTATGCTTAATATAGAAAGAGGTATACAAATAGATATTAATTAAGTGCACAAGTTAATTAAAGATAAAAATGAAAAAAATAGGTGTGCTCCAATATTCATGACCAGATTTAGGTTACTACAATACCATGAAACTTTGACTTTGTGTATTCATATTTTTCTCTATGGATTCCTCTAAATCTACTCCTTATAGGTTTAAGACATGTTTATCTTTTTTGTAATATCTTAAAAGAGAGTATTAGGGGTTTTCCCAATGATAATCAAGTGTGTTAGGTCAATAACAACTATATGAGTGATTTGTATTTATAAATTATCCTTCATTATTTCCCACTATGATAGGCCCATGAAAGGTGTCTAGGACAATCTAATGGAGGCTTCTCAATTTAAAAAAATAGTCATTAAGAGAGTTTAGACACTACTGAGAAAGGGTGACACCACAGTAAAAGACACTATTTGAGATTACTAGTATGGTCCTGAAAAATATAAAGTAGAGATATAAAATGTGGAGACTATCATCTAATATTATAGAATGTTCCTATATAGACTCAACTTATCTTAAATAAATGTAGTTGGTGAATAGAGGTGGCTAGAATAGTAGATAGATGGATGGATAAATAAAAGTGTCCTCAAGAGTTAAATATATGTGCAATGTCCAAGATTGTCAAAGTATGTCAAAATTGATGTTATCAAAGTGGCAAAGATCAGATTTAGGTGTCTATAACTATGAGTGCATGTAGTTTCTTAGAAACTTAAAGATGAACAACAAAAAGTGGTTTCATCACGATTTATGAATATTAAATTTTTGTGCATATTGTTAGAATAATTAATTTATTATAACTTATTTTTAATAAATATCTCAAGGTATTACACCTTTGATTGACATAGGTTAGTTAGATGGGGTATTTTCTATGTGTGATTAGTTACATTATGAGTCATAATCTCTTACAGATTAGGATATCTAATGTCATTTATTACTGTATAAATAACTACCTCTAGTAATATTTTTACTAATTCAATTCCTTTTCATCTTTCATTTGATATTAGAGTAGGAAATCCTAAGGAGGTTTTTGAAGCATTAGAGATTTGATGGAGATTGAGATCCAAGTTTGCATGATCCTTGGATGTGACACGCTACTCTAATTTTTTCCATCCTAAGCTTAAATTCTACCAGAAATATGACTATTTTTATGGAAGGAAAAATTTGTCATGCAAATCTACCAATCTTAAATCCCAGCTTGGCATATCAGATCTAATCTTTTTTAGGGTCATTTTTTGGGTTTTTAATTTTATATAAAAATATAGAATATTTAGAATTGATCCTATATATTTTATGAATTCTACTCATAAAAATATGAATTTTGAAAAAAAATCAAAATTTTTGGAGCTTCTAGTGATTTTTTGTGATTTTTTTAAGTTTCTATTTTGTAGGGAAAGTGAGAAATAATAGAAAATAGCAATTTTTCTAATATTTGTTTCAAAATCATGGATCAAATATTATATTTATAGATTCATCTTATCAAGATCTTTCTGCAAAGTATTTGTTTTCTAAAAATGGAGCACTGAGGCACCTATGGTGAAAGTTTGAAGGTAGAGGGCAATTTGGAAAGTCTTTATTTGGTGCAGGGTCAATTTTTTGGGTGGAGCACCACTGAAATCTACCACTTCCAGTAACAACACCACCATCACACTACTAGTAGTTTTAAATCTCTATTCATGTCATATGACCACCTACTGGGCATTTTTTAGCCCCTAAGGGCTTGTCCTTCACCACTATGAGTCATCTTTGAAAATCTTTTCTTCTGAGGCTCATAAGTTTTGATTTGTGAAGCCTACGAAGGTAATTTATTTTTTTCACCTTGGCTATATTTTTGAGATCTATGCAATGGTAATGATATTTGTACATTTTGATCACTCATATTTACATAATTTTCTATTTCTTGCCAATTTAGTTGACCAGTTCATGTATTTTGGACCTTTAAAAGGCCATAATATTTGACTAGTAACTCTGATTTGCATGTTGTCTTTTTTGAAAGTGCATTTTTTTCTATGATCTTAACATCTGAAACATCTATTTATTCTAATTATATATCATATTGTAAAATTTATTGCTAAAATTTATTGATTCATCACAAGAGTGAATATTGTAAGGCGAAAAGCCATTTTTTAACAGTGAATTGTATAGCCCAAGAGCCTCTGTTGACAAGACAAACTATTTTTTCCAAAATTTCAAAGACCACAAAGGTGGGGCAGAGATTTTATTTTCTCACCATCCTCAAATCATCTTACAATGGGAAAATACAATTGTAAACTCTTTGGACGTATTTTTTTGTTGAAACCAACATCTACTTTCCTCATTTTCCATTATATTTTTGAATGCATTTTTTATGAAGTTTGATGTCATTTTGTGTGTTGTGTAATTTATTCTCTTTGTCTATGCATTTTTTCATTTTTGGTCACTTACATTTTGCAAATGCACATTTCATTTCCATACTTAAATAACACATTTGTAATTTGTCATATGCAACTTATTATTCACAATATCTGGTTCAGGACTTAGATTTGTCCTACCCAACACACAATTGCTTCATAGTGATAATTACACAACATGGAAAATAAAAGTACAAATATATCTTGAATTTAAAGATATTTGGTCAGCTGTATAAGGCACATGAGTCAGACATGTAATAGATGTTGATCAACAAAAAAATATGATAAAGTTAATAAAAAGACTAAGTTAATAATCATGTTTGGAGTTTTAGATGAGGTACAACCTCATATCCGTAGTGTTAAAACTATAAAATATGCTTGGGATAAGCTTAAAATAGTATATAAAACTAATAATTAAAATCAAATCTTGCATATTTAGAACTAATTGCGCACTCTCAAACTCAAATCAGATGAAAAAGTAGAAGCATTTCTTAGAAGAGTTGCAACTTTGTAGGCTTCACTTCAATATTTGAGTGAACTGGTGATAGATGATTCTTTGGTCCCTATAGTCCTTAAAGCACTACTCCCTGCATATAGGATTTGTGTGACCACTTTGAATGTCACAAGATAAAAACCAACCTTTGAGGTGTTGGTAAATTTATTGCAACAAGAAGAAGCTTTGCATAATTCAAAGGAAGCATATGACAAGCATACACTTGCATCAAATCAAAAGGGGAAGAAACCCATGAAGGGTTCAAATCAATCTCAAAAGTAGAATAATAAATAAAACCAACAAGGGAACAATTCATGTTCTTTTAAAGCATGCCAAATTAGTGGAAGATACGAACATGACTTAAAACATTGTTGGTACAACACATTTCAAAAAGGTTCATCAATCAAGATGCCCTCTTCCAATAATTCACAATAAATAAAAAAGAAGCAGCAACAAAAAAACAACAACAACAACAACAACAACAACAACAACAACAACAAGGTGGAAATAAAAAAATTACAAGCCTAAGTAACATGGCAATGTTACTGAAAACAATGATTCTTCAAATGAGAAATATGGTTTAGCTACTCAAACACATCAGTCTATCAATCAGCCAAGTGTAGTTTTGGTATGTTGACTCAAAGGCAACCAAATACATGATAAGGATAAGAGAATGGTTTTCTACTTTGACAAAAATAGAATTAAAGGAAAATATTTCACTTGGAGATGATACCTCATATATAGTACAAGGTAGTGGTGACATCAAACTTCAAATTGGAAATAGAAATTGTAACATTTCAAATGTTCTCTATGTTCTAAGACTTAAAAAAATCTATTATCTATTAATCAGCTACTTGAACACAACCTCATGGTTGAATTTGATCACCAAAATGGTCAAAAGTTTTGCTACATCAAAGACAAGTCTAGGCATTTCAAAGTGATTGCCAAGGCTTTCAACATTGGTAAAATTTTTCAACTTGATTTTGTTTAAAATGATGGTCAAGCACTTGTGGTCAAACATATATAACTAGACAATTTATGACATAAAAGATATGGTCACTTGAGATTTGGTTATTTGGTATAATTGAACAAATAGGAAATGGTTCGTCAGCTTCCCAAACTCAATCAATCTTTTGATATATGTACCAGTTGCTTAGCAAGAAAACAAAGAAAAGATCCATTTGGAAGGACTGAGTATCGATCACTTGGTAAGTTGGACTTGGTGTACACCAATCTTTGCAGACATTTTGCTCCCAGTCTCAGAGGGTACAAATACTTTCAGCTTTTTGTTGATGATTACTCATGGAAAATATGGGTATATAAATTGAAGACTACAGATCAATCTTTTCAAGTCTTTAAATAATTCAAAGCTATAGTTGAAAATGAAACTAGTAAGAAAATCAGGACCCTCTACTCAAATCATGGGATAAATACACCAGTAAAGAATTTTTAGTCTATCTCAATATAGATGGAATCAATCAGTAATTGATAGCTCCATATTCACCTCAGTAGAATGGAGTTGCAAAATGGTCTAACATATTCATTGTGTAAATATTTCACATCATGGTTGAGGATGCAAAATTTCCTAATTCATATTGGGTAGAAGCTTCTCACACTATAGTCTACTTATTGAGCATGTCACTCACCAAAGCTCTTGATAGAATCACACCACATGAAGCTTGGATAAGGAATAAACCAAAGGTAACTCACTTTTGAGTTTTTGGTTGCAAGGCATACATGCATGTTTCTAAGAAAAAAATAAAAAAGTTGGATAATAAAACAAAAAAATGTATTTTCATGGGATACAATACACAATCAAAGGCATACAAGCTCTTTGATCCAGAAACGAAGAAGGTACTAATCACTAAAGATGTAGTGTTTGATGAAAAGAGTAGAATCAATCCACCTTTTACATAAAAAAATGATATAGGCAAAAGCCCTGTAATCTATTTAGATAGCGATGGTGAAGGTGAAGGTGAAAAGGAAGATAGTCAAACATGACCTCAAGCACCATCACCTACATTTCAGTGTATGTCTAAGTGGTATACATGTACTATACAAAATGCTAAATTGAATGGAGTACTAGATACATCCACTTCAAGACCAATGAATCGAAGCAATGCTCATGAAAAGGTTAATATGGCCCTTATGAGTATTGTTCAAGAAACTTAAGAACACTCAATAGTAATAGATGTTATATAGTCAAAACCTTAGGAAGATGTCAAGGATGCAAAATATCAGTCACTAATAAAGAATAACACTTGGTAGGATATTGATCTTCCACTAGGGAAGAAGCCTATAAAATGCAAATGGGCTTTTAAGACCAAGTACAAAGTAGATGGTAGTATTGATAAGTACAATAAAAGGCTTGTTTCAAAAGGATATGCTCAAAAAGAAGGCATTGATTGTGAGGAGCCTTTTATTCACATGGCTAAGATAAAGATTATCAAAATGGTTTTTGCTATGGCTACATAGTTTGGATGGAAAGTCCATCAAATGGATATAAAAAGTGTTTTTCTCAATAGATATTTGAAAGAGGAATTCTACATGACTCAACCTGAAAGATTTGTGGTACCTGATCCAAAACAGAAGGTGTGTGGGCTTATCAAGTCTCTCTATAGGTTAAAATAGGCTCCCCAAGCCTGGTACATCAAGATTGATGAGCATCTCATACAACATGGATTCAATAGGATTCCATTTGATCCTAACCTCTACCTCAAATAACATGGGGGAGGTTGTTAATTGATTGTTTATGTCAACGATCTAGTCATCATTGGCAATACAGTGAAGATGATCGATACAACTAAGAATGATCTCAAGTGATCGTTTGACATGACAGATCTCAGACTGCTACATTATTGTCTTTATTTAGAGGTATGGAAAAAAGAAAATTATATTTTTATTTCATAAATGAAGTATAACAAGACATTGCTTGAGAAATTCAAGAGGATGGACTACAAGCCTATTACAAAACTTATAGAGACAAGACTTTAGTTGTCTCATATAGATCCATCACCAAAATTAAATGCAACTCTTTATCAACAATTGATTGGGAGTCTCATTTACTTGATATATACTAGGCTAGAAATTAGCTATATTGTTAGTTATCTTTATCTGTTCATGCAGGGACCAAAGGTGACACATTGGAAAGTAGCAAAGTGGGTATTAAGATAAATCAAAAGTACAGTTGAGTATGGCCTAAAGTACAAGAAGAAAGATAAATTATTCTTGACAGGATACACAGATGCAGATCATGTAACTTTTATTGATGACAGGAAATCCACTTCTAGATTTATGTTCTTTCAAGGATTTGGTCTGATTTGATGGGGAAGTAAAAAGAAAACTTGTGTTTCTAGATCTTCCATAGAGGTAGAATATCGTGTTGTAGTAGGATCTATCTGTGAAGCGATATGAAAACTTTGATAGATTCAACATACAGTTCTGAATTGTGACAATCAGGGTGTTCAACATCTTGTTCGCAATCTAGTGTTTCATGAGAGAACCAAGAACATAAAAGTTCAAATTCATTTCATATGCAAATATGTTTAACATCATAACATACAGCTCTAGTATTACCCCACTCAGGATCAGTGTGCAGATGTCTTCACAAAGTCACACGTGATAAGTTTGCGACATTCAAAAATTCTCTCTTCTTCTCTTTAGATTATGATCAATTAAATAAATGAATGTTAGAATAATTAATTTATCCTAGCCTATCTATAATAAATCTCTCAAGATATTACATCGTTGATTGACATATGTTAGTTAGATGAGGTATTTCCTATGTGTGATTAGTTACATTGTGAGTCATAATCTCCTACAGATTATGAAATCTAATCTTACTTATTGTTGTATAAATAAACACCTCAAGTAGTGATTTTGCTAATGCAATTCCATTCTGTCTTTCATTCATTTGCATCATAGTAATTTCAAACACTAATGGCTAAGTTGAATTAGGCTTATGTGAGGGTTGTTAAGAATATTATTTAATCTAAAATTATATAGACTTACATGGAGGTTGCGAGGAATATTTTTTATTTCCAAATCTTTAAAAACAAATTGGGTTAAAAAATGAATGGTTACGACCATCTCATAATGCTTAGATTTATTATATAGCCAACCTTGGGCCCTGAACAAGTGTTTTAATTTTAGTAAACCTTTTTGCCTATCATGGAGCCACAATCCTTAAACAAAGTCCTATTAATTTACTACATAATTAAACTTTTGTTAATAGTGGTTACACCCAAATTAATTCCAATATTTAATATAAAAATAAATTCTAATATTTAACACCTAAATGAGTTCAAATATTTACACCCAAATTAATTTAATTATTTAACACCTTGATTAACTCAAATAGTTACACCCAAATTGATTATGATTTTCAAATTAATTTTTGTTATATTTCATTATATTATGAATTAATATTCATGAAATGTAATATTGTAAACGATAGAACTTTTGACATATTGAATTCAAAAATTATGATTGGTTAGTGCACAGAGGAAATTTAAGTAATAAGCAATGAGATGTAAGTGATGCATGTAAGTAGTACATGTGTAGATATAAAAGAAATAGATGATATGTAATTATATTCCACTTCCAAATTTTCAATTAAAAACTAAATTTGATGGATATATAATCATATCTATATTTTTTTAGTTATAAAATATAATCAATCTTTTTGATAGATTGTATTATATATAATAAAAATTTAAATAAATTATCAAATTTATATATACTTTTAAAATCTTTTAAAAATTATAAATATATAAATAATTTTAAGAATTTCTTTTCTAACATTTAAAGTTTTGTCCACTATTAAATTTAATCTCTATTCCCAACTGTTTAACTATATATTTGTAAGTTTCTTTATTCTATTATTTAGCTATATATTTGTAAGTTTCTTTATTCTTTTATATTTGAATATATATAATCATTTAATTTTATAAAATATATTACATACTTTCAATCCTATATAATATAAAATCTAACTTTTTTAAGCCACTGAATAGAAGGAAGTGGTTACAAAAGTGGTCGAGTGTAAGAATTACGTATTCCTAACGATAAGGGCCCAGATCAGGTGAAGATATGTTGGTCATTATTGGTTGTGCAGATTTGGATCCCTCCCTCCTCCTCCGCCACCACCAAGTCGCCGCTATGACTGACGTCAGCACTACAACCCCAGGCACAAGTGTTGCTACAATTATCTTCCCTGTGTGCCATTCATGCGTCTCTGGACGACAATTGTCACAGCATTCAAGCTCAATGAAGCTCTTACTACTTGATTTTGGACACACTGCTTGGACCGAACCTTTACACGATCCACAAATTGTATTGCTCGTTGGGCGCACCTGCAGATTACAATCAAATAAAGCATAAATAAAAATAATCAAATCAATTATTTCATCACTCTAACGTCTAACCTTAAATCAATGAAGAGACCATATACATCTTATTACCTCAAAACCAGCATTAATTGAATTCCAGGATTTGGTGGTACGAATGCCATATTTTTTCTCAAGAGCTTTGGGAACACCATCTTGTTGGAATTTGAAACCAATATCAATTCCAGCCACGCCAACCAAATGACCCTTTGGATTAAGTGCTGCACCGCGCAATACTCAAGTTACAACAAATTATTTAGCATTTAATGTTAATAATCTCAGCTTTGTTTGCATTATAATTACCTTGGTAGGATACCGTTATAATATTTCCACGATGGTCAAAATCTTTATAAAACTTGGTCCAGTATGGTTCTTTTGTTGATGCATTGCGGGTGAGTGCCATGAAATTGAAAAGGCTGCTTATTTGGTACAACGGATTGTCAAAACTATTTTTTAGGACTTCAAAATATCCACCTGATTCATCGGCAAGAGCTTTCAGATTGGCAGAATTATCAAAGCTGTATATAAAAAGTTTCGTAGACTGGTTGTTGAACTTTTGAGAGACTGACTGTCTATTTTTCTGCTGAAAATCTGACGCAAAACCTCCATATGTAAATACCAAGATGACCTAAAGAAACAGATAGTGGCCATGAGTGAAACATATTCAAACCTATTTATTTTAAATAAATTCATACAACAAAATATTTTCTCTACCAAATTCGAAGTAAAATGCGTGCCTCTTCCCCCTCTTTGCCTATACATTGTTAAATGCCATTAATTCTAACATTCTTCTTCTTGTTTGCTTGCACTTCACTCGGCTGCTCAGCAACTAGAGGTATGTGTGCTTTAAATTTTAGATAACTCTTGCTAGTTGTGGGGAGGGATTAAATTTCATGGTCATATGATCATATTTATGCTACTTCGCCATTAAAAACAATCAACTTCTTGCCTGACCATATCAGATGCAAAGTGAAATTTTATCAGAGCGTCGAAAAAATATAAAGAATTATGATAAACATATTTATAATCGTTAATATTTCCTCCTCTTACCATGCACTATGTTAGCATTTGAAGGGCAATGTTGAATAAATAACCATCATAAAAATCTTTTTAAGCTTGCGTGTAAATCATTCTTTAGGCTCTGACTGTAAACGTTTTCTCCTTGTCTTGAAATTCTTCATGTGGTTTCAATATTATTGAGGATAAGCCATTCCCAATGTTTTTACACCCATTCTCCACTCCGCAATTTTCCAAGATGAATCCCTGGATTTTTTGGAAGCTGTTATTATACAATTTTAAATAAACACAAGTTGAACAGCAGTTTGACAAAATTGTTGAAATGTTGAAAGTTTTGGTTGAAATTTAGGCAACTCTTTTCAAATTAAGTTCAACAACATTTTGATCGTTAAACAAAATTTTAATTGAAGATATCTGGCTAGGTGGGCAGTTAGTTATTAGAAAATATATCAATTGTTAAGCATAAACTTTTTTTATGTTAAAGATCTAATATTTTCATAGTTTATAATATGAATGTGAGAGCCAAACAAAAGACTACACCAGAAAACAGTGCTGCTGCACTTTCAAATTGCTTGATTGATAAATGCTTACAATATGCCTCTAAATGAAGAGGACTTAGACAGATTGCAGAATAACAAATTTACTATTTTAAGAAGTTTATACAACTCCCAAGGAGATACAATGTATAAACAAAAACCAATGCAAAATCATAAATACTAAAAATGGATAAGAGAATTTACGAATTCCAACACTCCCCCTTAAATTCTTCCACTAGCAATTACAACATTCATTACTCTTAGATTCTGTCTCAAATGCTCGAAGGTCTCCTTCGCAAGTGCCTTTGTGAAGATGTCTGTTAATTGGTCTTCAGAACTGTAGAATGTCAATTTTATTTCATCATCTTCAACCAATTCTCCTATGAAGTGATAATAAATCTGTATGTGCTTGATTCGTCCATGGAAGACTAGATTCTTCGTCAATGCTATTGAAGACATGTTATCACAAAATATGATTGTGTCATCTGTTTGTTTTTTCTTCAAATCTACTAAGACTCTCCTTAGCCAAAGTGCTTGGCATGTGGTTACATTTGATGCAATGTATTCAGGTTCTGTTGTGGAAAGAGAAACTATGGGTTGCTTCTTGGATGCCCAAGAAATGGCCCCTGAATCCATGTGAAATACATAACCAGATGTGTTTTTCCTATCATCTACACTATCTGTCCAATCGCTATCTATATAGCCAACCAGATCGGAATCACTTGATGTTGTATAAAGAATGCCATAGTTCTTAGTTCCATTGACATATCTTAGAATTCTCTTACTTGCTTGCCAATGTGTATCCTTAAGTGTTTTCATAAATCTCGAAATCAAACTTATTGCATACACTATATCAGGCCTAGATGTTGTCAAATACATGAGGCTACCTACCATGCTCTTATATAGAGTTGAATTCACCTCATTACTGCAATCTTCCTTACTCAACTTGAGACCTAAAATGGTTGGTGTTGGTGCAGGCTTGCTATTCGACATTTTGAACCTCAAGATTTATGAAGCATACTTAGACTGAGAGATGAATATGTTACGATCTATCTATTGTACTTCTATACCAAGAAAATATCTTAACAAATCCAAGTCTGTCATTTCAAATTTTCTTTTCATTGCTTCGTTGAACTCAACAGTACAAGCATCATCATTTCTTGTGAAGATTAAATCATCTACATATAACACAGCAATCAAAATCTTACCATGGTTCTCTTTGATGTAAAGTGTGGGCTCGTTACTACTTTTGTTGAAACCATTTGTAGTGAAGTATGCATCAATTCTACTATACCAAGTCCTTGGTGCTTGCTTAAGCCCATAGAGTGCTTTCTTGAGCCTATACACCTTGTTTTATTTTCCTGGTACTTCATATCTAGGTGGTTGATCAACATAGAATTCTTCTTTGAGTACTCCATTTAGGAAGGTGGATTTTACATCCATTTGATATACCTTCCACTTTTGTTAGGAAACTATTGCTAAAACAACCTGCACGGTTTCCATTCTTACAATAGAAGCATAAGTCTCATCATAGTCTCTACCAGGTTGTTGTTTGTATCCCTTAACAACCAATCTTGTTTTGTACCTATCAATTTTGCCTTATTTTGTGTTCTTTGCCTTCTAGACCCACTTCACTCCAATCACTTGTTTACCCTTAGGTAAATCAACTAACTCCCATGTCTTGTTTCTTTCTATTGCTTCTATTTCCTCATTCATGGATTTACACCATTTTCTTCTTTTACTACCTCTTCAAAACATATAGGTTCATCTAGAGAAAATAAAGAAAAATTCAAGTTTTCATCATCATACCTTGAGTCATCATATATCTCCCTCAAGCTCCTTGTCTTTCTAGGCATAAGAGAAGCAAGAGTTGGATTTGAACTACAACTGAAGTTGTTTGATTAGGGAACATGTTGTGAAGGTGATGAAGATGTGGCCGATGGTTCACGTTGATGATCTATGACTTATTCAATTTGAGCATCTTCAGTTTCATCATCTATGAGTATCAATTCTGAGATGCTCAATGCAATATCAATGGTGTCATCCCATGATTCATTTTCAATGAATTCAACATCCATGCTAATCAAAACATTATTTGTAATAGGATTGAATAATTTATATGCTTTAGTGTCTTCACAATATCCAACGAAGATACACTTTTCTCCTTTATCATCGAATTTATGTTTCATTTCCTTTGACACATGTGCATATGCCACACACCCAAATATTCTTAGATGCTCAACACTATACCTTTGGTTTGTCCATGATTCTTGTGGATTCTTATTTTGAACAACCTTTATGGGACACTTGTTCAATAAATGCACTATTTTTGCTACAACTTCACCCCAATATTCTTTTGAAAGTCTGTTGGCTTTCAACATGCTTGTGGCCATTTATTGGACGGTCATATTTTTTCTTTCTACCACTCCATTTTGTTGTGGAATGTATCTAGCTATGAACTACTTTTTAATTCCTTTATTCTTGTAAAAATTTAAGAATTCATTAAAAACATACTCTCCCCCTCTATCTAATCTCAGGGCCTTGATGAAATAACCACTCTATTTTTCAACCAATGCTTTAAACCACCTAAACTTCTCAATAGTTTTAGACTTGTTCTTTAGAAAGTAAATCCAAATTTTCCTACTATAATCATCTATGAAAGTTAGGAAATATGCATTCTTAGAGTGGGTGAGAGTTTTCATTGGGCCACACAAATCTGAGTGCACCAATTCTAAAGGTGTTTTTGCCCTTCTAGACATTCCTCATTGAAAAGGTTACCTATGTTGTTTCCCTAGTATGCATGACTCACATTTTCTTTCAGGTTCTACAATTCTTGGTAGACCTATAACCATATTCTTCTTAGATAAAATATCTAATCTAAAAAAGCTTAGATGCCCACACCATAAATCCCAGAGTATATATGTGTTTTACATAACTGTCTTGAAGGTTGCTTGATGTAGTATTATTGTACTCCTGAGAGGATCAATCTGCATCTTGAGAGGAAACATTCAGTTCCTTGTCATCTGAACCATAACTATAATATTCTTGCTTCCTTCCTTTTCAAATATTTTGCACTCTCCATTCTCCATCAAAATTATATATCCCTTTTGTACCAACTATCTAATACTCAAAAAATTATGTTTTAAATTTGGAGCATAATAGACATCAAGGATTTATCTCTTCTCACCTTAGTGCAGATAACAATAGTTTCTTTGCCAAGAATAGGAACTCTTTCATTATTTCCCATCTTAATATCTGAATGAATATTCTTATCAATAAAGGAAAATAGATTCTCATTACCACTCATGTGGTTACTATATGCACTATCCAAATACCATACCTCAGCATTGCTTTGCTCAACAATATTGCATACAATGAACATGTTTGGCAAATTGATCCGGGCAACAATTTAGGCGATAATTCGGGTGACAATTCCACCCCAATTGATGACAAAACTTTTGGGAGCCATAACTTTTGCACCGTAGCTCCAATTGACTCACTGTTTGAACCGTTGGAAAGCTAAGAATGAGGAGAACATCGTGAAACGACATAAAGCTTTGCTCAATGAAGTTTGACCCCCAAAAACCTAATAGAAGTGCCCCAAATTTCAATTTTAGTAGTGCAGTCTAAAAATAGTAAGTTTCTAAAAATAGTAATTTCTTGAATTCTGTATTGTTTTAAATCTTGGAAGTCGAACCACTTAATCTCCCTCGAGATTGGTGACCTTTCACATCCTCCCCATGCTTTCAAAATGTGTATAAATGAAGAGTTAACCCGAAATGTTAAGACAAACATCTCTTCCCAGAGATAAGCATATATTTGTATTGTGATCTTGAGTAATACTACATCTCTTCTCAGAGAATTCATTGTTACTTTGTTATTTCTATGCTATTGAGATATTTATCAACCAGAACTTCTAAGTTTTGAATCACAAATGTTTAGGTTCACCTATATTCTCAGTGGCTACATGTGGTTTTTGTCTTGATTGGTTATATTACCTCTTTCTATGTTCACTAGCAAAGTGACCATACTTATGATAATAATAACACTAAATATTACTTTTATCATACCTTTGATTTGAAGTAATACTCTTTTTCTTGTCTTGGAAATTTGATTGAGAGTTGATATCTCCTTGATTGTCTGAACTTGATCTTCCATAGTGGCTCCTTCCTCTTCCTCTACCTCTAAATCTTTTGCCTCTATTTTTTCTTCCTTTCCTCCTACCTCTAAAACTAGCCTAAGTCTTGAAGGCTTGCTCTAAGGAAGATGGTCTTTATTTGCTCAACCGGTGCTCATGGGTTTGAAGAGAACCCATCAATTCATCTACTATCATCCTTGAAAGTTCTTTGGCCTCCTCAATAGCTATTATAATTGGATCATATCTCATAAGCAAAATCCTAAGAATCTTTTCAACGATCCTTTGGTCATCTATTATTTCACTATTAACTCTTAATTGATTTGTTAAGCTAGAGATCCTAGTATGGAACTCAGATTTAGACTCGTCTTCATTCATTTGTAATGTTTTAAAATTTCTTTTCTGAGCATTTAGAGTTTCACTAACTTTACCTAATCAGTACCTCGATAGAAATTTTGGAGGGTCTCCCATGCTTCCTTTGCATAATTTATTGTTTTAATTCTTGGATATATGGATTCAGCCATTGCCACTTCAATCAGATTCAATGCTTTCACATCCTACCTTTGATTCTCCTTCAACTGGGTCTCTTAGGCATTTGTTAATACATTGTACACAGCTTGATCGGTCACATCTATGAAACCGGTGATCACACATTCCCATAGATCGTTCACCACTAAAATTGTCCTCATTTTCTTTGCCTAGACATTATAGTTTTGGCCATCAAATTTTGATAGATGTTGCCAACTGTTTCCTTCCATGTTAGTTATATTACTGATCTCTTCTCCCTTTTTTTTTTCTTTTTTGTTATGTTTTTTTTTACAGATCTGAAACCAATATGCTTTTGAAAAACTATTTATAGCTTGTTGGTGTAGGATATTAATTATTTAATTTACTTATTAAATGGATAATTTTTACACTTGTAGCTTTAGCTTACTTAGGTGTGATAAGAGATTAAAATGGTGAGAAGGTGAGTTCCATAGTGAGTTCAGTTGAGTACTATTGTGGGATCTCTTTTCAGTTCTATAGTGAGTTAAACTTAGTTCCACAGTGAGTTCTCCTATCAATTAACTCCCTCTACTCTTTTTTATATTCTTCTTCATCAAGCTTTTGTAATTGAGCTAATCAGAGATAATCAAAGCAAGCAAATATTTGTAATCAAGGTAGTTTAATACAAAGGCAATTATTGCACATCTTCTTGCATGTTGTTTCTAAATATAAGGTCATCATTATCACAGAATATTGTGTGCCCATTCCACCAAAGATCACCTACTGGCCTATTCTAGCATGGTACTAGAGCTAAAGGTTCTAGTAATGAGCATCAAATTATTTGTTTGATTTTTATTATGTATTCTTTTGAATTAATTTAGAATAATTTCCATGCTTGTGTATTAGCGCACAAGTTTAATCTACAAATCTGGTTGAAGAGTCTGAGAAAGATTCCAAGGAGTTTTATTGGCGTTGGCTTCTGTGGGCATCCACAAATAGCATCCTTGATAGCCTTGTGTGAAACTTGGAAGATTATGCTACCTTTATTCTTCACAATTATTGATAGAGGCACTTGCATGCTTTTACGTCAACCATCTAGAGGACTTACAGATATTGGTTACTTTCTTGTAGGTTATTTATTTTGGAAATCCAAAAAGTTAATATTTGTCTTGTTTGAGGAGGCATCGGGCCTTTTTGTTCTTTCTTCCCATAACTCACATCTTAGACATAGAGCCACAACCTATGGTAAAAGCTTTTAGAACTATAGCAAAGAATACTAGACACCATCCATGGTGGATATGGTTGTGCACTCACAAACCCTAGCACAAGCTGATCTAGTAGGTCCTTCTTCTAGAGGGTGACTTTCTTATTGTCCTTGAGCATCTAGATGTTGTTTTTCCATTTCTTGGAATGGTTATCAGTGTGCTTATCAAAAGTGGGAGGTTTCATAGTGCCCTCGTCGTAGTAGCCACTAGGGGAGCACTCAAAACCAACATTGCTTGCATTCCATGGTTCACCCTTGCCCTGTGCATCTAAACGACTTGCTCAATGAATGCTAGGGGATGTTATGGCCTTCTAAAATCACCACAACCTTTTTTTTAACCTGCTCACTGCTTTGAACCATTTATTAGACCTACACTTTGCATTGATCCTCTCCCTTTTGGTGATCCTTCCTCTCCCTCAAGCATTATATGACTCTAAATATTGTGCATGGTATTGGAGATAATCAGACCTACACCTATCTCCTTCCCAAGAAAACTAGTCCAATCCTGCTTGTTACTGTATTTTGGGTCTGAGTGACTAGCTCCCAAATTTGGTTCTCCATCTAACATTCTCAATTGCTCTACAACTTTTGTTGACAAAGTGAAAGATAAGACCTACAGCAACTTCAGCCCTGTACATGCAAATCTGACCTCTGCAAGGCATGAAAACAGTGGTGTACAAGCCTTGTGGCCTCCATTGGCGATGTTGTACAATTTACTCTTCTCCTTGCTAAGTCAAAACTTAATTTTCCTTAATCATTTTTTTGATAATTCTACCCTAAAAGATTTTTAAATTAGCTAATTTTTAGTTATTATTTTTAAAGTCATAGTTTTATTTTGCTTTAAATGACTTATTTTTCGCTTAAGTGCACATAAAGGCAAGAAAAAAAAGTATTTTTGACTTTTGTTCATGTGGGGAGGTTCGCAGTTTAGTGTCGATTCCAATGGGTGGTTACATCGCATACTTGGCATATAAACTTGTCTACATTTTAACTTTTTGTGCAAATTTAATTAAATAGGCCATTAATGATGGAAAAAGTATTTTACTATAACTTTTGAATGATAACTCATAATTGAGTGCCACTTTTTTTATAAGTGCATGTTTTTTCGTCCTCTTTTCATTGGTATTTTTTTTTTTGTAAAATTTACTCAAATTATAAAGTGCCACATTCATGGGGGGTTATGGGCCCTACTACTTTCTGTAGCATACTCCATGCATTGATTGCTCTCATCTATATGGATTCATTTTCAGCCCAATCCGAAGTCCATCTCTAGAGCATGCACCATTGTTTAGTTACTTCATCACTAATCTCTCATTTAGATGCACTCTCGGTTGTGCCCGATGTCCCTTTCATGAGTGTGCTTCAGGGGTTTATTGCAGAGTATTTTGTGGAGTTGTGCACTTTCTTGGTGTCTTCTATTGGTCACATTGACCACATTTGAGAGACTCCAGATGAGGAGAGTTGTCTCATCTCCAGTGATCCTTCTTGGAAAGGATAATTATGCTTCGTGGCATGCCTACATGGAACACTTGTTCACTACAAGAATCGTATTCTATTTCTATATGGACAGATCCCTGAACCCAATGATATTATTTTATTTAATAAGTGGTGAATACTTGTGACAATTTTTTTCACTTTGTTATTTCATGTTTCCATGGATCTTCATTGCCATGTGGAACATATAGAGTGTCCATGCACTATTTGGAGTATACTATAGAGTCTTTCTGGTGACCTTGTTAAGATTTATGTCACACCTCTTCCTCCACTTCCAATTGTCTCTTCTAAGACTATTGTACTCTTAGCTCATGATTTTATTTCTTATGATAATACATCTGTAGTGGATGGTGCTCTTCCTTATGTTGAGTCCCCACTATAGGATGAGATTCTGCCAAACATTAGTTGTCTTATTGTAGATTCTACTTTCGACCCTGTGCATATTGTTGCTCTTTCAGAGCCTTCATAGACTTGCATTTTTTAGGACTTTACTGATTTCAGTATGAGTACACCTATTGTGAGCATCGATGACTCATATCTCCCTGTGGATATTCTTTCTTCAATTGGTGAGTCATGCTCCACTCTTCCCATGGACATTCTTTTAGTGAATGTTCCACGTCTATCTTATTCTCTGGTTGTTCTCTCTCCTTCATTATATGCTTCTTCATTTCCATCTTCTACATTAGTCTTGTGATACTTGATCAAACTTTGGCATATTCGAGCATTAACATAAAGATGTTTGAGCATTTTTTCGCTATATACATCTTGATTCCTACACACATTCCACTTGAGTGGGAATTCAGTAGTTTGACAGCTCGTGGTTTTTTTCTTTCGAAAGGAAGAGACAACATTTGTTGTAGAAGGACCTACTATAGCATTTGCCATACAACATTCTGCATATACATTCTCTCTTTTCTTTGTGGAGGCACACATCCTTCATATTTTTTAGGTTATTGAGATCATCACTATGTACTTAGGTACCTCATCAGGTCTCATTGTTGGAACCCAATTTTATAGCCCACCTAAGCTATGCTTAAGGGGGAGTGTTGGAGTGGGCTTTCAAGTCCTTACTTCTTTTCTTTGTCTCTCTTTTGGGGGGTGTTTTTTCCCACTGAGTTTTCTTCTTTTACTCCACTTTTGAGAGTTGTATTGTATGTATGTACCTCATCAGGCCTTGTTGTCGAGACCTATCTGTTCTTTTTCGCTCACCTAAGCTACGCTTAACGTTAGGGGGTACTTGACTTCAGATTTGTCCTATATGGCATTTAGGACTAGGTATGGTGCTAAGGTCTCTATCAAATCTAAACCTTTTGAAAAGTTTCATGTAGATCTATATGTACCTAACACATGAAACATGAACTTCACCATCAACAAATAGAAAGACCATCCTAGTGACCAAGAATCTTTGACACCTCTTGATGTCATAGTTGACCTCTATCTTGATGAGTGGGGAGCTAATAAACATGAGTTTGATCCATACAAACTCATTGAAGAGATAGGTATGGGCACATATATCATTCATGAAGAAAGTGATGAGTTTCCTAAAGTATGGATGATAATGATGAGGTTTCAAGTGTGTTAGAGCATGGTAGTCAAGAATAACGTGTTGGTGTAGGATATTAATTATTTTATTTACTTATTAAATGGTTAATTCCTACACTTGTAACTTTAGCTTACTTAGGTGTGCTAAGAGGTTAAAACTGTGAGAAGGTGAGTACCATAGTGAGTTCCACTTGAAGTTCAATTGATTACCACTGTGAGTTCTCTTTTGAATTCTACAGTGAGTTAAACTTAGTTCCATAGTGAGTTCTCCTATCGGTTAACTCCCCTTACTCTTTCTTTATATTCTTCTTCATCAAGGTTTTGTAATTGAGCTAATCAGAGCTAACCAAAGCAAGCAAATATTTGTAAGCAAGGTAGTTTAATACAAAGGCAATTGTTGCACATCTTTTTGCATGTTGTATTTGAATACAAGGTCATCATTGTTACAGAATACTTGTGTGCTCACTCCACCAGAAGATCACCTACTAACCTATTCTAACATAGCACAAAACTTTACTTGTAGAGCATTGATCACGGTTGACTTCTATCTTCTCAGTTGCTTTCCTTTCTAATTCTTCATACTTCAATTGGTTTCACTCGGCTTTGCTGGCTCTCCACGTCGCTCAGCTACTCAACTGGCTTCTGTCTAGTCTTCTAGCTCGGTTAGATAGGCGGATCCCTCAATCCTTCAAATTGTTGCACAAATAAGTGATCCGCTTAGTTTGACTCGCATTCTTTGAAGTGTTTCTTATTGAAAACTTGGCCCTGTGTACGCTGACTTACCTCACCTCTGGCATAACAGATCAGTGAGTTGAAGCATAGCTCAACCCTTGCATTGTTCTAGATGATAACAGCTCTTAAGCGCAACGATTAAAATAGTAGCAACATGTAACAGTTCAAAAATGACAAAGGATGACTCCTTTAAATAGAAGAAATATGTGCTTTTATAGTTACTTAAACATCTCCTTTCAGCTACGATCTGAGACTTGTCTTGTCTGCATTTCTCCCACTTTCCACGATCTTGTTCTTCCTGACAGCAGCTGCACTTCTTGCCTATAATCTGTTGGCTGCTCTTACAATTTTATGTCTGAGCAGCTGAGATCTCCTACGATCTGGCTCTGTCAGACCTGCGTGCTGCTCCCAAACTGGCTGGAGCTTTTCCATGATGTGCTGGTCAACTGACTGTAACTGCGTTCCTATGTTGTTGGATCGAAGGTCGATCTACCTTTCTGACGCAACTTCCTCCTTCCACGATCTCCTTCTGGCTGCGCTCCTCTAATCTGAATAAGGCTGCGGCCTTGGCAATGGCTGGGAGATCTGTGATCCTGCCACGATCTTATGGCTCTGATACCAAAGTGAGAGCCAAATAAAAGACTACACCAGAAAATAGTGCTGCTGCACTTTCAAATTGCTTGATTGATAAATACTTACATTATGCCTCTATATGAAGAGGACTTAGATTGCAGAATAACAAATTTACTATTTTAAGAAGTTTATACAACTCCCAGGAAGATACAATGTATAAACAAAAACCAATGCAAAAAAAAGAAATACTAAACATGGATAGGAGAATTTACGAATTCCAACAGATTGCCAAAAAATAAATAGCTCAGATTTTTCGGATGGAAATTTAGCTCTTTA
Source organism: Torreya grandis (assembly GCA_037957365.1). NCBI lineage: Eukaryota > Viridiplantae > Streptophyta > Pinopsida > Cupressales > Taxaceae > Torreya > Torreya grandis. The sequence goes on along the minus strand of JARHVA010000810.1, from coordinate 4,331,008 downwards.
ATATTTGTGATTTAAAAAATGTTAAAATTTTGTCAAAAATATATAATTAATATATATAATATACATTGATAAATATTATTTTCAAATTATTTATATCATATTAAATTGTGATATTAGTAAAATAAATATGTAACGAAAACTATTATATCATATTAAATTATAACATTAATAAAAATTGATATTTATCAACTGTTTTATATAAATTTATTTTATATATATATATATATATATTAATTATAGAAATTATGAGATACTTGATATATAATAATAAATTATACTTATCATAATATGTGTAAAAAACCTTATATTATATAATACTATATATTATATATCTTAAAATATATTAGATATCTTAAAATGAAGAATAATCATATGGACAATGATAAAGTGATAATGAAAAATTCTATTTAACATTATTACAATATAAAAATTAAGAAAAAAATGGTAAACAAAATTTCTTTTTTTAATTCTCTCATATTTTTTATTTCTATGAATATTTCAAATAGACATAAATACTTAAATATATAAGTATAAATAATATTACATAAAGACCTAATAATAAGATATGTTTAAATATACATAAACTAAATATTTATGTTATTAGATATTTATGTAAATTTATAGCTAATTATTATAAACATCAAGATAAAAGCTAAGTAAGAAATGATATACAATTTTAATTTTTTAAATTTTTTTGTATTTTTTTATATAAATATTAAATATACATAAATATGTAAATATGTAAGTATAAATAATATTAAATATGATACATACATATATATTATGGTTAATTTTATATATTATGATTAATCTATATATATTGCTAGTAAATTTATAATTATTATATCTAAATTATTTTAGATTTAATATACATAGTTAAATCTATTAATTAAGATAAATTTATCAATGATAGAAATTTATGTATACATAAAATAAATATTTTATGCCTTGAAAATTATATGTATTATATAATTATATAAATTTATAGTTGACTATCATAAAATATTAAGATATATTCTAAATGATAAATGATCGTTGTATAAATAATATTTATATAGATAAATGTAATACATGTCTTAAATAATATGCTAATAAATATTATTTAAAATACTCTACTATATGAAATAATTTATGAGTGTATAAATATAAATTATAGATATGTAGATATAAATAATATTAAATCAAGATATAATATAAAAGTATTATGTGATTTAGGGTAAAATTAAATTAATTCTATTATTATATCTAAATTATTTAGATTTAATATATATATTAAAATATATTAATTAAAATAAATTTGTTAATAGTAGAAGTGTAAATATAAATAAATTAAATATTTTATGCGTTGAAAATTATATATATTATAAATATGTATCAAATATGGATGTAAATTTATAGTTAACTATCATAAATATTAATATATATTATAAATGATAAATGAATGTTGTTTAAATATTTATAAAGATAAACTTAATCCATATCTTAAATAATATGTTAGTCAATATTTTTTAAAATATGTTATTATATAAAATTATTTATAGAAATTTTTATTTAGTAAAAATTAGGTAGAAAATGGTAAATAATTTTTTTTTTTTTTTTGCTTTTCAAACTATATTTATTTAAAATGTTATAAAAAAATTTACTAAAAATTAAATAGGAAATGGTAAACAATTTTACTTTTTTCAATTATTTTATATATTTTTATTTCTTTTATTATTTTCTGTATAATTGTTATTTTTTAAAAGTTTACAAACTTATATTATTATAACTCTCTAATCCCAAATATCATTATAAAAATAATTTATAGAATAATGAATAGAAAGTTGAACTCCCAATAACAATAATCGCAACAATTTTCTATTTATTATTATGATATCAAGACAAACCATAAATAAAAAAGATAACATGACCATGAACTCTCAATAACAATAATCGCAACAATTTTCTATTTATTATAATGATGATGATGTAAAAACGGATCGTAAATGAAGAGATAACATGACCCCAATCCATGATAATCAAGTATGAGAAATAGTGGTACCATCATCATAGGCGTTATAACATTCAATCGTGTAACTTCTATGCAAAACATATATTATCATAAATAATTTCACAAAGGTGACTACTGCTCCTTCAAAACTCACGAGTGTGATCCATTGTGATTTCCATTACTTACAAATGGAAATAAAAAATTAGAATATATACGTGATAATAGTCGACATGGGATTTTGTGAGTAAGTGATGGGTTTTTAACCTTAGCACTATCATGCGGTGTTTAAAGCAAAAATATCAATAATCGTGATTTCAATTTGGAAGATGAAATTGTAATTGTAGTAATTCTGCAACGCAACAATGATTATGACATCGTATCGTTGAATGTATGGCAAAGAAAACTTAGTCCAGAATATATATCCTCTAGATTCGTCGTCTTAAGCACCTTAATAAAAGAGAAGAAGAATCTAAAATTAAATGTTATTAGTTTTGAAGGAATAATTAATGGATTCAATTTAGTTTAATTTTCTATTAAATTTTACCTTGTAGATTAATAAAGATTTATTATTTTTTATGAATTCAAATATTTGTAGTTCTCCAATAATTAATTTGTGCATTTATTAATTAAAATATAAAAAATATATTTATTTGTATTATGATTGGTTAAAATTATTAACTTATTATTAAAAGAATAACTGCTGACATCATATACAATCGACAATAAATAATTAGAAATGGAAACAGCTCTGTGTTGTCACTTTCCTTGTTTAATACGATAATATATTTATCACAACTAATCTCATATGATTCGACATAGATTATGAAAAAAATTTAATAATGCCAAACACATAAAATGACACAATTATTTCCAAAGAAAAAAAAAAAAAAAACTATTTTCCATGATATAAATTTCATATTAATTTAAAAACAAACTTTGATATGATTTAGCTTTTAAATATTATAAAATTGCAATGACTTTTTAAGAGTAAAATTTAAGCAGAGCATTCAACGTGAGCGCAGGGACGAATTACCCTAAACCGTCGATTTCTCGGCTCGCATTTGGAATGTCTAAATCATGGTGATTCGGTTTGTACAGAAACTGATAAGGATACCACGCCACTGCCAACACAGTCGTTTGCCAAATCTAATACGTGGAACTTGTTTCAACTTATTTTTCTCTTTTTTCCTTCCAGAAAAACTGTGAGACAAAGGTTCAACAACTCTGTTTTTACACCATGGACTTTATGAATGATGATTGGGAAAACATTTGCCCACTCTGCATGGAGGAAATGGACTTGACTGATCAGCAATTGAAACCTTGCAAGTGTGGTTATGAGGTTAGCCTTGATACTTTTGCTGCATATTTGCACTGGTACTATTGTATAATTTGCTTCAAATAATTTGATTGTTAATTGAATGATATTAAATCTTGTTTAGGTTTTTTTTAAGTAGATTTTATAATGTATTTCATTACCTGAATTAGTGTTCGCTTGTTCTAGGTTTAAATAAAATGCTTTCTATACAATTATTATATTTGTATGTAAAAAACTGGCTTTACATCTCTTCAGCACATAGTTCTTAATTTTTTTTTTTTGAGTTATAATGGTATCCCCAGTTATTTATTGTTATGTGAATTAGTTGTTAAATGAAAATTGTATGTTATCTGGCCAGATATGTGTTTGGTGTTGGCATCGTGTTTTGGAAATGGCTGGGAAGGATAAAACTGAAGGGTGCTGCACAACTGTTGGATTGGGAAATTCACATACTATGCCCACTTCTTTTGATTTTGAAGGTTTCCCAACCATCTCCCCTCAAAAAGATCTTGGGCCAAATGTGCAAGGTCCCTTTTCAAGAAAAATGCAACAATCAAATGAATTACTTGAGCTAATATTTGGATGGACTGCATCTTATCCAACTGATATACCAGTGGCAGTGCCAATGGAAAAAATTTCACTATCCAAACCTACGATTTCAGCCTCAGAGTCACTTTTGAATTGGACTGCATTTTATTTAGATGATGCCCCAGTGCCAAGGCCGAATTTTCCAGTATCCAAACAATTAGATTCAGCGTCATTTTCAATTGAAAGTTCCTTGCCAACTTTATTTGGAAACTATGACAAGTACAATAGTCTAATGCTTTTATCTCCATGGTTTACTACAGAAAAGAGCACCGATGGATAAACAAGAGTCTAAGGGTAAGGCCAAGGATGCTAGAGGATTAAAATTAAACACACAAAATATTGGTAACAGACAAGCAGTCTCTGAAGGCACAACGACTCCAAAGACATCATTTGGATGCAGCATAAAAACAAAGAAAGCAATTTATTCTCATGCAACCACAAAGCAAGTCAGTCACGTGCTGTATTTTTATATGAAATCTATGTCTTCATCTAGCCCTAGCCACTATAATGATCCTAGCAATTGTGTGATTCAGTCACTTCATCCTAAATTAAGGGGGTTAAGAGTTTTCCATATTTGTAGGAAGGAATTTGCAAGACTTTTCCATATTTGCAGGACTGAATTTGTGAGCTTTTTATATATTTGGACGATTGAATTTTCAGTGCTGATGTGAGTCCTTTTGATCCATAGAAGTTGATCGAATGTAGCCAATAGTTTAAATACTTTACCATTTATTCGTCAAGGTTGTGTAGATTTTGACAAGTTGCATGCACAAGTACATGGTTCAGGTAGGTTTCAATGACTTCAGTTGTGTACGCGAATATCATATCTTTGAATTAAGAGGTTTAAATAATAACAAGTTTCATCTAAAAATGCCAGGGCAAGTGTAAAAATTCACTCCAAATATGTCGGTGGATTTGCTATCGCTAAACACTTTTTGATCTTTCTAAATGCTACTTCTTAATGAGAATCGCATGTTCACTTAGACAATTTTTATGAGATTTATATCTTTGGGGGTGTGATTAGTTAAGCACTAGTTCTATCATTTTGATTTGTGAAAAAAATTATGTCCCATCTTATTCAAGTAGACATGCCTTGGCTACGTTAAACTATAGATGTGATGGAAATTGGCTAGACTTACAATGTTTTTATTTAATTATGGGAATCAAATGTGGATTACTTGTGTTTTCATTATTCCAAACTTAGAAATTTTGAAGTTTATTATTCTCAGTACAGGGATTTCAACTTTCAAACATGTAAATATTTCACTCTAGAGTCATGCCAAATTCATTGGTGGTGATTCAAATTCATCTGTATTTCATAACATTGTTTGGGAATTGGTCATATCTTATTGTCTTATTCTCATTTTGATAGTTTTTTTCCTTGTAGTGAGCAAAAGTTATCTCTATAACCAATGTTGAAATCAGATTTCAAAAACTATTCTAACCTCTCGCAAGGATTTGGCGCATGGTACCCTTGTTTAAAAAAAATGTTATCACACAATTCTTTAACTATGTTTTCAAGAAATTTCAAGTTGGTCACTAGGTCACAATTATAAGATGGTAATGTAAATAATCTAAAACTTCTATCTAATGCCCATAGAATAACAAAAATGGCATAATATTTATTTCTACTTTAAGAGTAGTTCATAATGGACATAAAAATTGAGGCAAGTAATCATCCCAATATTCACCATAATTAGCGCAAGTTTTGGCAATGCCATTGGAAAGAGGATAAATGAATTCAAGTTCAAATTTAGAATAATTGAATTTAATATGAGTTTTTTTTATTTTAATAAAATATAGTTATATTATTTTATAATAAAAATGTCACAGAGTGTTTATCAAAAAAAATAGGTGGTATGAGAGCATGCTCCTAAGTTCAACATGTTAGGTTATAAAAATGAACTTAGGAAACAAAAAGCAAAAGTAGTTCATGGGATCGATACTTAGCTCAACCAAACACATATAACATGAGACTAAGAAGCCATAGCTAAGGTACTAGGGGCAAGTGGATCTTGGTCGTTTGGTTTTCTCAAACCAACATCTAGTTGATCATCTCCCTCAAGTTATGTAGTTTTGATGGGGGTTCCCAATGAAGGAGCACCTCACCACACAACCCTCAGAGTGCTCAATGGATTTCAAGAACCGATTTTTATTAATAGCAACCATATCACATGATATTATTAGCTTCACAACTTTTACATAAGGTTTTCAATCCATTTTCTTACAATCATATGCCCTATTAGGAGTATAATGAAGAAAGGGTGTTTCTACATACCACTTCAACTCCTTCCATTATAATCTAGTAGAGATAGCTATAATTTTGTTTAGAATTTATATAACAACCATACAAGACTTTATCAAGGTTGATCAAGCAAAAGTTAGCTTTGGCATTGAACTAAGAGATCCAAGTTCTACCCAATTTGTAGAAAATGTCATGCATTGTGCACAAGCCTCTTGTTAAAATCTTAAGTGAATGAACCTAGAGCACCTCCAAAAAAAGGGATTCATGAAAATTATTGATATGAGACCACCATAGGTAGTGAATGTTTATATAAAAAACCATTTCTAAACCCATTCCCATTCCAATGCAACCATGGCTTGAATTTTCTCAAGCTTTCCAAAATATTTTTACCACATAGGAGCCTTCAACCTTGATTGGAGCACAAAAGATGATAGTGTTTTAGAATATTGAATCCCTCCATATCGCACATCTATATAGAAAACTTTCTACAATACAATTTAAAAGTAAAATTTTCCATGCCTCGTTACTTTTAATGGCTCAGATAATCCATTTTGCACATAGAGTAGTACTTTAGCAACTAATATCAAGAACCCCCAATTACCCCCAACCTCTTTGGGGACACATAATTATTTAAAAGATACCCATCAAAAACCCTTCCCATGTTCTAAACTAGCCCAAAGAAAATCCTTGAGTAGGCTTTCAAGATTTTCGTTGTAGGCTTTGTAAGGGATCCAACGTGAAGTATAACAAGCATGAGTCAAAGAGATACATTTAGAGAAGATTTAAATCTCTCCTACTAATGAGAGCAATTTAGTGATCTACTAAGAGATCTTTTAATCGACATGATCAATTTCATACTACCAAAGATTGAGGGGTAGCTTAGAATGCAAAAGGGATAATAAGAATTCTAAACATTTTTTTGTGTTAATATAAATTCCACTCATATCTTTGCAACCAAAGAGGGGGGAGTTGAAATGATTTCTTGTGATATTTAATCTATTTTAATTTAATACTAGAACCCAAGGTGAGATAGAAGATATCAAGACATTGCACAACATTCTTAATATTATATTATTAGGCTCAATAAAGGCGAGGAAAGAGTCATAAAAAATGACCATTAACAAGTTGGTTGGGCCAATCAAAAGTGAGGGATATACCTTATACCAAATGTTGAGATTTTGTAATTTACAAAAATATCAAAAACCTTCTTCAACTAGTACATAGAGTTCAAAGACAAAAGGGCAACCTTATCTAATATATATAAACTAATAAAAATTACTCTAAGTACACACAATTGATTGAGAGACATGTTGAGGCATATGAAAACTAAATTTGGATTGATTGGAGTAAATTTGGACCAAATCAAAATTGCATAATATAGAAAAAATGAAAGGCCATTTTATATGGTCATAGGATTTCTTAAATTTAATCTTGATTAAAAATATTTATTTACTAGACATATGTGCCCATTCCAAATCTTCCCATATTACAATAATGTCAATAAGAATATATTTTGTTTTTATAAATCATGTTTTCTTAAGATTAAAAATAAAATTAAAGAGATAATGAATGTTCAATCTTGATTAAAAATACTTTTTTACTAGGCATATGTGCCCATTCCAAATCCTTCCATATTACAATAATGTCAACAAGAATATATTTTGTTTTTATAAATCAAATTTTCTTAAGAATAAAAATAAAATTAAAGAGATAATGAATGTGCAATGTAAGGTTTTTGGAAATTATTTTGTAAAATACATTGAGAAATATGATAGGTCTCCATTTTCGAATTAGCTCTAAATCACCCAACATAGGTATAAATTTTAAATGCCCTGTGTTAATGATTTTTCCAAAGGATTTGGTATAGTATGCTTTGCGGTAAGCATGAAACAAGTCCTTTTTTTATGGTATCCCAATGAACTTTGTAAAACTCACCATGGAGGCCGTCACACCTAAGAGCTTTTTCAATGGCCACTTAAGTGAAAAGTTTGTTTAGGACTTCAATGGTGAGTAACTTATTGCATGCTACTCATTGGTCGAAATACATTGTTGGAGAGTTTTTTTACATTCAAGAGAAGGTTCTTGATCTTTAAAAACATGTTAATAATTTTTTTTAAAAATCACTATAATTGTTAACTCAGTAAGTTATTGGTCAACTTCAATAACAAATTTAATTTTTTGGGAAGAGGGTTTGCAAACCCTTTAAAATTTTCAAGAATCTTTTATAAAAAATTTCACTAATATTAAGTCAATGTATCCTAGATTGGATTTGCGCATGTTGTACATTGTAAGCATCTACAATATTGATATATAGGCTTAGCAATCCCACTTGAAATTCTAGGGGTTCATGAAAAGCTTTCTTATTAAAGGCAACCATTGCAGGCTCAACTCATAGGTGGTGGTAGAAAAGGTTTGCAAGTGGATGCACGACATTTGGTCACCATAAATATGAAGAAATAATGTTGTGCGAGTGATCACATTAGAATACCAATCAATATAGCTAAATTTTATAAAGATGTGGCATAAAATTCAAAAAATTGGATGCGAATTAAAGTGCGACCATGATCTAATCAAGTTATATTAAGGAAAAACTACATCTTTTGAACTTTGGGATTTTTGAAATGTTATTCAATATAAAACTGAATTGACAAGTGGTTGGAGGAATAAATTGCAATAACATTGATATTATGCTCAGTACATAACAATCTCCATTACATTCTTATCTCATTTTATTTACATTGTTTATTATGTACACTCCATTACAATTTTGAGGGATTACTTAAATTGTAATAAGAATACGTAAAGATTAAAAACCTAATTGAATGTGTGGATTTATTGAACCTAATTTGTATATGAATTTTAGATTTTGAATATTAAAATTAAATTATTTATATAAAATTATAAAGATATTTTAATGTATACCCATTTTTTAAGATAAAATTTGTTTAGAGTAAAATTGGTAGCCTCAATATTAATGAGCTTTTAAGAACATTTAGCATACTTTTGCATGAGTTCTTTACAAAGGATATTGTCTATTACTTTTTTGGTATGCTCTTTTTTATTAATGAATTTTATATTAAGTATGTTTTTTTAATTTTGATTTGACAGTTATAATGATTGTTTGCCTATACAATTTAGTAAGATGGAATGGAGTCAATAAGAACACTCAACTTTGTTCGATATTTTTCGACATGATTTTTTAAATAAAAGATCATGTGATCAATATTTTTTTATCATATCTTTTTAAAGTATACTTTCTCATTTTTTTTTACAAGTAAATTTTATGGAATATGTTGAGGTATTTAAATATATTTCTTTTGTCGATTAAATTAGGTTAGATTATAATTCCTAAGTCATACACTATTAATTGTTTAGTTTTAAATTAAATATTTGTAACTAAAACAATTTTCATGATTATCTTAATTTTTTAAATCTTTTGAATACAATTTTTCTACTCTCCATTATTAATTTAGCTTTATTTTTCATTTTTTTTTATCCACATCTTTCAAATGCACTCTAGCCAATAATTTTTTCATATATATATATATATATATATATATATATATATATATATATATATATATTTGATCTATTATATATAAATAAAATCATCATTTCGTAAGAAAATGTTTTGTAACTATTTTGCCATAATAAAATAGTCTTCTTTTATGTTGTCCATTCTATTTTTCTTTGTGAATCTACGTTTTGAGAGTGGAAGAATGTTTGAATAAGGTAGTTCCAATTAAGTTTGGTGATTCTTTATTAAATTTCAATCATTTATGCATTTAACTGCTTATAATTCACAACTTCATTCTTTATATAATGTGAAATTGGGCAAGAACATTATAATACATGTTCAATTTCATTATGTGGTATCCACACTTATCCACTTCAACAAGAATTCTCTTCGATAAAATATTAAGAAAATATTTTTTGAAACTTGTTGAACCAATATGTAATCTTAACATCTATTTCACTATCTAAATAATCTTTAATTATTACTCTATATTTATTCCTTCTCATATCAATAAAAATAGTCTTCAAGATTTAGATTATTCTCTAGCACGTTAGAATCTTACTTTAAAAATTGAATTTAAAACACTTCAAATTATTCTATTTTGAATGTGGAAGATTAAATATTCAAATCTTAAAACAAAATAATTAAAAAAAATTAAAAAATTAAAATTAAATAATCATTAAAAATATTTTTTTACATAAATAAATGGAGTAATATGAAAATTCTTTCGAACCTTTTTTATTTAAATAATAAGATAAAGGAACTTTCTAACCTTTTTTAAAAACCTATAGTTTCAAGACACAATAAAATTAGATATTGTAAATTCTCTTACAAGATCTCGAATGTGAGATTAGGAAGTTGAGTGATTGTCTATAACTTTCCTTTCTTTTTATATCATTTAATTAACAACTTTGTCCCATTTCATATTTAAGATTCTAGAAGTTGGGTATTTTTTTTAATTTTTTTCATTCCATCTTTTTATATTATCCAATTAACAATCTTGTCCTATTTCATATTTAAGCTTTTAAAAGGTAAATATTTTTTTAATTTTTCATCTCATATGTTAGATTTGAGAATTCGATTTCTTTACATATATATAATCTACCTAATTTATATATATTTTTAGTGAGAAAAATAAAATAAATTTAACATGTATATTATTAATAATGATTAATTTTGGGAAAAAAAACTTTTTATTTTAAAAAAAATAATATATTAAACATTTAAATTGACTTAAATAATTGTTATAAGTAAAATGATGTAGATTGATTCTAAATTAATTAGAAAGAATCAATAATGTCAATTGCATTAATTATTTAAACTATTTTTAATATTTATATTTAAAAATAATTTGTGATGAGTATCTCTATTAAAAAAATAAAATAGGTATTTAGTATTTACTTATTTTAGGGGGAAACACTTATGAAATTATGCATGTCACTTGATTGAAGATAATTTGACAAAGAAGAATGGTTTAGTGGGATGATGGAAAGAGAGGAGATGATGTGATGATGTTTAAACACCTTGCCTTCTATGTATCTAGGGTTTCCTTTCATGAACTTGGTTTATGGAGCATTGATAGTTAGAGGACGGGAGCTGAGATTTTATGGTGTTTATAGTGTGTAAAGTTGTCTTGTTTTACAGGGTTTTATCTTATTTAGATCTTTGGTAGCATTTGTTTGGTAATTTTGTCGTGATTATTCTTCAGGTCTACTTTTATTATAGCTCTCCTCATTTGTAACGGTTTTGTGGTCTTTAATTTTAATTTATAGTCCGTTTTTATATTTATATATACATTTCATAGAAACTTCTTCTCATGATTTCAATTTCATATTGATTTGGACTGGTCTTCGGACAAGGTTGTTTCTTACGGGGTTGGGCCATGATATCTTGCTGCCCTGTTAATTATAAAACAAGCGCTGTAACTTCTCCATTATGATTAATCGAAGACATAAAACAGATAAATAAATAAAGTTTAAGTAGTAATGTTGCATGATTAGAAATGCATATATATAATGTAATCAATTTATTTCATTTTATTGTGAGATCGTAAGGTGCAGTTATTTTTACCGTAGATAGGCTATCACGGCTATCATCGCTGTTATTAATTCTTTGAAAGGCAGTTGTAATGGCCCGTACAAAACCCGAACTGCCTGATGCTGGTGAATCGCTTGGTGTAATTTTGTCGATAAGACCATGCAAGTATTTCTTACTTTTTGCTGATTCCCCCGAACCGTTGTCATCTCCAATGGTCCCGTTGTCGTCTCCAATTACGGTCACCTGGATATGAACATTCCCATTACCCAAAATATTTTATGAAACTAGTAATTTAATCAGATTTATATATTTGTTTTCACATAAAAAATATTTCAGTTCAAAACCCACTGTAACCCTCTTGGTTAGATTTTAACATAGTACTAAGAATTCATGTTTACCCAAAGTAGATTAAAAATCCTATATTTCATGTTATGATAAACGTTTCATTTACCCACAAGATGTTCGGAATAATTGCCAACAAAATCTCTCACATTGCTAATAGAAAAAATGGAGATGGCAACTCCAGGAAACGAAATTATATTTTTGTCTTGATTGAACAAACATAACTTTTATGATTTTAAAATTTTCAATTATTTAGAAAAATAATTTTATATTGATTAGTAGTTTTGCTTCGTGATAACATATGAATCTAATAGTTCACTATCCTTATGCTGATGGGGATGATGGTAGAATGGAAGTGGCCCTCCTACTAACATAATGATTGATTGGTTGGGAGATAATTATAATTGCTTTCTCTTATATGCATCTTAGACTTGCTTATACGACTTTAATATCTTCATTCATTCATTAAAATTGGTATCATGTGTGCCATCAACATAAGATTTTTTTTTAAACTATGATAAGTCTGAAAACAAGTATTCCATCTAAATAATTTTAAATGGTACATATAGCAAGCTTTCATTAAGTGCTAGTGAGGACGCATAATACCCTGCAAGAAATAAAAGAAAATACACGTTTTTTTTGTAAAATTTATAGATGATTTTTTGGAACATGATTGCGAGCAATTAAAGAACTTTGGAGCCCTTGGCCCCCTCTAGCTACACTTGGTGAGCTCACCCTATGTGCACGAATCTTGGTGCGGCTCTTAGTAACACCATCATCGCCCATGTCCAGATCTCCCTAAGGCCTTTGCCTCATGCTGGTACTACCATTGATCCTAATAGTTCTCTCTGACTATATATTGTCCCACCGGTACCCTAGGTTAGCCCCAACCACCATGTTTTGTAAGGGCATGTGGTTTCAGTTATTCACACACCCCTCTAGCCCATAAAATAAAATCTCACCTAGTTGTTTCTCCACCTCTACATCTTCAATCAAGGCTTATATGACATAAGAATCCTAAATGAATATGACTCACACATTATCCCTAAAGTCACTCGTTTACAGCTGACCTCTTGCTCTCTATTCGGACAACTAGATGGCATGTGTTGAGATTTATAGGTGTTCAATCCTGTTGAATGCAGTTCTTGGTTCACAGAGGGGTGGTCTCACATAGGCCAAGGATAGGGGTAGCATAGTATAGGTGGTGCCTCCATTCCTCGTTGTCTAGATGTGATCCAACTGGTGGTACAAGCCTCATAGGATGTACTCCCCTAAGGTAGAGTCCTACTTTATTTAAGCCCACACTATGGTAGTTGACTTTTATAGAGTTATAATTTTAGTACTCTAACCATTATAGATACGACCTAGTATGTTTCCCTCTATGACTACCTATAGTTGCAATAACCATGCTACGCTCCACACTTGAATAATTTGTGGGTGGCCACCATGGTATTTACTCCCCCTAGGTTCTTTCACACAACTGGCATGTCCTATACAACTAATGTCTTTATCCTATACACATCATGGACACTTTGTAAAATTATGTACAAGTCCCCTATGTTGAGGAAGGCATCCAAACTTGGACTTAATCGGAAGGCATGTCAATCTAGATCTTAATTGAATATGAGTACATTCAGTTGGTATGTATTGTGACATATTGAGGCTACATGAGTTCGCCTTCATAGCCTCTCTGATTTCAATAGGTCGACATATATTAGTACTATTACATCTAATTCCATTGCTAACTAGTTGGTCACCCTCTTTCCAATCTCCAACTCATAATGGTCATCAATGACTTATGATGGTGGGGTATTGTATGTGGTTGCACCTTTGTTGGCCTTGTTAGCCTTGTCCTTGACCTCCTCTCCCTTGTGTTTGCACCATAGTAACATGGAGAAGAGTTAGTGCCAGGCCATAATAGTGAATAATGTATGAAAACACAATTTTTTCTACCTCCCTAGCCCTTTTTCTATCTCTCAGCAACTAGGCTATAGGTTTTCAAGTTTATGGAGCTATCACTCGAGGAGTCATGGGTGCCCTATCTAGACATAGGGCACTCAATTTCTCCTCCTATATTTTATGACCTAATGAGAAGCAATAGCAAAAATGATTGTCTTATCTTAATAGATATTTTGATGTGAATTTTGTCAAATTTCATTAGTGAAATTTGACAAAATACAATAAAATGTCCACTATAAATCTTTAAAAAAAAAATTATGAACACGATTCATACCGATACCATGTTGGCTCATCTACACTTGTTATACGGGCTCCATTAGCGCTTGTATGGCATGTCTAAGATCCTTGGGCTCTAGTTTGATAAGTTTGATCATTCAAATGAGGATGGAAAATAAATTTTCCTTCTATTAAAATGTCGATTTCCCTTTCCCCCCTCTTTTTGGTTGTTCATAGCTATTTGTAACTATGTTACTCAACCAACAACCAAAAAACTTCCTACCCAAAGGATTTGGTTCATTCCAAATATAATGGAAGAATGTTTTTTGCCATGCTAGGCTCGGTGAGCCCACATCTAACCATTTTTTATCCTTTTTGGGCTATGATTTCTCTTTTTACACAAGTCAAGAAATCACCCTTATGGCCTTCTAGTCCTTGACAAACTCAATAGGAGTTGTCATACACACTCTTTTTTTCTTTCTTAATCCTCCACATATTTTAATGTGTTGATGCTTTGGGCAAACTATTTTGGGTTTCTCCAAGGCCAAGTTGGCTCTTTCTTATACTTTCTACACTGAGCCCACTCACTTTTGGACTCTCCAATACTACAATTTATAGGACCCTTTTCCCTTATACACCCTAAATGTGAATTCCCTTTGGGTTCCTTGGCGATCTATTAACCCATATATGTTATACTATTTTATTTAAGGTATAAAAATTCTTGGATGCAAGCATTGATATGATTCCTGTTGAATGAGTTGATTTCATTGTTCAAGGCCCTTTTGATTGAGATTGAATGAATGGAATTTGCCATTTACAATCAATAAAGTGATTTATTTTAGTTACATAGAATTGTTTATTGTGATTCTTATTGTCCTCAAAGTTTTGAATTGAACTTGTGCTGAGATTGTGTTTAGCTAGTCTCATTATGTTTGGTTTAGAGATTATTGTAAGTTTCATCATACTTGAAGCAAGACTTATATAAGACTAATCTTTTAAAAGTTTTTTTTTTTCCTACCTTGTTCTCTCTTTCTTTTTTAAGAAGTCCCAACTTAATTTTATTTTTAACAAAGTGGTTGCTTTGAATGGTAGTCTCATTAGAACATGATTGTTCTAATCAGTAAATACATATTACTAAATCTCTTTTATTGACCCAAAGAGTCAAACATGAATCTAAGAGTCTTGAGTTAGCTCCCCAATTGTGATCATAACTCAAGTTCTCTAATTTAATCTCATCCCTAATAAAACCAACTAAGATTGTAGTTTGTTACTTGGGTTCACAACTAGTTGTACCCTAAAAGGAGTGTAAATCCACCACTAACTACATGAGTTAAAACGCATATCAACAATAGGGTTCTCTATCTTCACATTTAGATCAATCTTAATTACATTTAGTCTTTATTTATTAATTTATTTATATAAATTTTAAAATTGTTTTAAAAATTAATATTATAAAATTTAATTTAATTTATAAAATTTCATATAAATAATTTAAAATAGTAATTTTGTTTATAAATTATAAATATTTATTATCTTCTTAATTTTATATAATATTTATGTAAATCTTATATCTAATTATATTTCTAATTTTATGCATATTATTTAAATTTATAAATGACTAATGTATTTCAGAAGTGTTTGTAAACCATATATGTAAAGTGAAAGTTTAAGATTATATTTATTTTTATTATATAATATCAATGTTTGAAAATATTTTATTATTATAATACTCATAATTTATTTTAAGATATATTAAATAAATGAAAAAAATATGTATATAAAATAGATTTTTTTTGTTTTTATATTAATTTATATAGATTTATCTAATAATATAAAATGAAAATAAAAATGAAATTATTTTTCAATCAATATTAATAATAAATTATTTAAATTTATATATCTCAAAATATGAACTTTACCAGATTATAACACATACCATATTGTTCAGCACAGTTGCACTGATCGCATCGAAGGTAATCACATCTACCCTATCCCCAGAGGATGATGACCGTATAAGCTCTATAATTATTGCTTTTGAAGCATCCATTGCGTAAGACAATGATGGCGAGCTAGTTAGAAAACTGGCAGCAGCATTACTATTATCAACAAGGATAATAAGATGTGTTTCCACAGAGATCGCGCCATTATACCTGAATTTAGGGGGAAAAAAGCTCTCGTTAAATAAACTCCGTTAAAAGGATATTTACGAGTTGGACAAAATGTCAAAAGTTTCTATTAAAATGTAAAGACTACACTTATATATTAATGTTGAAAAATGTCCAAATCCAAATACGTTATATGAGTTGAAATTATTTGAGATCATTAATGATCTTATGGTTGAAATAGTTTAGTGGAAAGAGCCATCTTTTCCATCACATTACATTAATGGTTAAAGTTATATATTTCCCTTGAAGTAAGCTAGCATTTAAAAATGGTTCTAACTTAGCGAAATACAACTATGTTTTTATGTGATTATCATAATTTGTTTGGATTTAGTTGGGAATTATGTAAAAAATATATTGAATTGGCAGATCATTTATATTTGAAAATTAAAAAATATATATAATTATAATAGTATAATTTAAAAAATTATATCTAAATTAATTATTAAGATAAAATTGTATATAAAAAATACAATAATAATTATTTCTAAGGATTATTATAAATATGTAGAAATATCTAAGAGTAGATGTTAAGCTATCATTTTATATTTTTACATTCATTAAAAAATTTCGTATAGTTATATTTGGTAAGGAAAAGAAAGTTTAAAAATTTAAACATAAAATAAATCATTTAAAATAATACAGAAATGTATGTCAAACGTTGCTCATAAACTTAGTGATGATCTGTCGAAAATAAAGTTGTTAATGTATTATAAGCAGAAATGATGTGTACTATTTATTATATTCAATAATTAAAATACCACAACAAAGAAAATAAATGAACACACTAAACAAATTCACAAGAAAAATATAATTGCAATCAATTTTTTTATTGATTCATAAATTTCAAAGTTCTGTATATAATTGCAGAGGTCATTATTATAGCTCAACCAAAACTTTAAACTTATTAAGAGAACGCCCAAACAAATAGTTATAATATATGTATTTATACATGCCTAGAGAAAGAAGATAGGGTTGGAACACTGTAACACAAGAAACTAATTATCTTCTATCTCTTGGTCACCCAGGGTTTTATTTAATGGTTCCAAAAAATGAGAGCTTAAGTTTGTGTTGATACTATCGACTGACCATAGTAATATTGCATAACAAGAATTAATATCTATGGTTTCAACCATGATGTTTTGGTTCCATGATGAAGCCAATGGTATATAATGCATGATGGGTCAAAGCATAATACTGTGTCTCATTTCTGGAACATTAATTTAAAAATAATTAAAAATATATTCAAGTAATACTTAGCAAAATATTACAAAATTACATGGGAAAAAACATATTAAATTATCTAAGGTCAAACATGTATGTTTTATTATTTTCAAGTAATTAAAATTAAGTTTTACTTTATATAAAAATGATAGTCCAATTTTCTCAAACATCCAAAAAGAGGGAAATATTTTATGGGTTTATAGACATTAAAATTTGGTATTAGACATTTTGACAATGTCAACATTTACTTATCTCTACCTCACATGAATTGTGCATATATAAATGGCCCTTGCACACATTTCTCTTCTATCCACATGCTTTCTATGGATCTAACCTTCGTGATTTACTATCAATCACCTACAGGAGTTCCCTAGCTTGTGTCTAACCTATTTATTTCCATACTCTAACCATCACCATATTATCATATCAATAATCCTAATTTTTCAGACAAGTCTATCAGGTTCATATGCTTATGGAATTTCAAAGGCATCCAACCCTAGCAAACTTGATCTAGTACTAATAAATGGTTATTTTTAAAATTTAAATTATATTTATATGTCAGCCTATATGTTTCATATGTCAATATCGTGATAAATTACCCAAAGAGTTCCATATAAATACATTATAGGTCTAATCCTATTTCATCATCTAGCATGCTCTAGTATTTGTAAACAAACACTAAACAAGTTTATTCTAACACTTGCACATTCAGATAGATTGTCCTAAACTTACGAAGTCATAAATCAATCATAAGGATCAAGGCCTAACCAATACTAAAGAACTTAATTCAATCCAAGATTATCATTGTTAAGTGTTTAAAGCTAGATTACAGGTTGCATTCATAAAAGGAGCATTGTTTCACACATACACCTAATAGGGAGAATTATGTGTGGTTTAAATTCCATCTTTAGAGTATTGGATATGTAGGGAGTGCTCAACTATTTATTGAGAATTTGTTGATATTAACTCAACCCACCTCTTATCCCCTTTTGTAGGCCTAAATCTAGTGTTGAATTTGTAAATATAGGGTTTCAAAGTAAATGAAATAGGTTTTGTATATTTTCACATGCAAAAAGCAACTAATATTGCATAGGAATACATTTCTCAAGCAAGTGTAATGCCCTATGCTAAAATACTAAGGAACAAATTCACATGAAAAAACTAAAAATAAAAGACACCTGCATAAGATGATAGCATCTAGATCTTGATGGAAACATCCTAGGGCAAACCCAAACACTCATGTTTTTCATCCAAGCGACTTTTATTCCAATTTCCAATTATTTCCAACTACTTGCATTCATTGTCAAACCTACCTAGAACTATAACACACTAAGTATCTAAATCCCTTATGTTGTTTCTATTTATAATAAGTATAATTATGTACTCAAACTCTACTTTTACATTCAAATCAATGTTTTATTGAAATACATTAAACAATCTAAATTAGTAAAAATTTATATCTTATTAGATTACTGTTGGCCAATTTCCACCCCCAGGTTTGCACCTTTCAAATTTGGCCAAGTCTAGTACTTAGCTTTTCTTTAGAAGAAATGTTCTTTGGAAAAGCTCACAAAAAATACCAAGTGTTATTTCTTTAGGAAAGTCCATCTTGGCCTTTGTTCTAAACCTTTGCCTAATTCTTTCAGGTTTTTTGTCTGAAGCATTTTGCTGAAATCTTTCAGATTTTGTGTCTGAGGCTTTTCCTTAAGAGTATTTTTTCGAGTTTTCTTCCAGCCAAGTGATGAATTCTTTCGAATAATTTATCCACACAATTTTTTTGAAGGTATTTTACAATTTCTTCGAAGGACTCTTTCAATCCAAAAGTGACCCTTGTATTTTTTTTAAAGGGCACTTTCATTTTTTCAAAAGGCACTTTTCAAGCAAAATGGACCAAACAAAAACTCTGAAAGGTACATTTCACTTTTTCTGAAGGGCACTTTCATTTTTTCGAAATGTATCTTTTGTTGAGAAAAGGTCCACTTCAGTTTTTCTGAAGGATCATTTGCAACTTTCCATAAGGGTATTTTCTTTGGAAAGTGATCACTTTCATTTTTTCAAAGGGGCACTTGCATTTTTGAAGGACCATTTCCAAAATCTTGAAGGACCATTTCCAAAAGCCAAAGGACTATTACAACTTCTCCGAAGGGCATTTCAACTTCTCTGAAGGGACCAATCAAAAAGCCATAGGAAAGGAAATGAAGACAAGGAACCTTGAAAGAATTCCTTCAGACTTTTTATCCGAAGAAAATAAATAGGAATAATTCCTTTCAACTTTTTGTTTGAAGGAAATGAACAAGTAATTAGCCCAAAGGAAAAGACTCGACAAAAATTCTGAGAAAGTAAACAAAGACAAATAGCCATGGACAATTTGTCCAAAGAAAAGGTCTGAAAATAAAAATCTGAAGAAAATACCCAAAGGAGTGATAGCCCATAGAACGCCAATTTCAAACTAAAAGAAATAGCCATTGCTATTCAAAAGACTTGGCAAGAACGTGAGAGCAGATAAATCAAGCAAAATGGATAGGTTGACGGATCAAGTCATTATTGATGGCTGACCAAATCAAAGAGCTTATACAAGATCAACAGATACAGGTATCCATAGGATAACTAGCAGTTAGAAAGAGCATTTTCTAACTTCCATCATGAGTTCCAGCAATGTGATGTGTCAGCTTCTCTATTTTCAGTTTTGAACCCTCATGGATGATTTTCAATAGAAGTAGTTTTCTATGCCACTCCTGAAGGTTTTATGCCACTTGTCACCATTCTCATAATTGGTTTTGGGCAAGTAAGATTCTTGACATGGCATGGCTCACCCCATCCATCCCTTTCATACATCTTTAACTGATTCTCACATGTGGACACATGTCCTTGTACCTTTTCAACTTCTCTTCTCTCTCTCCTCCAAAGTTCTATAAATTAAGCCATTTCAGCCATTGTAGATAACCACATTTTTTATATGATGAAGCCCTGCTAAAATGACATTGTACTCTACTTTTGAACATTGAATATAAGACCAATTTCAAGTTGTGAATTTATGTCCAAGTAAGCGAGTGATGTATAGTGGAGCTAAGTGATAGCATCATCCTTACTCCCTTTATCCTTCATGTTTGAATAAAAATTCTGATGTTAATAGGTCATGTGAAGTGTGTTAAATGTGTTAAAGTTTATGTCAAGTATACAATTGTGTTTATGGTGTGCAATCAGCCACTTAGGTTGAGTATCCTGATGATGGTTTCAAGCATGTTACCTTCACATTGAAATACTGTGTTAGTATATTTCAATGCATGGAATTAGTCTCGAAAAGCATTGTTACTCAGTAGAAGTGTGATAGTTAGTGGATAAATTCTTGGTGAATCACCTCTTTAGCATAGTTTTCTATTTTATGCAAACTCTTGACTCTTTTCATGAGCAAGAATTAAATTAGGCGATAGACACTTAGAGAAAAATTCAGGGAGCTATCCCTTTTCAATCCTAGAGACTCATCTCTCTTACGAGTTCCCACAAACTTGAGGGATGATTCAATGTTGCATCAAATTACAAGATTTTCATAGAATGTCTTAGGGTGCACAATTTGATGATAAGATGGCACGCCCGATGGGATAGTTGGTCCTAATTATTTCCATGTTAAGGTGAATGCCAGCCTCGACAAGTTCAAGGTTGTAGAAGCATTCTAATCCAGTATTTAGCAACTTCAAAAGGTGTGAATCTCTATTTTTAGATCAATTTTTCCATAGTATACTTCATAGTCCTCACTAGATCATCTTCTAGTAGGCTTTTCAATCAAGTTCCTCTGCCTGAAACTCCTCTTGAAGAACAACACCCTGAACCATTCCTAACCTTTAGAGATCTTGAACAAGAAGGTTTTGAAGAGGAAGAAGAGGAGGTTGAAGAATTATTAGATCAAGAGGAAGAAGAAATGACTAGAAGACATCCTTTCCCAGCCTTCAACACCCAAAATCCAATTAACATTCTTGCGTATGATCCTATTCCTCCTAATGCTACTAAAAGTCTCCCCAATTTCAATGGAGAGGGTCATATTACCCCATATGAGCATATTAGGGACATTTCAAACTTTTTCAATTTCCACAATATCACCCAAACTAACATAGCTATTAGACTACTTGTCATGTCTCTAAAGGGGAAGGCACTTGATTGGTATAGAACATTAGAAGGTGGTTGTATTACTAGTTGGGATAGTTTTAGAGAGTTGTTGGTAAATAGGTTCAAAAATAAGAGTGGCCATACTTCACTAATTCACTAATTGAATGTGATAAAGAGAGGTCCTAATGAATCTATGGGAGATTTCAATGAGAAATTTCAAAGAACATAGCATAGGCTGCCACCTATTATGAGGCCTCCTCCAAGCTTTGTATTCCCCACATATCTTAAGGCTATTGGCATTGATGTAGCAGTAATGTTGTAATCAATGGGAGAATTTAATTTACTTGAGGCATATGAGATAGCCATTGAAGCTGAGAATAGTTTGATACAAGATGGAAAACTACCTCGAAGAGTCTCTATGCCTTTGTTGTCTCATAATTCAGTTGAAGCCTTCATGCCTATTTCACAATCCCTCATAGATTTGTAAGCTAAGGTGTTATCATTAAATTAGAGTTATTTTTAAGTGGTTCATCCCACTAACTCTCTTCCAAAGAATAAATATCCTAATTTGAATAAAGGCATGATTACCTACATTAAGTATCACCTCCTACCACCAGTTATCGATTTGATACGATATGGTTTTAGACTAAAATACCTACAAAAGTTTGGATATAGTGGACAATGATTATGAAAACATGCATAAGGCATCATCAAGCCCATTAATGCATCCTCTTATAAAGGACAAAAAAGTCTTATATACACAAATATTTCACAAGTCAATAAAGAAGTTAATGAGCCAAAAGTACATATTCATACACATTTATTTAAGATAGCACAAGATGTTCATATAGACCTTGATGATCTCAATAAGTGTGATTCTCAAGAAGGATGGTTTATTCAACTCAAAATCAAACAAAATCTTCCATTATATAGCAAACAATTACAAGATCAAAATGAATGATATTGAATATGAGGCAAAAGTAACAGATAAAAGAAGTGTCACAATGTAACCAGGATAATTAAAAATGTCTTTGGAGTGGTGTTGGAGAGAAATGTAAAATTTCTCTTATGAAATGGAAGGAAGTTGCTTAAACTAAGAATGAAGGAGGCATACAAAGTATAGATTTAGATAATCTCAATAAAGCTATAGGACAAAAGATAGTTTGGAGAATGTACAAAGATAAGGAGGCCTTCTGGAGTAAGATCCTTAGACAAAAAATATCTAAATATTGTTCAAGAACCTCTTAAAATATTCTCTAATAAAATTTGGATGAAAGGCTTGCAAATATAGAATTTCCTTAGTAAAAGCATAAGTATCATTTGTGACAATCCGAGAATGTCAAGAATGGTAAATGAAAAAAAATTAAAGGTCTAATCCACCGTATGTATTTTGGAAAATAATTGTCTCCTTAATCATTTTTGAGTTTTCTTTACTATCCTATGGGGAAATAAAGTGGAGAATTATTGGGTGGAAGTAACAAATGAAAGGGGTATTTAACAAAGATGGAAATACCCTATTCTAATTAAAACTCAAATCACTCTACATGATCTAAAAAATTTCTCCAATTTATTAAATTCCAAATTTATATCTAATTTAGAAGTTGAAGATGAAATAAAGTGGTTTGGTCATCCTTCTAGAATCTACATCAATCAAAGTAGGGTATGATTTCATTTCTGCATCTTATGGGGATCTTTGGCCATGGAACAAGGTATGGTGCTCAGTTAGTCTTCCGAAGGAAAATATATTATTGTGGATGGATTTGAATTATTTTAAACTTGGGATCAATAAAAACTATTTGTTTTAAAGGGCCCTCAAAATGTGTTCCTTGTGGTGTTCATGAGGATTCAATTAACCATATTATCCTACACTATCATTTTTATTTGAAGGTTGGGAACTATTTCTTCTAAAGGATGAATTATATTCGGACATGTCCAATTGATATACACTCCCTTTTCTTGTCCTAGATAAAATGAAAGGGGGATCATAACAAGTATTTGTGGAGTATGTCACCTTCTCTGATTTTTTCGACACATTGGAAAGAATGTAATAGCAGAATATTGAAGGATAAATCGAAAACTTGGGAAGTTCTGATTATTCATCTTGACTCCCTATTCTAGGAATCTTTAATGAAAATGTCCCATTATCAAAATCTCAATGTGTGGGTTGTGAAAGGCATATTCTTATAAAATGGAACGTTTTAGAAAATAACAAAATTAATAAGGATTTTCACAATCTTAGAGCTAATGTGAAATGGAAAAATCCAAAGAGAGGAATATTTATTTTAAATTTCAGTGGAGCTTCAAAAATAATCTTGGGTAGAACTGGAGTCGGTGCCATTATCAGGAATGAAAATGGTGAAATGAAATTCCTTAAGCTATAAATAATATGGCAAAGTGCTGGGCTACAGTGGAGGTCCTTAAGCTTGATGGAGATGTCAACATTCAAAAATTGGAAGTTGAGGGAGATTTAAAAATCATCATCAACGACATGAACCATAAGCATATTCCCAAATGAAATATTAAGCGCATGTTAGATGTGGCGATGCTCCCTGCTAGGAAATTCTAAAGTATTTATTTCATCCATATTCCTAGAGAGACTAACGATCCAATAAAATTTCTTGCTAATATCAGTGCCACTCGCCTTTATTATTGTAACTGGATATGTTATGATAATAATTTGAAATGGTTAGGACTAAAAACACTTTTCCAATAGACTTAGAGAATTGACTTGTTCTCTTATTTTCCCTCTCTATGCTCTGCTTATCCTCTTTCCACATGGTTTTTTAAATAATATTACTATTTGTATTACCAAATTTGATAATATAAATAATAATATTAATTATGTTGATTTCTGTGATGGGACATCATGATTTAAATGGCGATGTTGTGTCATTATTCTTTCATCCACTCGATCCTTTTATCTCATTCGAGATGTGATGTTGAAGAATAGATGGGATCGATAGTTAATGAGGCAGTGTCCTACTTAACTATTTGTGATGGAAATTTGGCTCGTGGCATGAATATGTTGGTCTCTACAATATGTGTAGTTTGTAGAGTATGAATTTTATTTTCCTCACCTCTGGTAGAGAGGGATGACATCATCTAGATCAATAGTGAATAAAGTGGTTAATGCGCATTTCTCTAATGGTGATTTATATGCTATTTTCAACCCATCATCTAGAAGAACACTAGAATTGATCAAATCCTTTTTAAGTAGTGTTACCATGAATGATGTAGATGGAAGTTGGTATAAGAAGGAACTATTGGAATAATTCAACATTAGTTTAAAAGAGAAAATTTAAGACATGGTTTTGAAGGATTTTATGAAATGAAATATTAGGAATTATTGAAAGAACACCCTAAAGAATGAACTATTGGGGTTGATAAGTTCAATTTTCTATAAATTCAGTTGCTTTGAAGAGAGATTTAACCTTTTGGAAAATCTTTTGTTGGGGAAGTTTGTAGTTTCTAAATCTTTATAAGTTACTTATCTATTAGGATTGGATTAAATTTTAATCAACCTTTTGGCTATTTTCATGATTAGATTTATTCATGACAATTTTGTTCCTAAATTATACCCTGGTGAAATATATGATGTCTTTCTCAAGTTTATTGAAGTTGTTTATCATCTTTTTATTGCAAAAACTACTAAATATAAGGGTTATCCATTGTATAAATGGGGTATGTTGAAGAAACTAGTTAAGATAGGGTTAAGGAATATGAAAACAAAAAAATTGAAATTTTATTAGATTGACTTGAAAGTTTCCAAAAATGGTATACAATATTAAATATCCCTAACTTATCGAGCTTGTTGTAGAATTACATGGTGGAGGATGCTATGATGATGACAACTATGGAGGATAGGTGCACAATCTTCTACATGGTGTTTTATGTTGGCATTAGTGTCTTACTATCTATATGCTTCTCTTATGGAGTATTCATTTTATTTGCATGTGTTTTTGTTTTTGTTTTTGTTATCTTTTATCTTTTTCTTAGAATTTTAGCTAGTTATACCATTATAATGTTTTTCTTTTGTTCACTATGGAGTATGGTGTTTCCCCATTTTATTGTACATGGGTTGAGGCCCTTTCTAAAAATTATCTAATTAAAAAAAAATGTAGTGTGACAACCTACTAATTGGTTTGTCATATTGGCTCCCCAAAAGAGACAATTTTAAAGATTACTCAAACCTCTTCATCAAATTTTATACAAGTTACTAGTGAAATCTCATAGCTGTCTCTCCTCTCAAATAAGTTGATATAAGTAGACCTCTACCTCAAGGATCTACCATTGATGCATATTGTGATTATCATAGATGATGAGAAGATTCTACAAATCAATGCTTTTCCTTACAACATTAGATTCAAGATCTCATTGATTATAACACCATTTATCTTAATGATAGTACATAATTAATGCGTGGCATGGGAATAATTTCACATCAAATGAAAACACTTTCCATAACTACACAAGATAGTAAACCAATTACAATGGATACTATCATCAAACATATTACATAGGGACAACTTTAGTATGATAGTGAAGATGGATATTATACAACATATGATTACTTACATATTTTGATAGAGATACAATAGATAAATTCAATAATCATCAACCATGGTAGGATGCATTTGTACCACTTGATATAGGTCCTACATATGTAAATCCTAGTGATAAAACCTTTCAGTTAATCACCACATTGTCCATTTTACATAGCTTCTTCATGTTGATTTGACTATTTATTCTTTTTATTCTTTTGTCTTCATGTATACATGTGTACATATGATTTTATTCTAGCCATTGATTTAGTTTCCACTTGGTCCTTAATTTTTGATTATTTATCCTCATCCAAACATCTGTAGAATCTATCCTATGATGATGCATCTTTTACACTAGTATGATTCCAATACAGATTCTTTGTGGCATATTATCGACTCACTTCTACATATTGATTATCTATACATGATATGCTTACATTGAGCTTATGTGATCACATGCATTTATGTCTACATATTAAATGAACAAATACACTTATTCTTCATCCCCCTCTTCCTCCCACATACTCTCGAGTTACAATGTTTTAAGTTAAATATATAATGAGGGCATATTGCTTGCCTTCACTTCCTCCATATTGCCATGTTATTACATCTAAAACACATTATGCACATGTGTTATGGATTGTTTGTAACCCTACTATTTTTTTATTTCACAGCATTTCCACTTATCTTTGGTTTGTTCTATACATATGTTCTAAATATTTTAAAAATATAAAAAATAAAAATACTCATAAAAAAATAAGACCTAAGCATGACATATTTGCTAATTTTATGTATGTATATATGTTATTTATCACATGTTTGGTAGATTACACACACACATCATGATATACATGAGTGAAATGCATGACATACAAGTCATAGATAATATATGGGCATGCATAGATGTAGGAAATACTTATACCATGTCAATGTTTGGGATATCTCATTCCATAGGTCACACTTTTACAAATTATACCTTTCTATGACCTTTTTTATATATCATGTTGAGCTACATTGATTGCTTACACATGTCTTTCTCTTGCTTATATTTTTTACAGTGCTACATTTTAAGGTCAGGTTAATTTTAATATGTTGTGATGTTGACATAAATTAATTATTTAGACTTGTTTTATGTTTCATTGTTGCGATTTAATTTTTTGTAGGCTAATTATTGATTCTGCTTTATGTAGCTCTTGCCGTAGTGTATGACATTGTTTGATTGAGTGTGTCTTTGCATGCCACTTTGTTTGGCCCTTTTGTTCTCTTAGTTATTTTGTATGAATTAGTGTATCATTGTATACCTCTTTCTTTGGGCCCTCACCTTCCTATTTGACTTTCACTTACATTTGAGTTTTCACTAGATGACTCTTTCTTTGGGCCCTTTCTATATTTTACAAATGATGTTCATTGAATTTTTCATTCTATGACTTCTATTTCTATAGCCCTTGCCCTATGTGACATTAGGTGATATTAAATGTGTTTTATTGTGTGTATCCTCGTCATGATATGTTGTGCTTATGAGTGAATAAATATAGGATTGTCTTTTAATTTTTGGTTCCATGATCCATATCATGCATCTTCCTTCTTGTGTATGATGCCATGATCTATATCATGCACCTTTGTGCATAGGTAATTATTCATTGGTTATGTCTATGATGATTACTACTACATACTTAACTATTATATTCATCTTGACATGACACTTGTATGCCTTATACTACATATTTTATATATGTTTTGATGATATATTTATACTATGATGACATATTCTTCATGTATATTATCACATACTTATAAATGATTACATCTTCTTATATAAGATGATGTGGCTAACTCTTTTATTTTGAGATAAATAACTTGAAAAATACATTCTTTACTTTAAAAATGAAACATATTAATAAGTTTTCATAAAAATTCAAGTCTCTATTATAAATATTTTATATTTAAATGCTTCCAAAAAAAATGTGATCTTATTAATTGAACAATGATTATAAAACAAGTGAAAATTAAAGTTTTTTATTATAAAATAATTTCTTAAATAAATGTCATAGCATTTCAATCAAAGATGAGTTCTTTTTTAAGATATTAAACAAAATCAAATGCTACATATTTAATATCAGGAAAACTTAAACATCTACTTTCCCATTCAACAATATTAATACCAAGAAGACTCAAAAAAATATTGAATTTTTTTTGAAAGTACAAGCATCTTCATTTTCTTATGTCCATATTATTTTATACTTATTAAGTGCACACATCATACACTTCATAAGTTTTAACATTTAAAATTACATATATTTCAATAATCCAATTTATAGAGAATAGTGTTATGATGAATGCTAAATAAACAATGAATGAGGCTTACTTTCCCATTTAATTTCATATGATGAAAAATAATATCTTGAGATTACAAACATATTAAACGTTGTTGGACACATTATATTTCCAAACATTTTACATGCCTTACATATTATTTTGCAATAAACATGTCCATCAATGGTGAAATATGGTTCACAAATTTAAACGCTCATTGTTTCAATTCCTTACATCTTTACATCTGCTTCACATTTATTTCCATTCCATTTTATGCTATTAATTTTCACATTTTAAGATGATATTTTTAAATATTATATTTTTTCTAAGCATATAGGCCTAACTAATTTGTTTCATTTTTTCAACAGTGTATTTTGACTTTGTATTTCATTAAAAACCTACTCTAATTTTAAATTATCTAGAGGACACCCCTTTTTCTAGAATCCCTGAAGACTCCATTCTTATATGGTCAATTTATTATTTTGCATTTTTTCTTCTGCATTTTTATATTTCACATTCTTTTCTATTACCGTGGACTTAACTTCTTTTGTTAAAAAAAATGCTTTTAATTTATCTTTCCTTTAAAGCTTACTTGTAATTTTGCATTTTATAAGGGAATCCCCTTTGTGTAAAATTTGATGAGTCACACTTCAATATTATTTATTGTTTATTTTTCCTTTGTTCTTTTGAAGCACAAATCACTTTTATGATAACTAAAGGAAGCCTTGGATTCTTTTTTTTTTTTTCATTTCGTAGAATTCTCTATTGTTTCAAATTTTATTATGTGAAAATAAATATTTAAATTAATGATATAGAGAAAATTAAATATTTCTTTAAATTTTTTCTATAATATTTTTATTTTTTTGTTTTTCTTTTTTTTAATAATATTTTTAATTTATTATAATTATTTTTAACTTTTTAAATTATTCTTTATTTTCAATGGCCAAATTAATATAATAAATGTGAACTTTAAAAAATTATATCTCCTTAAATAACCTCTATTTGAATTATCTAAATGATAGATGTTCCTTTATTACTATATTGAGAAATATTACATTTATTATGGTTAAGTATGAAAGAAAAAACGTGTGTTTTTATACCACACCATATATATTGTTTCCATATTTTTTTAGATCATGAGACATATTCATAGGTTTACAAGTATTTTCATTTATTTATAAATATAGTATAATTAAATATAACAAAATACTAACTTTTCTATTTCATTTACACACACGTATATGTATACACACACATATACATGACTGAATCATAAATATATGTCTCTTCATTTAAAAAGAAACAATCAAACACATTATATATGTTAAGGAAGGACAAGAAGTTTTGGATGCCTATAATGATGACCGACTTTGTATGTAATTTATTTACAACATGGAAACCCCCTCCCCATGGATGGAAAAAGTTAAATACATATGGGACTGCTAAAGATAATCTAGGGGATGTAGGGATCGGTTTTCTCAAAAGAGATTGTGCAGGGAAGATCCTACACTAAGAGTTAAAAGGTCTAGGAAGAGATACTAATACTGAAGCAAAAGGGTTGGCTATAAGACAAGGCTCAAATTTTAGAAATAGGAGGTACGTAAGATTCTAGTGGGAGTCAAATTCTCAATCGATGGTGGGTTTTTTCGGATCTTATCGCTAATTTTTAATCACAAGCTTTGTGAATAAGTAATATTGTCACTTAAATAAAATCTATATCGCAGTTTTTTGAGGATGTCATCTTGCTCTATGTGTCTAGATAAAGGTATGTTGTAGCTGATTTTATATCTAAATAGGGTAGTGAAAAATTAGTTGGATATATTTTGACTTATAATCAAGATAGGAACACGTCAAAATAATTGGAGGTCAATCAAAAGGTCCATCATTTAATCAATTCAAATTTATGTGAAAGGAAAACTAAGGCTAAAATCCACTAATTCTTGAGAATTTATGAGATCTAGCTTAATCTGTACTTTTATTTTATCTTATTTCTATGTTTTTGTAGCCTACCTAAAGTAATATCCCTAGGTCTATACTTTAATTCTTTTAAATAAATATTTTAACTTTAAAAAAAATAAAAGTAACATTAAAAAATTAAGTATTCAATTTATTTTTTTAAAGGCAACCTCAAAATTTGAGTTTTTATAAAAGAATGGGACATCAAAATAATTTTAAAAAATAAAAAATTAAGAGGCTATTTTTAAATATTTCAACTTGTTGGACATGGAAAGTTGAAAGTATGTTAAAATAGTAATTTAAAGGAACTGTTCACATGTATATTTGTAAGAAAATATTAAATGATTATTTATCATATATATACTTTGGAAAATGGATACGAAATAAATTTATGTTAGAATATATGTTATTGCATATATAAAAAATCTCTACTCTTGGTTTCTTTCTTTTCTTCTTTTTTTTCTTGATTTTTTTTCTTACTTTTCGTTAGAATAAAATGACCCAAATACATTTATTTATAGATTATTTATAACTTCCTCTATAAGGTTTCTATATACCTTAATACAACAAATGTGATCATTTACTTATTTAATATCTCGAGAATCTTATTGCTCCATCTATAAGCTAACTATGTTATTTATTAAAAGATAATATATATAAAAGAGACACTGAATACCTTGAACTTTTAAAAAAACTACATAAAAATATTAAATTCATATAAGTCAAGCTTATATTACCAACTCTCCCCTTTAAACTTGACTTCCCATATTGATGACACCTAAACTTTCTCTATGATGCTTAAAAGTTTCCTTAGCTAATAATTTTATGAAAATGTTTGCAACTTGATCTTCAAATCTATAAAACTCTAAGTATATTTCACCATTGTCTACGAGTTATCTTATAAAAAGATATCTTATATCAATGTGCTTGTTCCTTATGTGAAAAACATGATTGTTTGATAATGCTATAGCTGAATTATTGTACAAAATATCTTTATTTATCATTCTTTCTCTTGCTTCAAGTCTTACCACATTTTTTTCATCCATATTGTTGGACATTTTATTGCCGTAATTGCTATATATTTGCTTCTTTTATTGAAATATTTATAATGGGTTGTTTTGTGGAAGCCCATGACACTACCTTGAACCAAAATAAAAAATATATCCTAAAGTTCTCTTTCTTTCATCAATGGTAATTGCACAATCACTGCCAGTGTAACCAATTGGCTTGAATTCATCTAATTCTGAATATCAAATACCATGATCTCTTGATCCACTTTGCTATGTTATAATTATTTTCCTTCCTTTCCAATACGAGTTTTTTGGAGTTTCCATGAACCTTGTAATTAGACTCACTACATACATTATGTTAGTCTTTATTTTCATCAAATACATCAAACATCCAACTAGTATTTTATACAATGTTGGATCAATTTTGTTGCTTTTATCCTTCTTTCTCAATTTAAAACCTGATACAATAGTTGTAGGTGTTGGTTTCATTTCAACTCTTAAACCTCTTCAAAACATCACTAGCACACTTAAATTGATAAATAAAAATTCCATGATTTGTTTTATTTACTTGAATGCCAAGAAAATATTTCATCAAACCTAAATATTTCATCTCAAGCTCTTTATCCATCGCTGACTTGAACAACTCAATTGACAAATTTATTAGGAATACTAAATCATCAACATACAAATACAATCAAAATTTCACCTTGATCATTCATCTTGATATAAATATTTGGTTTGTTGTTATTTTTTTTTCTAACCATCACTTAACAAGTATGAGTCAATGTGACTATACAAAGCTCTTGGTGTTTACTTAAATCATACAAATCTTTCTTCAATCTATAGGCATTGTTCTCGTAACCAAGAATCTCATAAATTGGATTATGTACATATACTTAGTTACTAATATTTCATTAAGAAATTGTTGTCTTGACATTCATCTAATAAACTTTTCACTTATTCTGAGCTACAGTTGCTAAAATAGATCTTACAATATACAACCTTGCTATATATGCAAATATCTCACTGAAATCAATTCTGGGTTACTATGAATACCTATTTGCAACCAATCTTGCCTTACGATTCTCAATATATCCATCAACATTAAACTGTGTCTTATAGACCCACTTTACTTTAATAACATCCTTTCTTGCTACAAGATTTACTAGATCCCAAGTCTGATTTCGCTTCATTGCATCAATTTATTCATCCATGGTTTTTTGCCAATTTTCATTCTCAATTGCTTCTTTAAAACATATTAGATCAGCTATAGTAAATAATATAAAATCCACAAATTCATCATTTTATTCTTCATTTCCTGAAGTTCCATTTATTTCTTTTAGACTTCTTGTCTTTTGTGAGGTGTCATTAGAGCAAGACCTTAGGAAATATATATTTGAAGTTGTTAGTAAGGTGTCACTAGAGAGATACCTTGGAGTTGTTGTGGATTTTGTTGAAGTTATAGTTAAGGTGTCACCTAGGTGATATCTTATGGGAAATTGAGTTACATTTGTAGTTGGGCGTGTCTTTGTGGTGATAACTTGAGATGTTGGGTTAGTACTTGATACCAAATTTCCATTTGTTGTCATATTTTCATTTTAAAGTATCATTGCCATG
The DNA here is from genome assembly GCA_037957365.1 of Torreya grandis. Taxonomy (NCBI): domain Eukaryota; kingdom Viridiplantae; phylum Streptophyta; class Pinopsida; order Cupressales; family Taxaceae; genus Torreya; species Torreya grandis. Next base: position 4,297,875 of record JARHVA010000810.1, on the reverse strand, counting down.
ATAATTTGATTATTTTTACTAATTTCATCCCATGTTTTTTCTTCAATAAATTGAGCATCTCTGTTAATTATCACTTTCTTGGTGATTGGATTATACAACTTATATGTTTTTGACTCCTCACTGTATCCCAAAAAAATGCATCCATCTCATTTAGCATCTAATTTATTTCTTCTTTCATCTAGCATATAAGTGTATGCCACCCAATAAAAAAAAATTAAGTGAGAAACATTAGGGTTTTTTTTGTTTCTCCAAGCTTATTGAAGAATTATACCACAAACACTCTTTATAAGACATGTTTATAATATATATTGAACATGATACTGTATTATCCCAATAATCATTTCGTAAGTGCTTAGTTTTCAACATGCTTCTTTCCATTTCCATTATTGCTTTATTTTTTTCTTAGACTACAACACCAGTTTTCTAAGGTGTATACCTATTGTTGAACAATTTATGGATTCCATTTTCCTTACAATAATTCAAAAATTCATTATATACATACTCTTCTCCTATATTTGATCTTAACACTTTTATGTAATGTTCACTTTAATTTTCAACCATTTCAAGTTGAACTCTTTAAATATACCCAAAAAGAATTATTTATGTTTCAAGAATTGCACCCAAGTTTTCCTAATGTAATAATCAATAAAGGTCAAGAAATACAACCTATTTACAATAGAGGGAATCTACATATACCCACACATATATGAATGAATAATTTAAAGTGGAGCTCTTGCTCTCCATGAATTACCGACATAAAATGCTTCCCTATGTTGTTTTCCAAGCATACTTTTTTCACAAACTTTGTTTGATTCCTCTATCATGGGCAAGCCTTTTCCCATATTATTCTTATACAAATTTAAACCATTAAAACTCAAACGACCAAATCTAAGATGCGACAACTATGATTGATCTATTATAACATCCTTAAAAATGACAGATAATTCATTTTGTATTCTTAAAGGAAACATGATAGTTTTTGTCATTGGAACTTGTGAAATTAACTTATTGATGTCATTTTTATCGAGAATAAAAATGTATCTTTTTCAAATAGACTATATATCCTTTTTGTATCATCTACCCAATGTTAATTATATTGTGTCTAAGAGTAGAAACATTGATATACATCTAGGATGTGCTTCTTCTCTCATTGCTTGGTTTTAATGTTTATGCTCCCTTTATCTATGAAAACTATTTTTCTATCATTCCTTTTTTTTGCTTCTAATTTCATAGATTCCTTTACGTTTGCAAACACATCCTTGTTTCCACTCATGTAATTACTACAACTACTATTTAGAAGCCACAATCAGTTTTCACTTTCTTCTACCATATTATAAGCAATAAACATTGAACCACTTTTTTTCAGTGTCAACTTGAATTGCTCTTGACAAAATTTCACTTATTAATATCAAACCACTTCTTTCTACACTCATTTGCATAATGACAAAAATTCTTGTAGTAATGACATTGGAGATGGGATTTGTCATACCTTTGGCCTCCATGTGTATTATTATGGTTATAATTGCTTGCTCTACCTCTTCTACTTACAAATAAATTGTTATTTATTCTTCCTTCTTCATGGAAAGTTTTGGTCCTTCCTCTTCCTCTTGTACCTCTATTACTAGCTCCTCTTCCTCTTGTGCCTTTACTACTACTAATGGCACTTGTGATTGTAATTCATGTGCTCATAAGTTTGTAAATAACCCATAAACTCGTTAACAAAGAATATTGACAAATCTCTTGGATCTTCAATAACTAAAATAATGTGGTCAAATCTAATAGGAAGACTCTTTAAAATATTTTCTACTACCTTATAATCTTTTAAGGTGTCTCCATGAGACCTCACTTGATTTAGTATACCATTATTATTGTTTTTATTAGCCTTTTTTGTTAAATCTTTGATCATGGTCAGTTCATCGTCTTAACCAACTAGAGCTTTATTGGTATCACCCACAACTTTAGTTGGAAGCTTTAAAGATGTATTTACCATTAAAGGGAAATCCTTGTTTTTTGTGTTTAGAGGATTGAAAACATAAAAAAATACTAGGAAGATTGGTAAACAAATGGTTCCATTTGGGTGAATATTTTATCACTAACACATAAGTTAATAGTTTTCCAAAATAAAATTTAGGGACAAAATATTCTATCGGTTGTTTTGTTCAAGTCATTTACAATGATGAATTGAAGAAAATGTTGAATTACATTAGGGTAAGTTAATAATCTTTTTGAGGGAAACCATTTACTTTGAAGAATACTTTGTACTAATTAGTTTTATATAGTTATTGTTTTCAAAGAGTTTTTGGTGGGAAATTTGTAATCAACTCCGCATGGATTGAGGCCACACCCCATGAAGGATTGCAACTAAATGAAAATAAAGATGATTTATGAAAAAAATAAATAAATTGGGTAGCGTTTCTACTGTGGTGTTTTGAGTGTTATATTTTATTAGCATAGAAAATGAGTCATGAATATAAGTGACCCACCATTTTATTCTAATAATTTATATAGATTTTATTATTATTTTTGGATAATAATATATATAATAAGTTTTAAAAAACAATATTTAAAACAAAAGAAAATATATTTAAAGCAAACCATGATAACGTGAAAAAAAATGCATAACAGGGGAAAGAACATTTCAATTTTTTTAAATTTTGGCTTGTGAATTTACTATGATAAAATATTATGGAACTTTATCTTAAAAAATCTTGGTTGTGTAATGAAGAAAAATTTCTAGAGTCTTAGGTTAGAGCGTACCATCCTCTTCTCCGTGGATCATATTTGAAGCATGTGTTATCATCCGCATTTAGTTCCTAGGACACAACAAAACAAAGAATGTTCGTACATAAGACTTCATTCTACTCAATATATTAAGTATATATTTTAATAGAGTTTTTTAAAACAAAATTACAACCTTCTGAGACAATATAAATTAGGTTTGCAGTCGTTCTTTATGTAAAGAAAGAAATGTATTTTTTAACAAGAACCTTGCAGCAGCCAAACTCTATGGCAAAAGGGAAAATTAAATATATATAATATATAAAAGAAGAGCTATGTAATATTAGAAAACTTGAAGAAAACATAGATCACTCTAAATCTATATAAAATATAAAAAATAAAAAATAGAAACTATTTGTTTTAAAACAAGGTAATCTGGAATATAATTATTGCATGGCTTTATTTATTTTTTAAATTAGTCTAAAAAGTATTAATTGGATCTAGAGTTATTGTATAATTTTATTTTATTTTCTAGAAATAACATTTAATGATACTTATTTAACTTTCTTCTCTTTTGATAATGAGTGGACTAACAACTTGATATTAAAGTTTCAAAAATTGAAGATTTGCAACAGTTTTAGTGAAGATATTTACAATTTGTTTTTGAGTGTTTACATATATCAATTCTACATACTTCTTCTATACTAAATCTCCAATAAATTAGTACTTCAAATTAAAATGTTTTGCCATGTTATAGTGGACTAGATTCTTAGCCAATTTAATAGCACTTATATTACCACAAAAATTAATTGTAGGTTAATTTTGTTTTTTCCCAATTTCTTCTAGAACATTTTAGAGCCATAATGTCTATATACCTATTAAAGTGCCTATAGTATATTCTACTTGTGTATATGAAAATGTCACTAAATTTTTCTTCTTTGAGATTCATATAACCAAACCCGAACCAAATGAAAACAAATCTCTATATGTTGACTTTTGGTCATCCAAACTACCTCTCCAATCAAATCACTAAAACCAATAAATTCAAAAAATTTATTAGCATAATAATGAGTACCAAATTTGATAGTACCTTTCACATATCTCAAAATCCTCTTGGATGCCTTCATATGAATTTTGAATGGCTTAGGCATATATCTTGAAATAAGAGAAATTGAATAAAAAATATCTGGTCTTATGTAGGTTAGAAACTTCCAACAATACTTCTATAAGTTGTCTTATCAACTATTTTGGCACCATATTCTCTACATAACATATCTTCATGAGTAGTTGGAGTGGAGACTGGTTCACAATCAACCATATTAAATTTATTTAACATATCCTTTCCATACATTGTTTGAAAAATGAATATTTTATCCTTACTTGAATGGACCTCCATCCCTAGGAAGTATTGCATGAGACCTAAATATTTCATTTCAAATTCAATCATCATAGCAGTTTTCAATTCATCCTTCATCTTAGAACTCCTACCCATAAACAAAAAATCATCAACATACAAATTTACAATGAGGATTTCAATATCTTCTTCCTTTTAATAAATATTAGGCTCACTCTTGCTTCCCTTGAATCCATTCTAATTAAAATATCCATCAATTCGGGCATACTGTGACTTTGGTGCTTGTTTGAGGCCATATAGAACCTTTTTGAACTTGTAGACTATGATTTTTTTACCCTGTCCTACAAAATATTATGGTTTTTGTGCATACACTTCCTCTTCTAAGTACCCATTCAAGAAGGCACTTTTCACATCCATGTGATGTATGCTCCATTTACTTTGAATTACTATTGAAATCACTATTCTAATGATCTCTTATATTTGCACTGGTGCAACTGTTTATTTACAACCAATGTCTTATCTTTAAGTGAATCATTTTACAGCTAGATGTGTATTGTATCTTTAACACTACCATCACTATTGTACTTAGTCTTGTAGACCCATCAAGTAGCAATACATTTCTTATCATGTGGAAGTTCTATAAGTTCCAAAAGTATTTTCTTCTTATCCCCTTCATATACTAACTTATTTCCATTTTTTCCCCATGACTTAGTCATGATAAATCTAAAAATATCAATGGAAATTATATGTGGTGATGGAGTATCCCATGTCTGCAATTTTACTCTCATACCCTAATTGCACAGAGTATTCCAGTCCTCTCATCATTCCATCCACTATGTGGTCAAAATTCAAAATGAAACCATAATCATTAATTTACCCTTGCATTAATAGAATACATTTATTTTTCATTACTTGCACCCAAACACCATTAATACATGTATCTTCAAAACATGGTGGTTCAAAATCAGCTTGTGTAAATATAGCATAATTTACTATATCATTTAGATTTGATCTTCTACATTTGCTTCATTGTTTGCATTCTGATAAATTTCACGTAGGAGTATTACTTTCATTTAAGAATTTATAGTTGAAGTTGGAATTGTACTTAGTATATGAAAATTAAATGAGGGGCTACTTGGTGGACTTGTAGCATTTGTATTTAAAATACTACTAGGTTGCTCATCACTAATATCATCAACAATACCATCTTTACCATGCACTCCCCCTTCATAAAAAATAATTCTATTCACACAACAATTTTTTTAGTGATAGGATCATAAAGCTTGTAAGCTTTGCTTTGTTTATCATACCTGACAAAAATAAAAGACTCGTGCTTTGGATCTAACTTATTTATTTTATGATTAACTACATGAACATGAACATACATTAAACAACAAATATATATATATATATATATATATATATATATATATATATATATATATATATATATATATATATATATATATATAAGCTTTTTTTCATACCATGCTTCATATGAATTCATCTTTTCACTTGCACTTGTGGGACTTCGATTGAGAATATATACTATTGTAGAAACTACATCACCCCAAAAAGAGTTGTTCAATCCCTTTATTTGTAACATGCTCTTTGTCATTTCTACCACTGCAGTTCTTATTTTAACAACACAATTTTGTTGAGGAGTGTAGGTAGTTGTGAGCTACCTTTTGATGCCATTCAAATCACAATAATCCATAAAATCATTTGAAAATATTTCAAATCCATGATTTGTCCTTAAGAAATTTATTATATAACCATTTTCATTCTCTACAAAGGATTCAAACCTCTTAAAAGTATCAAATTTTTCACTTTTCTACTTAAAAAAATAAGCCCAACATTTTCCTAAGAAATCATAAATAAATGTAAAGAAATATGATGGCTTACCCAAAAAAATTGTTTGCATAGGATCATAAATATCAAAGTGAACTAGTTGAAATGGATGATGAGCCCTTCGTGCAGTTCCTTTTGGAAACTTTTCTCTTGCATGTCTTCCTTTGACACAACCTTCACAAACCTCCTTGTGCTCTTCAACATTTGGCAAGCCATAGACTAATTTTTATGATCTTAGTTTTGAAGCTTCTATCGATTGTAGAAAACAACTCATTATTATCGAACATGTGATTGGAACAACCTGAATCTAGCTACCAAATCTCTTTAGGACTCTTTTTTAGCATTGTCATATGAAAATAATAAATTGCTTAGAGAAGCATACTTGTCATCATTAGCATAATAAACACTTTTGCCTTTATTTCATGCCTTTAATCTACATTCCTACTCAATGTGAGCATATGTGGTAGAGATAACATTGAATATTTATCTTATCAAATTTTCCTCTCCCTCTTCCTCCTATAGCTCAATCACCTCTTCTTTCTCAGTTTCCTCTTGAATAATTTTGGTTCTTGGATTTTCCTTGTTCTTAGTTGCTTTTGTTGCTTTCATTGCTTTGTACTTGGTTTCTTTTGCTGCTAGTGCAAACACTTTCACTCTTTGTGATATTTAATTTTGAGGAAAAAGCCTTCTCATCACTTTCTTCAAATGAGTTTTTTATTCTTTCTTCATGGGACATAAGAGATCCAACTAGGTGATCAAAATCATGAGTAGTCAAATATATATTTTCTTCAATGATGATGGAAACATGGTTCTAGATTGGTGTTAGATACTTTGACACCTTTTTCACTACACCCTCTTTGTTTAACATTTATTCAAGAGTAGCCATCTTATTGACCACATCCCTTACTCTTACACAAAAATCACTCACACTTTCAACGTCTTACATCCTGGAATTCTCAAATTCTCTCTTCAAATTTTGTAACCTAAACCCTTTAACTTTTTAATTACCTTGGTAAGATTCTTGTAGAGTATTACATGCATCCTTGGTTGTCTTTGCACATGTAGTTGTTAGAAATAGGCTATTACCTAGATTTGTTTGAATATGAAATAAATCTTACGAGTTCTTCTATTTATATTCCTTCTTGGCTTCTCTATTATTGGATAAAACAATGGACCAATAATTTGGCTCTTCATAACCAGCTTCTAAAACCTCTCATAAGTCTTTTCTTATCAAAAGAGTAATCATCTTGATTCTATAATAATCACAGTAATTTCCACTAAATTTTAGAATGGGAAGAGAGATAGAGTTTGACATGATCTATTTTTAGAGAGATCTTAAACAAAAAATATAACCCAAACCTTGTTATGATACCAATTGAATATTTTTTTAATAAAATAAACACTTCACTGTTCAACAAAGACATAATTTAAATAACAAATAACTCATAACCAGAATGCCATGTACACAGTCCAAAAAATTCAGACCAACACACTGTTTCTATTGATTTTATTGCTTATTTTTCTTCTTATTATTATTAATAAAAATTATCTAATACAACGTATTTATAAAATTTCATATGAACATGATTTTTTAGGAAAATAGATTATTCTAAATTTATCTAAAAGATGAAATAAAAAACTACTTGATTAAAAAAATAGTAACCTGATCTATAATTATTACATGGATTTATTCTACTCTAAAAATAGCCTAAAAATAACTAATCTAATCTAGAGCAATTGCATGTCTTTATTCTTCTCTAAAATAATGTTCAACAACACTAATTGAACAAGTTCTAGTGAAAATTTTTAATTCAAATGACACGTAGAGGGGTCAAATTACAATTTATTTTAATAAATTTAGTAGGATGATAGAGAAAAATTTAAAGAATTTATAAATGAAAATGAATGAAATTTTTATATAGTTTTTTAACAACTAATATTTGTTTTTAAAATAATTATAATAAAATTAAGGAATAGTTGAAGAAATGGTGCCCTCGCATGAGAAAGAAACAACTTTGCATCCTAAAGACAAGTCTTAGAACTACTTCATGAGTCAAAATGATGTAATAAAAGTACATGACTCCCACCAAGAAAGGGACCATCTACATGAATCATGGACAAAAAAGAGTGCCATAGAACACTAATAATAGGTGCTCCTTGCAACTCTATAAATGGCTCACAATATAAACAAAAAATAAAATTATCCCCAATATGATGCACAAATATATCACTCATAACTGTTGTATCCAACTCAAGACTACCTCATGAGTCAAAAAGATGCAATAAAATTCCATGAGTCTCACCAAGAAAGGGACCATCTACATGAACCATATATAAAAAAGAGTGCCACAGAACACTGATAAAAGGTGCTCCTTACAACTCTCAAAATGGCTCATAAGAGAGACAATTTAAATAAAATTATACCCACTATAATACACAAATGTCTCACTCCTAAATGTTGTATCTAACTCAGGTATGCCGTGATTTTTTTAAGAGGAAGAAGAGTGTCACCCTTTGGTTCAATCACAAGAGAGCGGGTCCACTTAAGGACTACCTTTACCTCTATGTTGTTTGGTTTAACATTCTCCCATAGACACACTTTAGGAACATGTCTCAAACTTGACATATTTCAATACATCATATTCATTGAATTCATCTTAGAAAAATATGATTGATTGTACACATTCTCTCACTCTCACTCTAACACAATGCTATATGGGTTTATTCATACATAAGCATGAAGAAGAACATGCATACATAGTCTTTCATGGACCAATTACTCTCACACTCTCCCTTATCTCTTATTGGATTTCACTGCCCTCTAACTTAGAACTATCTTGATTGATGTAACTCACCCCTCTATCCCTTTTGGATCTTTCATAACATTTATCTGCGTTTTATAATGTCTCTTTACGTTCCTTGACACCTTAAAAATGCTCAGTATCTATCCGTTTTTCATTCTAGGTTGTTACTTTTGTTTTAACTATTAGGAATTAGTCTTAACATGGGTGTGTGTTATCACATAGTGTTATGTAAGCTAATATTAAGTTGTTGAGAAACAAATTAATATTATAATATTGTGTGTGTATTTGTGTGTAGGATAATGATAAGTGGAGCACAAATAATGTAAGTAAATGTTACTCACATACAGATCACATTAGAATAGGGGTTTGGTGAGATTATTAGGAAGTGTGAGAGATTTAGGGAATATATTTAAGATGTGTGATAAGTAAAATCTCCTAGATTATAGGAGATATTCCCACTATATATGTAACTATTGTGATATGCAATAAACATGTTATGTTGATCAACCAAAATATTGTGTGCTTCCACACATTCAAAGCCTCTAGGTCTTCACTAAAATGGGGTAACACCCACATTAACTCCATGTGTAGCAAAACCAATGTTGTATACAAGATAAAACAACTTCTATGTTTCTAAACTACTGCTAATGCTTGCAAAACCACCACTATATGCAGACCAACAATTTCATCACTATGAAAACTACCAATGTCTAGAGGCCATAATTTTTGCATACGTACTTTAACTAAGATTTTTTTTTTTAAATTGCACAAATTTTCAAGGGGAGATAAAATAATTAAAAATATTTAGGTTTATTGAAGTTCATGATGCTATTTTTTCTTTTCCCCATAATCTATCTATTTAAGCCCTTCAACACATGTAGTGACATCTTGAATTATACTAATAGTTGAGAGACTCAACCAATTTTATCATAACCATGTAGCTATATAAAAATGATCTTTATATAATGTGCTTGATGCTAACTAAGTAAATGAGTACTAGTATCCCCTTGAATCATCTTCACCATGCTAAAAATGGCAAACACATAAACAAGATAACTACACGAACACACCACTCTATTTTTGGTTGATGAAAGATTGTATAAACCTTTGGATGCTCCTGTATCACCATCCCTAAACCAAATATATGAATTAAAATGAAACCCCATGAGTTATACCACTAGCACCATGCAATTCCATAACCTAAAAAAATGTCCAATCTAAGAGCCTAAAGTCGCTATAGGATGTTCATCTGGTGCTCTTTCTATAAATTCTAAAAGGTACCCACAATTGAAGAATGAGTAGATTTACCAACATGACCATGAAGATCTATCGTAACAAAGTTAAAAATATCTCCATGAAGACCTCCATGTTTCATACCATTAAATGCTACATCACAAAGAAAAGGTTTAGAAAAATAATACTTGCCTCTAGGTGGTATAACATTATTAAGAGAAGGTATTATTAAAGGAATATGAGAAAGTTGCCCATTACCTAAGAAAGGGTCCATAAATGTAACATCCTCCACATAATAAAATACATTCATGTGTTCTCCATCAACCAAAATAAGATCATCCACCCAAAATTTACACACATGATTAATGGAAAAGTAGTGATGTCACATAAGGAAGAATCAAGTGCAATGTATTCTTTATCCATATAAGGAATGTCATCTTCAATTTTCCCCACTAAAATATCAGGAACTAAAATGTTGGTTTCATAGTGGTTACCCTCTCATATTGCATTCCTATCCTCCATATTTCACATAGAACATGATTAATAGGATCACAAGATGTATCACAGTCCCCATAATATTCGTACACACTCACTAGAAGGAGAAAAGGTAGTTCCATGTAATAAAAAAATCCTCATAATCAGTAGAATGCTCAATATTTTGAGAATAGTGTGTACCCTCAATATGAACGTCATTAAAAAAATCATAAATAATCATTAAGTCCTCCACTATCTCAAATGGAAGTATAACCAAAATTTAAGAATAATCATGCCATAAGTGCCATAAAGGACACCACTACCAAAATGATGATCAATCTCATGTCTATCATGAGAGACTATAACCTACATTATTGAATAAGTATATGAATTCACTCCCTCTATAAGAACTAGAAGCTCAATGAAAGAAGAATCAACCACATTATGAAGACTACTACACTGAAATGCAAGTGTCAAATCATGAATATATCACAATGTGCCATAGTATCATGAATACCATTGTGCCTAAGATGAAACACACTATGAGGATAAATCTCAATAAGTATGATACCAACAAATTCATCACAGCTAGTATCAAAGTCCTCCATTACAAAAGTGGAAGGACAAACTTAACCTAGGAAGTAATAAACAACACCATCGACCGATGAGTGTGACAAAGAAACTCCACAATCCATGAGACACATACCCAAGTGAGAATAAGAAGATGATTACATTAAATTAAATTTATTTCCCTATTCCTCATGAATGGCCTCTAAATCTACCTTAGTCGAAGGAACAAAATGATGCGAGTTACCACATCACTAACCATTTGTTCATGGTTTAAGAAATTTCCATAGTCAACAAGCCAATCATCACAGTTAAATTATGAGTAAGTACCATCCTCACCATCAATCCTAGCAAAAGAGGGAATGCAAGAAACAAGAGATACAAAATCCTTTTAAGAATATTCATTAACACAATTATCCCAAAAAATATAACAATCCTCAATGCAAGAATAGGAATATAAAGTGTCATAAGAAGCCACCCTCTCACTCTCTACTCCACTACTAGAAATAATGTGAGGGTTAGCAAAGATATTATTCACTTTGATAGGATAAATTTTCTCAATTGGAGGCACCACATGCAAAAATTTCTTGGAGAAGCTAATTGGTTTAGGCACATTGATGTAGAGATAACATATTAAGATGTAAATTATCTTATTAATTGTAGGGTTATGCAATATTTGTCACGTTATTGATCACCAAATAATTCACAAAAAGAATATAATGAAATAATATATGGACATATAAATGTTAAGGTCATAACACAAACATTAGAACAAAAATAATGTAAATAACATATGCAAATGTTTTGATGGGTGACTTATATCTATTCAACCTCAACCAAGGCATGATCCATGTGGTCATGCCATAAAATTATGCCCAATAAAACTTTGAAAAAATACAAAATACAAAAAACACAATCCCAAAGAGAGTGTAATACAACACTATCAAATATGTGTCACTCTACAACACATACATATAACTAATATCAAAATGTACAACAAAAGCAAACATTAGATCCATATTTATTAATTTTAGAAGCATGCACTTTTTAATAATTTTTTTTACCATGTAGTTAATTTTAAGTGAATTTTATAATAAAGAAAGAGGTTATAATAAACATTCCACAATGTTTTTTATACGATTGAGTTATCAAAAGTAAACACAACACTTTTTTAGAATAAACGACAGACAAAACTACAAGATTACATCTATTAGCATGGTCCAAAAAGTACTACTAATTTCTTTCTTGAGATAAGAGGATTCCAAAATGTCAAACCCTAAAAGCATACTCCATGTCCAGGATCATTTCAGTGAGTTGCTTGCATATCTATTTTTAAAATCAATGCCTAATACATTTTTGAATTTATTTTACAACTATTTTTTTTTTTTCGAAATGTCCATACCCAATACAACCATGTTTTCTAGTTGATCTCTAAAACCATGTTATTCTCAATGTGGAAAAGAAATTATCCAATTGAACTACCAAATCATGCTTGTTAGTTGGGAAATTTTAGATTTGTTCTGAAGTTCTTGTAACCACTCATGTATACTATTGTTCTTTTTGAGCTCCTTCTAAAATAGACTACAAGTAGCTTGAAAATCTTCTTAGATACTTTATTTACGCTAACTCTAAAGGCCATGAAGGTTTCTATAGAGTTGCCTAGGAGATTTGTTGTCAACCTAGAGAAGCTAAAAAACCGGGTCCTATTGACATTTCTAAACAGGGTCTTGCTCTCTATGCCAAATGGATTGTTAAAGCACTTGAAGGGTAGGAGGCTTGGAAAATTATTCTTCAATGTTGCATCTCTTCCAGAAGACCTTTTGGCAAAAAAATCAAAGAACCAAAGGTTGCAGACCTTGCTTATTACCCTAGTCTCCATTAAAATAACAAGTACTTTTGTAGTCAAAAGCATGTGAAAATCCCAGAGTCAAAGATCTTCATGGAAAAGAGGAACATGACAAGTATGGAGATGGTACAATGCATAGTGAAAAGATAAAATGTACCTTATAGGTACTAGGTAGATGTTATAAATATAACATTTTACATCCTTAACATAAGTCCTTGTAAAGCCTTATATAATACTACTCTTGAGGAAGCGTGTTCACAGAAAACACTTAATGTAATTACTTTTTGATGTTTTTGGTTGGATTGCTATTGTAGTAATTCTTGAAGAAAAGAGGGGTGGTTTAGATGTTAGAAGCAAAATATATATGTTTGTTAGTTATAGTGATAAGTCTAAAGAATACTAATTATTTGATGTCTCTACAAATAAAATTATGGTTACAAATAGAGATGTTATAGATGAAAAAATACCATTCTTTTCAATGAATGGGAAATCTATGGATAGTTAGTGTATGGGTAACTACTGAAGATTTTTGTGAAACAAGTTTTTTGTGTTAAATCTAAACAAGGATCAAAGTTGAAGACATTGGAGAAATCAAATTTCATGGAGGGATCTAGTGGTAAATATAATGTTTCTTAGTCTTCAGAATAGGATTAGAATATCCAACCAAAGAGACTGAAGTGGTATTATACCACAATGAAAGATGTTTGGGAAGGTGAATTTACTCAATCAATTAAAGTTCAATATACAAGATCAGGAAATAAAATGATGCAATGTGACAATAAAAAGAACTTTTCTCTTACTATTGTTTCATAACTATTCAAGACTAACACATTTAAAGGCCAAAGTCAAACCCGAATGGAAAGCTTCTGTGAATGTTGGAGTAAGTGGTAGGGACATACAGATAGGGATCAATAGTTTTGTGTGTAGTATATGTTCAAGGATTCTTCAAGGATGGATAATATTAAGTGTCAAACTTTTAGGAGATTAGTTCAAAATAGGCCTTACAGGATATAACATCACATTATGTTGTTTAGTCTTGGAATTTTTTTGATAATATAGTTTGTGTTGGAATTAATCAATCTATCATTAAACTAGTGAAACATGAAACATTCAATAGAAGACAACACTTCAAATTACAACAAAATGAATCCATTGAACCCAGTATTCAACACCACTTCTTATTTTACTTGGTGGTTGTAGTGGTTAGTTATATTAATGTATTATTATAGATGGCAAGGGTTGGTTTAATTACAAGGTTGTAACATCTCTAGGAGACCCCCAAGAAAATACATCATCCTAATGACCTTTATTTCCACATGAAGGGAAAAAATAACCATAAGGCAAAGGAACTCATGTAAGCACACAAGACTATGTTAGGGGAATCACACTGTGCAATCACACTATGTAGTCTCCATTAGAATAAGGGTTCAATCGTAACACATTATAAATATAAACCATCACCTGCATTTTATAATCTAGAATTTACAAGAATACGGTTACACAATAAGTGAAGTGTTACACATATCGATGTGCTTAAATAAAAGCCAACTATAAATTAACACCATACAAGTTTTAAATCATGACCATTGATCATAAAAAATAAAATGATAAATATATAATGTATATGAGAGAATTGATTCATGGGCCATATAGTGTTACTCATCACAAGCCACAAATCAATATTAACACTCAATATATTATGTGATTATGGCTAAAGTATTAATCTTCCATGGTTTTTTGTCATAGTGGAGGGCATTTGAGAGCTCGATTGTGAAGGGTGGAAGAGTGAATATGGCAAGAGGCTTGTGATGGTTGGCCTCAAATTTATGATGATATTCTATAATAAATGGCCTTCAAGCCTTTTATGTGTGGTAATGACTGTAGAGGACCCTATGAATCCTTAGCAAGAGTACTTTGGTTGGCTCAAGAAAAATATAAGGCGATGAGTGAAGAGATTGGAATTTTGAGGGAAGGAGTAAGAGATAGAAAAATGATGGGGATCACATATTATTGTCCATTGTGGCAAACTTTCCAATTCAAACACACTTATAATACTTGTATTTGATAGAAATGAAACTTATATTTTATCAAGTACAAAATCATAGATATATTAGTTGAATTAATTTTATAGGAACTCCATTGTGTGTAGTTTTAAAAATTATGGGATTTCCCATTATTTTTATTTTGCATAGTATTAAATGTAAATTGGGCTCCCCCTAGCTTTGACATGTAATTAAATGTATTAGTACTTTGTTTTCATATGTGAATAGTGATTTTTTATAGGGGTCTTCCCATGCTATTTTTGGATTATGGAGTAATTAGGCTTTATGTCAGATGATGAGTATGAGTTTGAATTATAGCACGAGTCTCATAATCTATGTTGTTAGTATGATAGTTTTACTTATTTGAGTAAAGCACAATCCTTTTAAATGAAATAAGTGACTTGAGATTATCCATATTAGTTTATCATTGATATATATTATGAATATAACTCCTACCCTCATTTAATGAAAAAATCATGCAATGCTAAAAATTTATATTTTCCCTCATGGTATTTCTTGCATGCAGAGTCTTCCCTAGCACATGTTTTAATTATATAATTTTGTCTCTTGAGATGGGTTAGGATGTATTGGGATCCAAGGCCTATTCATGTTCAAATAATTGTATTGATAGTTGTTTTCTAGATATAATGTTTCATCGATTGAAATGGCCTTTGCAGTGGTTATAAAATCACCTTAGAAGATCTTTAAAAAAACTATTTTATAAAGAGGTTGGTTTGTTGGTTTAAGGTACAATCTCAATGTTTATCCTATGATAGCATCATTTCAAATGTCTTTACCCATTTTCAGGTTGAATATGTATTTAATTTCTTTCATAACTTAACTCCTAAAGAGTGGGGATGAATGTATTCTAGAAGGGAAATGTACTTTTGTCAATTGAGATAATAATGTTTCTCATCTTTTACTTTATGTGGGTGTTGTAAGGTCCACTCTCTAAGTGCTATGGTGTAGAGTTGTAACTCATAACGATTCTCTCTCTATATAACATCATTATAGAGAGTTATCCTACATCACTGATATGTATGGTGGTGTACTCACCAAGGCCCATAATGATTAAGTTAGCATGAAGCCCCTTATTACTTTTCTATTAAAGTATCAAACTTAATGAATAGTTATTAGAGTCTAGTAACTATCATTGAATGAAAACATAGACACCAGCATTCTTGAATCAAATGTTTTTGGATTTTCAAAAATAAGAACTCCTAAAATGGGTTTACCTAATGAGAAAACCTAAGATATGGTGCTTGTTGATCCAAAGATGTATTATGTATGATATATATGGTCATGTTTACTTTAGTGAACAAATGAATGTGAAATTATGGAAACAATTATTGTAATAAATGGCAACATGAAACTTAGGAAATCATGAATTAGTTTTATTAACTCCATGAATTCATGGTCTATGCTTGTGTGTATATCTACAAGGTTATTTACTAGCAAATTCTTACTTTTGAGTAATCCAGTGGTATGGAAAAAAATCTACTTGTTATTGAGTTATGTATAGAAAATCATTCATGGATAATATAATTGAGAGATTTTTTGTATATGAGTTGTATTAGGTCTTCTTTCATGATTTATGAAACCTAACACTGAGTGAATGTGAAAATAACAAGAGACAATAAAGATGTACGTACTTATTAAAGATCTAAAAATAAAGAGATAAAACACCAGGAGTTCATGGTTTTTTTATTATTTGTGTATTTTTTGGTTGCAATCTTGTTTTTTGTATGCATAACAATATTTTCTATTCATCACTCAACTATTTGTTTCCAACCCTTATTGTTGATACTATTGTGAATATTAAAGCCATGCACAAGTGCATGGAAGGTGTCCAAGGGTATTTATTGGTTATGTTAGGAAAAGTGCTCCTATGCTTCTTTATCTCTTTCTTCCTATTATTCTATGTTATAATCCTATTTGTGAGATATAGTTATCTAGATAATGAAATACTCTTATAGTTCAAAACATTACTCTTATAATCCATATGTTGACACATTTTTGCAGTGATGGTCTATGATGGAATCTGTATATTGTAGAAGAAATGACACAATAGAGAGGGAATGTATGATTAAATTTTATAAATGACTCTAGGACTTAAAGGAATTGAATATTAAAACTTTATTATTGATTTATCAATATTTCTAGGGGAGCCAATCCTTAGGGGTTTGTTCAATATCCCATGTCTTCTAATCTTAGAACTTCCTCCAATGTCTCTTTTGGGGAGGTAAACATTGATTTCACCAGCTTGGAGTGTAGATAATTGGATATGCCTCAATAAACCATTCCAGATGGAGAGATGGATCCAAATGATAGGTCAACTTGGCTAGTATATCCTTGAATAGTAGATCATAAGAACATAATGACTATTGTGGGGTTTCTTGTATCTTTTTTAAAGAAACAATATTCTAATGTTGTAACTCTAGGTACTAAAATTCATTAAGTAAATCTTGCTGTGATTTAACCATGTCCATACAAGTAATGCCAGATCAAAATAGGGATACCAATCTTATGTGCAACCACTCAAGATGGTTGTAAACAATTGTATCTTTCATACAAGAACAACATGTTCATGGCACATAACATGATTTTTTAGGCGTTCCAATATCATACTACATCTTCAAATCCAAATAATACATGGATAACTGTAAAGCCTTGTAGATTATTGTAGTGGTGTGTCCTAGGAACCCTAAATACCATTCACTATAAATCCACCACTACCCCAGAATCCCCCAACACCACTTCCATAGTTGCCTGTGGGAACTGATCCACCATTAATACCTATTGAAGGTGGTTTGGTATTATGACTAACTTGTATTAATGTAAAACCAACCCCCCTATAGGAGCCACCACTTCTTGTAATATTTCCCCCAGTTCCACTGCTACCTCCAATCAAAGGAGGGGGTTGAAACCACCACTTGTCATTTTGGAATACCCCTCAATGTTTGCCTTAGCAACCATATTGGTATAAACTATTGTGGCTACACTCATATGTCCTGATAAACTTTGGATAAAGTTAGATAGTACTTGATTTTGTTAGGATAAAAAGTCTAAGAATTCTTTAAGTTGTCATGCTTACATTTTTACTAATTCATCTTCTATTACTCCTACTTGATCTATTTCTACTTATGTACTCACTTAAACCACTTCATCCTATATTTTTGAGCCTATTGAATTAATCAATTATCTCCTTAATTGTGCAATCCATGTGGGAGGATCTGGTTCAAGTAGGAAGTTAGGTTCATTACCTTCGAACTTAGTGCCATCAATGTCACTTGATTGTTTGATTGGATCCCATGCCATATTGCCTTACCTAGTGTAACCAATCACTTTCATTCCTCATTCATTACGTTGTCTTCATTTTCACTTGATGCCACCCAACTCTCTTAACCAAATATTACTACCTAGATGCGTTGTCTATGCATGTGGTGCCATGAAGTCTCCATATGCCCCATCCTTGTCTTCACATTGAGGCCATAATGATAGTCCAATGTTCATGGAATTTTATCTTTTGATTGATCTCCATCATGTCACTTCACTATCATATTGCTAATTTTTTATGCCTTCCTCCTCAACCTCCTACCCTACTCGACCCACATGATGTTACATTAAAGGGTTTACTCATAAGTTAATGATGAGTAACATTCTTATTCACAATGTTATAAGTTTGATAAAACTTTTCCTTGGACCAATTAGAGACTTAATTAGTGCTTCATCCACAACGGAGTTTGTGGTTATTACTTGAACTATATAACAAATCTCTTAACTGTGCTTTTGACAATATATCTATCTCCCATGTCTAGACTATATCTTGGTCTTTTAGGATCACAATGTTCTCCAGAGTCAATGTGATCTCCTAATTATGTGTCCTTGATCTTCTTTTCAACTACATTGTGATCTAATAATATAAGATGCTAGATAATTTAGTAAATAAAAATTCATACAAGCAATCATATAACTGGGTATCACACCACTTTTCTTGATCAACACCCCATGGTGCCTCCTAATTTGAACATTATGTACTTTTATGGTCAAGCCACACATCAGTCTCCTACAATGTTGGTCACAAAAACACCCTACAACGAATTAGTTTTTCAAGGATCTTGACAATAGAACCAAAATGCTACCCTAATTGATGTTGCACTATTAAGACCTTTAGACTAACACATATTTAACAAAATACATACAACTATTCACCCAAGGGCACAACAAGTCACTTGTAAGACCCTCTTGACTTGATTAATTGTAGACTTGTGGAAGTACAAATAAATGGAAAACACATCACAAGCTATCATAAAATGTGAATAAGCAGGTAGGATTCCATTATATTATATGAACATGTATAATAGCGTGGCAAAAATGAACTATTACATTTTGTTTGAGAATAGATTTCAGAAAGTATATATAGGTTGCAACATTACTACATCACAAAAGTATTTAATACTCACCTACCCATCTACCCATTATTCATTTAATTAAAGGCATTGTCTTTTATGAATATGCCCTTATCATAAAATGAGAAATGTTACATTAATTAACTTTAATTAATCTTGTGTCATTTATAAAATATATAAAAATGATTACTAGAGGTAGGGGACCAATTATTGTATAGGGTCCAATAGTTGTGAAGGGATTCCTTAATTATAATTAATTGACAATTATTTAATTATGCATAAATATTTGTTTACTTTTAGTAAAAATAATTTATACATTGTATGAAAGATCTTATCACCCTTTTAGATAAATAACAATTAAAAAAAACCCTGGTGGAAAGAGTGGAAGTGGAACTATGATACACACTTGAAAAGCTACTCTCCAAGGCTTCTTTATCACGGGATGAGTTTATTCTCTTCGGCTCTCGACAAGCTCAACAAGTATTGGGGCCTTCAGTCTTCTCCCAAAACTTGGCTCGTCTATCTAGATCATGTATGACATCTTGCCCTGGGACCCAAGCAGGGTCATTTTTTATGGTGTTTAATTTACCAGTGTCTCCCCTTGATGAGACATTGTTCCTCCGCATTCTCCAGCTCTTTTGTCTGGCTTGTAAGCGGCCATAATCTTTTAAACATTTATTTTGGTTTTGTCCTAAAGCTTAATATATCTGGCAATAGATTCATTCATTATTCTAACCTTATCATCCTAAGCCTTTCTCTTGGCATCAGGTATTTTTTTAGGACTTTTCTAATTAGCCATCTTTTATTGCCTTTCTCTGGTAATTCTTTCATACTATCATCCTCTTTCAGCGTTAGAAAGGCATAAATAATGTTATTTTTAATCATGAGGCCTATGACAGTTCATTTTATATTAATGAAAATGTTGTTATTTCATCGATTTATTTGCAAATTCAAGCTCAAGTTGAGAAGATGGCGCTGGACCTCCACCACCTGCAGGAGCTCCTCGACTATTGGGGGAGTGCCCCATACACTATGAGCAGAATTCTACAAAATGGCTTGCCCTGTGGTCCCCCACCACCTACTCCCAGGAGGCATATAAGCATAAACCCGTCCCGAAGCAGGGGCCACTTTTTGCCTTGCCCCCCGTAGGGGGTAGTTAGACTTCTTATGGAAAGTATGATGATGGAACTGCACAACGGTCTCCAACAAGCATTATTGTTCCTACCTAGTCCACTAATAGTTGGCCTATCACTATTCATGATGACCCCCTGGATGGATGGAATGCTCTGGGGATTTCTGACATGGAATCGCATACTTGGTCGGCACTTCCTAAGGATGACCCTCCACCTCCGCCTCTTGGGGCGACGGCGTATGCTTAATTTTCTAGTTGATTTTTTGTAGTTGCTCTTGTCGTGCTTTGACCAGATATTTTTTGATGTTTTGGACCAATTTTTTCCTCCAACATGGAGTTTGGGTCATGATTTATCCAGCAATATTACTTTATAACCGTCTTTAATTATATTTTATTATTTAATATAATGTGAAGCGTTTAAATAGTGAATAATATAAAAAATATAGACTTTTATTTAAAATATTACATACATATTAAACATTAATGAATACCATAATTTTTTTTTAAAGTACATCATATTCAAAATTTAATACACTTTTGAAAAAAAAAAAATTGTAATTTTTTAAAGTGCATTTGAAGTGTATAATAATTCAAATATCAACTTTTTGGTTACAACTTTTGGCTCCAATTTACTCAAATTTCAACTTTTTGACTCCAAAAAATTGCATCCACTCTCATTTTTATAGCGGGGTTCCATGCTAACGGCTATCGCTCCACATTAAAAATAGAGTCGTGTGATTTTTTTTAAGAAAAAAATCTTCCAAAAATTTCTCAGCGCTAAAGTCATTTCCCAGCGTGAACAAGTAGTAAGGGGTTACAAAATTTATTTCTCCCGCTTCTAAAATTTTGCCCTAACTTATGCTATGTGGTTGCCTCCTAAAATTTTGCATTGTTTTTCAGCAGTGCTTTGTCTCGAACTCCATGGAAATGCATATATGGGACCCGGAAATTTAACGGTAATTCCTATAACAAAAATTAAAAAACATAAAAGACCATAAATAAAAATAAATTCCTATGATAGCGGGTTCCCATGTTGGAGGCTACCGCTTCTATTAAGCAAGAAAATGAGTCCCGTGTATTTGTTTTTCGTGAATTTTGACTGCTTAACATACAAACTCCCAAAAATCTCTCAACAACAACTGCTATGGGAGAGGTTTTCCAGTGCAGCGAAGTAGTGGGAGGCACAAATTTTATTTTACCCGCTACTAAAATTTTGCTGTGTCTTCTACCATTTGAAATAAATACATGAGCTTGCCTCCAAAATTTCCTTCCATTTTTTTAATTCCTTCTGAACATACCATCTGATTAATCATGGGCGCAGTACCCTTCCTATAACAAAAATAAATAAAAACGCATGGAACCATAAATTGAAAAAAGCCCCCATAATTTCGTAGCGGTCCCTTCTTAAAAACAGTTAGCTGCCCCTGAGCATGGGACCGGGCTCTAATTTCTCATCTGTACCTGCTTAAAAACAGTTCGATGGGCCCCAGCATGGGACCTGGCTCTCATCTTCACTGCTCAGCAAACTAGTTTTTTCTTGTATTGGCTGTTTGAACTGTCAATCTTCTTTAATCTTCAGGAAATATTAGGGTTTTCTGTAGGTGTCGTCGGTTGAATGCAGAAGAAATTGCAGGTGGATCCTCGTCAGAGTTACAATTTGATGACTCCAAAGATAACGAAGTCATTGTAAATTAGAATGGGGGTTTGAGAAAGATCTGCAAGCTTGATCGTGTCTTTCCTCCAGAAGCTAATCAAAGTCAGCGAATTTCTTTTCTTTTGGAAATGAATCATATTCTAGGACCTAGAACTGAAGGTTACATTGTAATGGTTATGTTTTTAATCCGCTCCTGAAACATACATGTGCCATCCTAGGACATGTAACTCGATATTTTTGTTGTTATGAGGATACTGCCCCTGTACTTACTGCCCTTCTTGTTGTATCTGTTTTAGATGGGTACAATGTGCGCATCTTTGCATATGGGCAAACTGGGACTGGAAAGACATTTACAACGAAGGGCACTCCAGGAAACAGGGGAGTCAACTTTGGTAGACTAGAGGAACTTTTCCGAGTAGCTGAGGAAAGGAAGGGGCAATGGAAGTATGATATGCCGGTTTAGCGTATTGGAAGTTTAAAATGAGCAAATTCGGGATCTTCTTGTATGCCAAACTCAACAAGGATAGCCTTCAAGGAAGTATTGTCTCGAGCTATCTCTGTACAATTGAGAAATATACAATAGTATTCTCTTCATGTCTTGTACTGGAGCAAGATATGAAGTTTAAAGTGATTCTGGAGTATATATGTATTCTAGAATCTATTCAAATTCCAATTACTTTGGTATTGGCAGGTTGGAGATAAAGCAGGATGTTGAAAGAAATCAGCATGTGCCGGGTCTTGTTGAGGCACAAGTACACAACATGAATGAAGTTTGGGAAGTGCTGCGAATTGGTAGTGGCGCCAGAGCTGTTGGATCCACACAATGCAAATGAGACGAGTAGTAGGTCACACTGGCAAGTACAATACCCTTAATCAAGCTCTATTGAGATTTTTTTTTTTTATTTGCCTTTATGAACAAATTCCTTTTGTTTGGAACAACAGAAAAAGGTACCTTTGATGGAGCACTGATGAAGAAGCTTTCTAATTGTTTTTATGCTGCTTGGTTTTGCAGCATGCTTTGTGTGTTTGTAAGAGGACAGAGTTCAGTCAATGGACACATCACAACAAGCAAGCTTTGGCAAGTTGATCTATCTGGAAGTGAAAGAATAACAAAAACTGATTGATAAAGGAAAGGCAACTTCATCAAGGCAACTCTTAGGATGAAACAAGATATGGAAAGTGACTATATAATATGTATGATCTGATTGCTTATCGTATAAAGGTAAAACCTGGTTTTTTCAGTTAGAGTTTTGTCCCATTGGCTATTGGCTATTATTTTGCAGTGTATTCACTTGACTGTTTACCCTTGCTTGTAGTTAGGCCTTGTGATTGCATGGCATAATTGATTTTCCCCCATTTCATCCTGGAAGAAACCCCTGAGCCAGGTCAATCTTTGGATTGGGAAGGAGGCTGGTTGCAGGACAATATGAGGCCATCGGCAATAATAGTTCAAGGTGTTGGGCACTCACATTGTTGGTAATGGTTTGCAGATTCAAAGCATGGTGGTGATACTGGTACAGTTAATGTAAAATGTTCAGTTTGTATGATAGATAATTGTATTGCTAATCTTGGTCTTTTATCATTGGATTTCCGGTTTGTACGGGAGATGTTCCAGCATGCTCAATCACAGCATATAGGTTTGGAGGTTCGATTTCTCGGTAAGTGGTAAACAGCATATAGCGTGCCTTTAGGGAAGTTTGTTCTCTCATTGAAGGAGTGCTTGAAAAAACCAAAATGCAATGATTTTTTTCCAATCAAGCTATACACAGAGCCTCGTAGATTCATGAATATAGAAATTTGCAGCTCCATTTAAGCATCTTTTCACACATATGACCACCATCTAGTGCATTTATTGCAGTTTAGTCCCATGCTCATTGCATGGTCATGGCCTGAATAGGTTTAGAGCTCCCTCTGTTGTTTTTGGCAGGGAAGGGAAACTGTACTTTGAGAGACATCTGTAGTATAAGTGGTTCTGACTCTACTAAAGAAACCCAGAAATCCTTCCGCTAAGGGAGCTGTTAATTACCTAACAAAGAAGGTCCCCTGTGATGTGTTTATTAATCATCGTGGTTGTGATGTTAAACACACATCAGCCAGCACTATCTATCATACACTTGATCCGGTTGGATTGCAGGCAATGGGTAGTGCTGCACTGCATATTGCTATATTTTCAGTGACTATGCACAATCTCCCTGGGGTTTGGCCGAGCTATATTTTCAGTGACTTATTCCAGTGATCTATAATGTTAAGCCTGATGATCTCCGGTGGGTAGCTCAAGGGAAGGTAATAGATGCTGATGCGTTTTCCCAACATAGAAATAAGCATCAATACACCTCAAAAAGGCTTCAGAGTGGAGAACGGCACTCCAGAGCGTCTCGTAACCTTCTGGCTATATGCTGAGCAGGGATAATGGGTGAGTGTTACAAATTCTGCTTCGCCCATTCTACTTTTACATATAGATACATACTCATGGTGAACATGTATTTTCATTGTTTTTTTTGTCGTAAATGTTTAGGGATGAAGGGATAATGTTGAAGAGAATTGTGAATTCTGTTTTAGAATTGATCTATTTTCTTGAATCTGTCTCTCAACTGCTGGACAATTCAATTTTACTCTTGATTTACCCCGGAAATTCTCTGTTTGATGCAAAGAGAAACCTTTGGCCTGCAACATAAAGAAACTCAACTGTTGTAGACAGAATTTTTAGCGTTGCAGAATGGGAGAGCAGCTGCAAATAAATTTCATCAATCAAACTGCAACACAATGAAACTCTTATTTATCCATCCAAAACAAATTACGTCACATCCTTTCTTTTATTCTTTTGTGCTACTCTCCCCCAAAAACATGGGTTTGTCTTCAAATCTTAAATAGGTAACAAGAAGTAGATTCCTAACTTGAATGACCAATTATAAAAATAGTTAGCAACTCCAGTTATTCCTTTAACTCAACCAAAATAGGGCAATTAAGAAAATGACTATTATTAATAAAGAACACCTAAAAACACTCTTAATTAGTTCACTACAACAAACAATATTTAACAATTGGTTACATCTTTCTACCCTTCTTTTAAAATTCTGAACCTCCTGGTTTGGAGCTGGTTTTACTTGTCTTTTTTTTGTTTCCTCCATAAATCAAATTTGGGTTCTTCTTGTACAAATTCACGTATATTTGTAAGAATAATTTCTTCATTGCTTGCAATCTCAATTAGCTTAGCCAAATAAAAAATGATAGGATCATTCTTCACTGTAAATCAACCTATTTCAAAATTGTGTCTTTTTGCTTTCACACTTACAATGACCATCTCAAAAATGGCTCTCTTCCTTCTTTTTCGTTTCTTTATATTCACCTCCATGCTCTATGAGAGCAATCTTTCTTGCAACTTGCAAATCAACCTCATCTCCAGATTGACCTTCGTGCATGCAATCATTTATATGCCTATCATTTTCAAGAGATTTCCCAACGTCTTTCTTCTCCTCTTGATGAGGCATTAAGACCGCATCATCTTCTTTCTTCTCTTCATTTTCATCCTCATTCTTCCTGTAATCAATTTTTTCAATATGTTGAACATCTCCATGCATGAAATCTATTGTCAATGAGCTTCTTTCTAGTTTCTTCTCAACACCAGAACTCTCTTCTTATCTCATCTCTTCCAAAGTCTTCTTGCTCTAATAAACTTTTGGTATTTTTATTCCAACAATGCATGGTGTGATCCATGCCATCTTTCTCCTCTCTTTCTCTTCTCTAGGATATTGAGAAAGCTCTCTTCTCACAACCATCTCCTTCCAAGTCTATGATGACTTCTATAATGCTTTTCATTTGATTCTTCATCCTCTATTGTTCCATATCTCTTTCATCTTTCTCCATGTCCCTAAACCTCAAGGTTGAAACTCTCTTTATTTGAAGATTCTTGTCCACCCTTCTATTAATTTATTTAATCATTTTCAACTATTATCTGAATTACATCTCTCCATCCATAGCCATAGCCACAACTCTCTTTGAGCTATTATGTACTCTCCTCAATAACAACTAAGGTTAACCCACAAGTTCTCCATTCCCAGCATCTTTGGATGCTTTGATATCAACTAATGTAAACAAAGCTATGTTTTTGCAATAGCAAACAACGATGGCCCAGAGGGGAATCCATATGCACTGGGGAGGAATAGGTAGGAGGAATGTTGGTCTTTGGAGGAATAATGTTGATGAATGGCTTAGAAGATTATAAACCATTGAAAACAGATTGCATTTGGATGATTCTGAAGAGGAACATGAGCATCTAGAAAATGTAGCTAGGGCAACAGGCCCTATAGACAGGTTCATTGAAGCCATATCGAAACAAGGCTCCAAGTTGAAAGTTGATATTTCAAAATTTAAAGGTGAACTCAACCCAAATTTGTTCCTAGATTGGAGCTAGAAGTTGGAGTATTATTTTGAGATGGAAAGTATTGAGGAAGATGATCATAAAAGGGTGAAAATTGCAACGTCTAAATCAAATACCCATGCTGTTCTATGGTGGGAAAATTTGCAGAGCTCTCGGAGAAGACAAGAAAAGGATGAAATTCAGTTTTGGCCAAAGATGTTGAAACATATATGAGCTTGATTCTTGCCTTTTGATTACCAACAAAAATTGTTTAGCGACTTTTAGGACCCAAGGCAAAGAGATCAGTCGGTTCAAGCTTATACTAAGCAATTTATGAGGCTCCAAATTTGGATTGATATTCAAGAAGAATAAGAGCAAACATCAACTATGTATTTTAATGGATTAAGGTTTGAGGTTCAAGATGAGCTAACTTTAGGTAAGGTACATACGATGGATGAGGCATATGAATATGCCCTCAAAGCACAAGATAAATTACATCGGAAGAGCAAGATGATGAGTAAAAGAGGTGATAGTAAACCAGCTAGAGGAAAAGGGAGTTCCTCCAAACTTGCCAAAGAAGAAGAACCCGAGGGAAATGTGAACCCTGACTTCTGAGGAAATGGAGGTTTCACAGGTAGGGGACGAGGATGGCAATATTTTGGAGATTTGAAAGCCCTTAAGATGCTTCATATGCAGCGAAGATCTTAAAGCTCAAGACTGCCCACTAAATCCTAAAGTTGCAAATCGGGTTATGTGGAACTAGAAGCTAAAATTTGAGAGAACTAAATGATGTGAAAGACCTTGGTGGTGGGAGACACAATCTACAGATAAGGATTGGAGAAGGAAATGTATTTTTGAACCAGATGTAATTGTTATGGAAAGGTATGCAAAGTGATCGTAGATGTGTGTTTAATAGACAACTTAGTAAGTATTGAAATGGTGCATAGATTAAATCTTTCTTGTATTCCCAAATTTGAATTGCATAATATTTCCTGGTTGAAAAAAGATCAAAGTGTGCATGTGGATAAATCTTGTTTGGTTGCCTTTAATATTGGGTCCTATGAAGATAAGGTATTGTGTGATGTTGTACTTGTGATGCTTGCCATTTATTATTAGGAAGACCCTAACAATATGACAAGAATGTGGTTCACCATGGTAGGGAAAATACTTATGAGATACAACATGAGGGTAAACTCCATGTTTTGAAGCCTTTTAAAGAAGAAAGATAAATTCAGATAGCAGCCCTATCATTGTTTATATTGGGTTGGAAAGAGTTTGTCAAGGATTCAAAGGATGAGATTTGCTATCTATTATACCCTAGAAAAAAGGAGAAATATGATTTGCAAACTGTCCCATTAGAGGTGCAGCAAATGCTAAATCAATATTAAGACTTGATACCATTCGATTTACTAGTCAATTTGCCTCTTTTTAGAAGCATCACCCACCAAATTGATCTTATTCTTGGTGCTAGACTCCCAAATCAGGTTGCTTACAGGTTGACTTCCCTAGAATAAGAGGAAATGATAAGACAGACTATTGAATTATTGGAAAAGGGATTTTTAAGGGAAGCATGAGTCTGTATGCCACACTTGCTCTACTCTCCCCCCAGAAAGAGGGAGAGTGGAGATTATGTATGGATTATAGAGCCATTAACAAAATCACTGTGAAGTAGCCATATTCGATGCCAAGGATGGATGACTTGTTAGATTGCTTATTAGGGGCCAAGATCTTCTCCAAAATTGACCTCAGAAACGAGCACCATCAGATTCGGATTCGTGAAGGTGATGAGTGGAAGATCGCCTTCAAAACCGAGGAGGTTTGTATACTCATTGGGTGGTGATGCCATTTGGCTTTGTCAAATGCCCTGTCTACCTTCATGCGAACAATGAATCACGGACTTAAACTATACATTGGAAAATTTGTCATAGTCTATTTTGATGATATCTTGATTTTTAGTAGAAATATGGAGGAACGTGTAGAAAATTTGAAAGTGGTGCTTGACACACTTAGAGTAGAAAGGTTGTTTATCAACTCTAAGAATAATGAGTTTTTCAATAATGAGTTGGTCTTCTTGGGTAGTGTTATTTTGGTTGATGGATTAAGCATAGATTCTGAAAAAGTCAAGGCCATTCTTGAGTGGCCTACTCAAAGTATCATGGAGGTGAGAAGCTTCCATGGGATGGAAATTTTTTATAAGAGATTCATTAGGAATTTTAGCGGAGAAGATTTGGATAGAAGATGGATGTAATTTATTTATGATGAATAAGAAAAAGATTATTTTCCTATGCAGTTAAAAAAACTAACACTTATTTACTGTTTTTCTCCAATTCTGCTGCACTGAAATCTTGTATTACAACGACTGAGTTTTATTTTGCAGACGACAGAGGTTTGTTCGCATCACTGTTAAATGTCTCCTATTGCTCTACATATGTGACATTTTGGTGATGAAAAAGTCTATTTATAAACAATGCTATATATATATATCACAAACAAATCCTCCATGCCTAATTGTTTATTTCGCTTTAAATGTGGTTAGTGTTGTGTAATTGAGAATCATTGTGAAAATGCCATCAATGATCAGTGCCTACATATAATGGAGGGGCGATGTTGATACTCCGGAGTCCTTGTCACATCGGGTTCTTTTTTTCTGATAAGCTAATACTCTCATGAATTATCCTTTCGGGTTTTTTCATCCGCCTCTCATGACTAGTTAATCTCAGACTCATTTAATCATATGTTTGTGAGCTGGATGTTGGTGCTCCCCTGTTTTGAGGCTGGATGTAATTGATTTCTTATAAGTTCCTTGCCTCCCCTGCAAACACAATTTGGGGGAATGCCTCCAAGGTCATGATCACTGACTCAAGCTCTTCTTTGTCGGGGTACTCTGGCAGCTATAGGGCCTTCTTTGACTTTCAGCTGTCTACGCTCCACCCTACTTTGCTAGCTGATTCAATCATCTTCACAAGCTCAGCTGCATGCACTGCTCTAACCACCGCCCTCCTCTTCTAGGACCTTGAAAGCATAGCTACTACTAATTTCACAAAAGAGGGCATGTGTTGTGTCTGCTTGTGATGAATCCCACTGTGTGGCACCATTGAAGAACCAACAAGCTTCTCCATGTTGTTGAGATTGCAGAGGGAAATAAAAACTAGTATATTTAATCAAGAAGCAAAATGAGTTACTATGGCCTTCTCATGAAATTGAGAAGAGGTCATATTTTTATAGGCAAAGCGCATGTGTAATTTATTCACTTAGTTCAAAGTTAGTGTCATGTGTGTCCACTAACAGTGGCACGTACAAGTTTCATACCAAAGGTGCATCGTCCCTTCTCCATTTTTATAATGAAAAAATAATTATTGCGTTTTGCAGTGAAATTATCGAGATAAAGAAGTCTCTTGAAACTAGAGAGCCTTTATAGAAAGCCTTTACAGTAGTTTGAATATGTATTGAGAAAGTCTATGTTCTTGCTGATATTCTATAGAATAGAAGTTATTTGTACTTGTCTGCAATAGGATGGATCATTATGTTTATAATAGTTCTTTGAGTGTTTTAGTAATGATATGTATATTTTTTGTGTTTAATTAATGGTTCTATTTTTTTTATAATAGTCATTTTATTGTGTGTTAATGATATGTAAGTTTTTTATTAAATCTTTTTTTACATATTTTTATATTATATGTAAAACAATGAATATAAATGTATGTAATTAATGGTTAATTTTTATAAATAATTAAATATATGTATGTTAATGTTTGGTTATATTTAAAAAATGACATGTGAATGACTTTTCAACATAGAAATGGTGATGTAGGTTTTGACAAAGTCTTATCATTTCTCATTCGCTTTTTAAGGTTAAGAATACCTACTAATGAAATGTCAAATTTGGTATGATGAAGTGGCATTGTGTAAAAAATGTGGGACCCCAAAAATAGGGGTCCTAAATAATGGCCCCCTCCCTCTACTGTAGTCCCAACAATTTGACATCTTGTATTTGAGATTCTATTAGATTATAGGTTGATAAGATGTTTCTACCTCTTGAAATTTGAACAAAAAAAATTTCTTATAAAAAGTTGGGAAAGGGTATAAATTCATATAATTTATTTAGAATGATCTTATTGATGATGTATTTACAATTAAAATTATGGTAAAAAATATCAAACACATCATCAATAATAATATATTAATTTTTTAACGAGAATTTTCATATTATTTATTAAAATGATTTTATCTCTATAATTAATTAAAAACTTCTTTTACAATTTTAAAAGAAAAATATTATAATTTTTATTACAAATTAAATGAAAAATATTATACTTTGTATACAATTTAAGATAGAAATATTATACTTTATATTACTATTTTAGTTCTAAAGTTATAATAAATAGATTGAATAGTCCTCCTTATGCTAAATTCAGATTAATGTGCAATACACTTTACTAATTTATAAGCACAATGGCCCACTCAAAATAAGAGTAGTACCAACAATTCCAGGATTTGATTATAGAGTTATGAAATGCTACCATGTAATCGGGAGCATTCTTCGTCAAATAGGAAATCTACTAAGGTTTAAACCTTATTTTGGTGGAGTGAATAAACAATAGGAATCCCACAAATGTTTTACGATGGTTGGGCATACATTCAATGTCTCGACTTCCAAACCCACTAAAGGCGTATTCTTGCACCATGGATGGATTTTGCCTGCAGGATAAGGTTTTATAGTGATCCTTATTGGTGTTAAAGTAAATTGCTGGTACCTTGGGAATATTACAACTTATTTTTATTGATTGTTTATGGGTTAATATAAAAAAGTATATAAGTATGTTAAATATGTAAAGTCTTTAATTAATGATTGAATTAATGTGTTAATAATTTATGTTTTTATTTTTATTGGTATTATTTTTCATTGTCCAGTTCGTCTTTTATATTGTATAATTTTCAATTATATATGTACTTATCTTGTCTTATTAAGAATTATTATAAAATTATTTTGTTTTAGTTTATTTTTATTTTTCTAAATTAATATAATATTATAAATTATATTTTTTAATCAGTAGAGATACTATCTAAAGTATAATTTTAAGTTATATAAATTTTTTAAATTATTATTTAATAAAATTAAATAAATTTTTATTCTATATTATAAAGAATGTGGACAATTAATTATAATTTATTTATTTAAAAAAACAAACATTTCTAGAAGTAATACCTTATATCTTTATACAATCACAAATTATGTATATCCCTTTATTTTTAGGCAGTTTTATATGGAATCATCATATATGATATAAGATTTTTTTGTGATAGTTGATGATGATGTTTGTTATATTTTTAATGGCAATTTAAATTAATGGTAATAGTGTTTTAAAACTTTGCACCAATTTATTTTTAGATACATTCATTTTTGATTTAGTTTAAAATTTTATTTTTATATAAATATATTTTTTCCATAACATTTACTTACATTAAATATATATATTGTAATAATTAATATATATATTCTTTAACAAATTGATTACTACATAAAATATATTAAAATATTAATTAAAAACTTTAACACATAATCACTATTAAATTTATAGATTATATTTAGAGAAAAAAAAAATATTACTTTAGACATTTTAAAAATAAAAGTTGTAATAATTGAACTTTACACAACATTTATAAAAATTCACAATCAAATCATATGATGCGTCAACTAGGTTTTGATTTTATGGGGCGATATAAAATAATTGGTATTGGGTTGATGATGTTACGACGTGCTTACTTCTCGAAGGTAAGAACAGAATATTTCGCGCCGGTTCATCCTTTGGTAACAATACTTCTAATGGGGTCGTAATCTTATAATAGTTGCAAATAAACTTTTAGTAGGAACCAGCATGGGCCTATTTCAGTGTCTCTAGAACATCCAAATTCAAGGTAATTACAATCTTCCTTGGATTAATAAACATCCCATCTTCACGGATAACATGGTCGGAAAGGGTACCAAGTATTTTTCAGACAGATAGACATATAGAGATTTTAATAACATTCAAAAGATCAAAAATAGATTATGAGATATCAAACCAAAAAATAAATTTAAAGGAGTGAAGAAGTTATCAGAAAAAGAGAGAAGATTAGATCATAGTTCCTAAACTCATTGTTGTTTTGTCTTTGAAGATTCACTTTCCTACAGTGAATCTTGATCAGAAATTATTCGTTTTTATCAATGTTCTCAATTTCAAATATAGTGAACATAAATACTCTCTCCAAACTATCTAAGTATTTAGTTCAAATGTCATTATATGCAAAGCATTTCATGAGATAATGTCATTCCATCTCAACCATTCTTGGTGTGCACATAGGACTTATTCTCTCTTCCCATGTTTTTCGGATTTTCCACCTAATCATCTCACATCGGAGTTGATATGACCCAAATCTCAATTGGGCTATGAACATCTTCATTCTCCACTTAAATTTTGTCCCCATAAAGGTTTTTTGGTCATGTTCATAAGTGGGGTTGAACTTGGTCATGTATTATTATTTTTTCCTCCTTATATGCTTTGTCCACATGCTTATTTTAAACATTTCCCTCACATAGTTCTTTATCTCTTGATTGGTTGTTGGGCACTCATGTATATTAATATCCCAGTTATTCACTCTAATTTGTTTTGTTTCATCCATGTCCTCTTTTGCTTGCTCAACTCTTCTTTTATTACTACCTTTGGCCACCTATACTCCTTCATGCCCTCTGCTTTTTTTATGTATCCTAGGAGACGTTTCATAGTTGCAATTTTTATTGGAAAAATACATGTTTCTACTAGGATTATCTCGTATGGAACTGCCACTTTAATCTTGAAGTTACTTGTGATTAAATGTTTCCGAATTCTCTCCATTTCCATCCACTTTAACCTTGACATACTGCATCCATAAAGTACCACTAGGACTACTGGTAGCCCAAACAAGACCTTGGCGGTCTTCCAATCCCACAAATCAACATCTTTGCACATGTTTTGAAGAGAGTATGATGCTCTCCATCCTCCTTGTATTCTCTTCATTATGCATGTGTCACAACTAAGTTTGTTTGTGAAATCAAGCCCTAAATACTTCTATTTTGAAACTATCTCGAGTGAGATACCCTCAAACATGAAGCTTGCATGTCTCTTTTCTTTTCGACGTGAGAAGATCAGAATCGTAGTTTTGCTAATGTTGACTTGCTTCCTAGCCTCTTTATAAAAGAGATCTAAGGCTTTCAAATTATCTGAAATTAAACTTTGGGTTGTAGTTGTGGTTAAAATAAGATCATCTGCATATAGGAGTTTTATCACATAACTAGCTATGTGAACTCTGCCACCCCCTAGTCTATGTATGTATTCTTCTAGTTTGTCAATATAGAGACCAAATAGAGTTGGAGATAAAGGACATCCTTGTTTAACCCTATCTCACCATTGAAACTTTTGGATAAACATGTGTAATATAATCTTAGCTCTAACCTACTTGTATAACTAATGAACTGTTACCTTGTAATCTTTTGGAACTCTGAGTTTCTCCATCTAATCCCATAACTTATCTTTAGGAACGGTGTCAAAAAAAACCCTGAAATCAATGAAGCAACAGAAAAATTCTTCACCTTTGTCATCCAAATTTTTTTCAATTAAATGCCTGAGAGTGATATAGTGATCTATAGTTGAATGCTTTGGCCTAAAGCCTACTTGCCCTTTTGCTTCTTTTTCTTTGAATTTCAACGCATTCAATGATTTTGCATTCAACCATGCTTCCAAACAATTTTTCCATGAGAGGATTGACCATAATAGATATGTAGTTAGATGGGTTATTGACCTCTTTGCTTTTGAAGAGAGGTATGATTAGGCTAGTAGTCCACTCCATGGTTAAACCTTCTTGAGCAATGTTGTTGAAGATGTCTCTTATGTGGAGTGTCAAGATATCTATTTCCCATTTTAAATGTTCAGCGTGTAGACCATCTATATCTCGTGCCTTACCACTTGCCACCCTGTTAAATTATTTTTTTAACTTGCTTTGTAGTAAATAACTTCCCTTGAGTGTTGATTATTGGGGCACTATCCTTGTCTTCTTCTCATTCATATGATAGTCTCACGTACTCTAGCCATTACACTGGTGTAATATTGTTGTTTGTTTACTGTTTACTTGTTTGAAACTCTTTCAAAAAATGTGTAGGGTCATGTTTCCGAAGCCAAATCAACTCTTCTTAAGATCGAGCATGATCCATCGTTGGGGGTAATGTTCAAACATCAATCACATGGTTTGGACGTGGTTGTGTAGAAGCCCAAACATGGTCAAATTATCCAAGTAGACTTGGAGAGAATCATAGATGAAGTCTTTAAACGTGAAACCACAATATGAGAGAACATTATAAATGCATCTGTGAGACCAAAAGGCATGACAATGTATGCGACGTACCCAACTAATGGCGAAGGTTATATTTAGATTGTCTTTCTTTTCAATTTGTACTTAATAGTATCCAAAAAAACCTATCAATAAAATTGTATGCTTCACTATCTGCCACACCTTATAAGATTTTTTAAATAAAGGGAAAGAAAAAGGGATCGAAAATGCAGGAAACAATCAAAATTCAATATTCAATCTAAATGCATAGACAACTATTTTTATTAATATAAATCACAATCGAACTATCCCATTAAAATTCATCAATCAAGAATATTATACCAGCTTTCAACATTTTATAAATCTCACTCTTGACCTTGGCCCAACAATTAGGATTCAAAGTGGTAAGGCTTCTTCATCCTAGGTTTACCCTGGCTTTATGCAAATCTACATCTTATTTAAAGAAGGGTGATTTCCCTTCATATATTGGGGCGATATAATATAATTGTCCTTTTATTAAAAAATAGATATTGGGCTGTTGATGTTAGGACGTACTTACTTCTCCAGGGTAAGAACGGAATATTCCATCGATAGAACCAAAATGAAAGAGTTCATCTATTTGAGCGGCATAGGGCTTCTCGTCGGCTAGAGCCCTTAGAGTGGTTGTGAAATTCCTTGTCATGCAAATTGTTGAACACATTTCATCTGGTATTTGATTAAGAGAGGCATTGAGAGGCATCCTGTGTAACAACAAGAACAACACGATTTCAGAAATTAAATACGAAAATGACACGTGAGGCATCATACATACAGAATAATGTACATCTGCTAATTAATGAAGCAATGTAAGGCTTACCTGATATAACTCATTCCGTAGTTAACTTGACGAGAATTGCAGGAACCACAGTACTGGTTGGGCTGGCCTTGTTGACAGGTGAAGTTATATTTAGTTCGGTCATGGAATCCATCTATTGGAGTGCAAGCGTGCCTCGAACAGCTCGATGAACAATTCGCAAGCAAATCTATACCAGACATCAGATACAGAAAGACTTAATGTAACACAGATTTTTCTTAAATGAACTGACTACAGCAGATGCAGGAAAAATGAAAAGAAAGAGAGAAAAATACAAATAATGGTTTGAAGAAAATGATTGAAGTACCACATCTAGCTTCATCAAGCCTCACAATTTGTGCAGCCATTTCTCTGACCTGTTCTTCCTTTCTACTAAAATAATCTTTTGGATGAACCTCAGCCACTGCGAATCCATGAAAGAGCAGGACAAACCATACAAACCTTCTTAGAACAGTACTCATGGTGGAACTGGAGGGCTAAATATGCCAAGCTTAACAAGGTCTGGAGAGCTATAAGTCGCTTAGGGCTCGATGTGAATCCTGCGTATGGGGCTCTGTGAGTCCTATGTATATGGTTTGTAAAGTCAAAAGAGAAATTGTTTCTACACCAAGTCCAGTCAAGTGATGTACAAACACTTTTCTACGCCTGAAGTTTCCATGTTCACAGATTCTTGTCGTTTACAGATAGACTCGAAAGACCTGCACCAAATGAGATGAGTCGTGTTTCGTAGTGGAAGCGTAGAGTACTTCACTTCTACATAAGACAAATTCGAGGGGAGACGATTCAACAATGAACATGATACCCCATTGCAATGGCATCGCCCCATTGTAACTTGCACACCTGTCCCCGTTTTCACAAAATCCAACAACGTCTTTTATTTTCCAATAAAACTGCTTAAAACGTGTTGTTTTGTTTTTCGTTTTTTTTTCGAGACATGTAATTTGTCGGATTAGGGGAAAGGTTCCGATCGCTGCACATATTTTAATTGTTGAACAGGTTTTTGTTAACATGTGTTCTATCATGAAACATATTGGTGTGTATAAATATTAAAGTGTCCTGAGCATGTAGTATCTAATACTTGTTCAACATTTATTTTATATAATTAATAGTAACCAATCACATCTTTACAAGTAAGACTCTGATACTCTAATGCACCGTGATTGGTACTTCAAAGATTAAGTTTTGGTTATAGGTTTAATAAATGCATTTTATGACTTCTCGTGATAAAATTGATTATATCGTAAAATGTATTATGTGTTAGACCTTGAAACCTTAGTTATAAGTAGTTAAGATGACATATTAAAATGGGTAAATTTTGAAAATCTAATGTGATGTTATGGCACCTTAATTTGATGTCCAAAGTTAGGGTGTGCGGCTACTAAGACCTTTCCCCTAGTGGACCTATCCCAAATCTGTAGCACAAGTTTGTCCAAGTGTTTGTACCTCTATTTTACCAATCAATAAATTTTATGTACTTTGATTGTTGATAGGATTTGACTTTGGATTGTTTTGATAGGGATGTATCTACTTTAACCGTTACATCACAATTCAAGATTAAAAAACTTGACATATAATTAGATATTTGGATTAATCGACGAGCATCTTTTTTGGGTCCATAATATCTAAGATATACTCTGCTTAGTTCACATGCATAAATGTGACCCCCACCTCAAGGTGTCCCACAATGTCTAAGATATATTCTGCTTAGTTCACATGCATAAATGTAACCCCTACCTCAAGGTGTCCCCATGACCACTTGTTGAAAGTGTCCAATACACTTAATGGAAATGAAACCTGGTTTAATAATTAAACTACTATTTTTGGGGTCTTTGTTGATTATAAATATTTTAAGACTCAAATACATTTAATACAAAAAGTTATTTTATTACCTTAAATTAATTGTTTTCGTGCAAAACAAATGTATCTCCATATAACTTTAAGTTTTGATGCAGAAAAAATATGCCAAACCTCTGGAAACCATAACTCTTGACCCATAGTTTCGTTTAAGCTCTTCCACGTCCCAAAACGACTATCTCGAAAAGTTTGATTATGCGCTAAGGTGTTATATCCCCTTAGATTTGATTTTGATATTTTTTGGAGGCCAAATGTGATCATTTGAGGGTCTGAAATTAACAATTAATTTTTTTTGAGAATTTTCTATTTTTAGAAATTGTATATTTTTAGAACCGGACATCAAATTCAGTTGTATTTTGTCCCGTAAGCTAATTTTAGCATTTAAGATGTTTTGAGAAATTTTTAGAGCCGTGCGTGCTTGCATGCGAAACACTATAAATAGCGACTGCTAAAAATAAATGTTTTTTTTAGATTTTAATTTTTTTTCGGATTTTTGCATGTCAACTCTAATTTACGAGTTGAAGCTTATTTAACTATGGTTTAGGTTTGTAATTATTTCAAATCATTCAATACAAGTCA
Organism: Torreya grandis; assembly: GCA_037957365.1. NCBI lineage: Eukaryota > Viridiplantae > Streptophyta > Pinopsida > Cupressales > Taxaceae > Torreya > Torreya grandis. The sequence continues at coordinate 4,259,808 of JARHVA010000810.1, read as the reverse complement.
ATTTTGAGTTATTGTTTCAAGATCTTGACTTAATGGTCTTTTATTTGTCTTGATAGTTTTCAGGGTCTTTAGGTTCAAACTACCAAATATATGCTATGTACAAGCCAAAAAATTGCATCAACATGGAGTCTACAATCTTTCTAACTTACCAAAAAATTGCACCAACATAGTGTCCACAATTTTTTTAAGTCAAAATTTTTGTTTGGAAGGTATAAGTAAGCCATATTTTTTTATTAATTTAAAATAAGATGTTTGAAATGAATTTAAAAAGGGGTTGATCCAATAATTATCATATATTATAAATGTATTGTATATTGTGTTAAGCACGGGATATACTGAGGGGGTGTGAATCAGTATATCATATATCTTATAAAACTTTTCCTTAATCAAATTCCACTTAATCAAACATTCAAGATATGCAATAAAACTAAAAAAATAAACATCACACAAGAGAGAGACACCAGATATAACGTGAAAACCCAATGTGAGAAAAAACCACGGAGAACAATCTCAAGTATATGAATGAGCACCAACCCAAACAATATTCTCAAGCACCAACTTGCAGGAGCACCAACCCCTTTGCTGAGCACCAACCCAGCAACTATTCGTGAGCACCAACCCACAGGAGCACCAACCCCTTTGCTGAACACCAACCCAGCTACTATTCGTGAGCACCAACCCACAGGAGCACCAACCCCTTTGTCGAGCACCAACCCAACAATAATTCGCGAGTACCAATTCATAAGAGCACCAACCCCTTTGCCGAGCACCAACCCACAGGAGCACCAACCCCTTTGTGTATACCACACAACTATCTCTCAATGTTGCTATTTCAACAAATGATAGTTCATTACAACATCTATTTCCTCCCTCTCACCTTTGCTCTTCTAAGCTAGATATAACAAATACAAATCATATTCATCACTCACAATTGATTTTCTAAGCTAGATATTACAATATCAAATCAACCTTTCTCTCATATTACAAATGGCTTCTCAAGCCTTTATTTATAGCTTTTCAAATGACCTTTGGCTTTCCCCCTTTGTGACCCTTCAATCCTCATAGAAAATGGCACCAAACTTGTATGACCCTTCATATCCTTCTCTTTGAAAAGTCATGTGGTGACCCTTTATGAGCAAAAACGTTCTTTCCACTTTTGTCTTCACTTTGGTGACTTTTCGTATTCCTCAAAGTGTCCCTTCATGAGAAATTGCGCCCTTCCTCTTTTGTCTTCACTTGGTGACTCTTGAAATTCTCCAAGATGACTCTTCATGGGAAAATGCGTTCCATCTTTCTTTTGTCTTTACCCCGTGGCTCTTTGACTTCTTTATGGGCCCTTCTTTTGTCTCATATGCAACCAAAAATATATTCATTAATATTAAATAAATATTAACTCACGTTAGCCAATATATATCTATTACAAATATCATTAAATGCAATGGGGCCTTTATCACCAATAATGCTAGACCTTTGACATCAATGACAATATTCCAACAATCTCCCCCTTTGTCATTGATGGCAACCTCAATCCTAAAACTGCCACATCTTGTCGCCTGCACATACTGTCATCTGAAAACATATAGTAACTCCCCCTTATTGTAGCAACTTGTACCTGTTCCTTGTACCTGTTTCTACACCTGTTCCTATACCTGTTATCTCCCCCTTTGACATCAATGACAAAGAGCCTGCCTGGAGCTAACACTTAGCTCCCCCTCAACTGATGCTGAGCATCAATGGCAAGAAGTAATAGAAATTACTCCCAACTCCTCTCGCAGATCTTTGAATGTGTCCTTTGATCGTGCCTTCGAGAAGATATCTGACAATACATACACATTGTTCCCTGTCTTTTGAGCATCTACAATCAACTCATTTGAATCTTTTCTTCTAATCTCACAACCTTCAGTATGAAATTTTAATGTGTATCCTTGATCACATATTTGACTAACACTCAATAGATTATGCTTAAGACCTTTTACATACAAAACATTCTTAGTCTTAGTTCTACAATAATCCAAACTCAAAGTACCTTTTTCGGCTATCCTGGCAGTGGTTTTATCTTCGAATCTCACTGTGCCACCATTGATTTTCTTTAGAGTTATGAACTTACTTTTATCTCCTGTCATATGCCTCGAACATCCGTTATCAATGAACCATGGCTGATATTTATTTCTTACATGCAAAGCTGTCTGGACCATCATAAAATCTTCAGGTTTTTTCTTCTGCCATGAACATGTTTGAACCTTCTTCTTGATGAATGAAGCTTTGAAAATCTGATCTTTCTTGATTGAATCTGCATGAGTATCCTTCTCTTTATTTCTGAAACTGTTAGCTCTTTTTCAACATTCTAATTTCTTATGATCATATCTATTTGAGACACCTTAAAACTTTCAAACCATAATACTGATGCAATTTTTTTTTCAAAAATCTATTCCCTCAAAAGATATACAAATTAATATACCAACTCACCTTCTTGTCATGCAATATAGCCAAGACCCAATAGCATCCACCATGCTTCAATTATTCTTAAATGTGTCTCCTTGAAGCCTAGAAGAGACACCCCACACAAAGGGTCCTAGAAACAAATCTCAGGAGATTTCTACATCTCTGTTTCTTCCTTGATCTTCTTGTGTTTTTCTTTTAGAATTTGTTTAAGCATGTCTAAACTTTTTGACTTACTAACCTCAACATTTATGATGCTTTTCATCTTCTCAACTTTTGCAACTATTTTATTTTGACAAAGCTCATGCTCAACTGTAACAAGAGATTCTTCACAATCCTTCCTATCTGATTCTTTTTCTATTATAGCAAGTAATTCATTCTCTCTTAAACTCAACCTGATCAACCTTTACTATTATAGGTCTCCAAACCTGAATGTCTTTTCTCATATTTTCTAGGGGCTCTATATCCTTTGACATACCTTGAATATCTTTTTACTTTATTTTGACATAATTTAGCAATATGGCCAACCTCATGACAACAAAAGCAAACAATATTTCTCATACCTTTTTCTTGAATGTGACTGAGATCTCCCTTTGACTGATTGCTTCTCCTCATACAGTCTCTTGCCCTATGACCAACATGATGACAAAAAAAACAACGGCCATGAAAAGAATTTGAAAACTTGAAAGCATTGGGCTGCCTGATTGGCTTTTTTAATTTTCCTTCAAAACTTGCATCCTTTTTTCTTTGGACTAATATTTCATGATCTTTCTCAACCTTGATTATAAGCTTCTCATGATTATCCTTTAAAGAACCTAACTCAACCTTCAACTGATTACACTCTTTTTCTCTTGATATCAAACTTGAATTTGCAACCTCTAACTAATTCTTAAGATCCTGAATAAATATCTTATTTTCTTTTACTTCTATAGCCAACTTAGAATCCAAGATACACACATGTTCTTTAAGAGCTTCAACCACAGATTTCAACTCTTGATTCTCCTTCTTTAGCTGCTTGGCCATCTTGTGTTTTTCCTTGATCTACCTTCAAGTTGTTAAACCCTTTCTGAAGAAACTTACTCTGATAGCAATTGTTAAGCACAGGATATACTGAGAGGGGGGTGAATCAGTATATCATATATCTTATAAAACTTTCCCTTAATCAAATTTCACTTAATCAAACATTCAAGATATGCAATAAAACTAAAACAATAAACACCACACAAGAGAGAGACACCAGATATAATGTGGAAACCCAATGTGGGAAAAAACCACGGAAAACAATCTCAAGTATATGAATGAGCACCAACCCAAACAATATTCACAAGAACCAACTTGCAGGAGCACCAACCCCTTTGCTAAGCACCTACCCAGCAACTATTCGTGAGCACCAACTCACAGGAACACCAATCCCTTTGCTGAGCACCAACCTATAAAAGCACCAACCCCTTTGCCGAGCACCAACCTAGCAACAATTCGTGAGCAGCAACCCACAGGAGCACCAACCCCTTTGTGTATACCACACAACTATCTCTCAATGTTGCTATCTCAACAAATGATAGTTCATTACAACACCTCTTTCCTCTCTCTCACCTTTGTTCTTCTAAGCTAGATATGACAAATACAAATCATATTCATCTCTCACAATTGCTCTTCTAAGCGAGATATTACAATATCAAATCAACCTCTTTCTCTCATATTACAAATGGCTTCTCAAGCCTTTATTTATAGATTTCCAAATGACCTTTGACCTGCCCCCTTTGTGACCCTTCAATCCTCATGAAAAATGGCGCCAAACTTGTACGACCTTTCATATCCTTGCCTTTGAAAAGTCATGTGGTGACCCTCCATAAGCAAAAACGTCATTCCCTCTTTTGTCTTTACTTTGGTGACTTTTCGTATTCCTTAAAGTGTCCCTTCATGAAAAATTACTCCCTTCCTCTTTTGTCTTCACTTGGTGACTCTTGGAATTCCCCAAGATGACTCTTCATGAAAAAATGCGTCCCATCTTTCTTTTGTCTTTACCCCGTGGCTCTTTGACTTCTTCATAGGCCCTTCTTTTGTGTCATATGCAACCAAAAATATATTCGTTAATATTAAATAAATATTAACTCACATTAGCCAAGATATATCAATTACAAACATCATTAAATGCAATGGGGCCTTTATCACCAATAATGCTAGACCTTTGACATCAATGACAATATTTCCAACATATTGTTTAACTAGTAGTTATAAATCTGAGTTGATCTAACTTGTCATGATGTGATTGCCTACTTTTTAAGATTACTTGGTAAAAGTTAGATAAATATTAGGTCTTTTATATGCATGTGCTAATGATAAAATACAGGGTATTAGATAATCATGTGCCATATCCACTATTGAATGTCGTTCACCTTTTGGGTCCTTTCCCATAAAACTGATTACACCATGATGTTTGTGTTTATTAGTCCATGATGACTCCAAGAAGATATTACTTAGTTTATTTGGAATGGTGGCACAAAGGATGATTACATCAAAATGATTGTCAATTTAATTTAAAATGGTTTTACTAGGGTGCTATTTAGATATACTTAAAATATTGGCTCAAGTTTTTATTTAACTTTATATAAAATATCATTAAATATTTTACTCAGAATTTTTTCAACTTCATTGAAATTTGGAGGCAATCCAATTTTTGTGTACAGAGATTATAAAATCATTTATTAGATGTTAAATTGTATAATTTGAAAATATTTGTGTAATTGTCAATTATTGATTCAAAGTAAGTGTTATTGGCATGTTTGTTGACTTCTGATGGTCCATATATCTTCTTCCAACACCTTCTAGTTGCCCCTTTCTCTCTCCTACCAATTTCACCATGTTTGTGACAATGTGTCAAGAGTGTGATTGACACTTTTGGATTTGTTAGAAGTGACATTCACATTCTAGGGTCCTTTATGTGGTTCCTTCTATTTAATGTGCACATGGCCCTCTTGTTTTGTGTTTTTCACTTTTTGACCATTCGATGTTGGTTTAGGCACCAATATAATCCTAATTTGAATTTGATTGGTTTATAAATACATAAGTATTGTAGTTCATTTAGACACCTAAAGTATTTATCTATCATTCACTCAATTATTGAGCACCTAAAAGCATTCAAGAGAGAAAAAAATTGTTATAGAATTTATAAATTATGGTACACAAGTTCATGTTAGAGCAATCATTAGAAGAGTGAAGGACACACACCGCACATCACTATGCTTTTGTATGACACAAGTTATTTCCAATTATATATATTTTTGTTTTTGATAACATATTATTTATTTCCAAAGGCCCTGATAAGTAGGTGATGCTTAAGAACCTATCTATCCATCATGGCAAGCCACAAAACACTTGTTTTTTCCTGAAGTTTTAGACATTATTTCTGATATAGTGCAAATATAAGAAATATGGTTTTTAGACCTGATCAATGTTATAATGTGTAAAAATGAGTGAGGTTATTGGAAATCAGCACTATGTGAGCACAACCTTCAATTTGATTTTCGCATGTTTATCATTTGCTAGAAATTTTACTTCCTTAGATTGTGGCCATCAGGTTAGGAAGGCATGCTCCTAGGAGGCTTCTTAGTTCTCTACCAACTTTCTAGGTGAGATCATTGTCACTCTTGGCAATGTCACATTTTGATGAAAGTCATGAGATACTTTAATATGCAAGATATGCCTCTAAGCGTTATATGCTCACATTTTTTGAGTTTTATAATTAATTAATTAAAGTTATATTAACACTTTACATATATTATTTATCTTAATTAAAAGTGATTGTATATATTTTTGTTGCAAGTTAGTTGTAATCTATTTATATATATTACATTTTGATGAATTTAACATAAATCCAACACAAAACCTTCTAAGGTTAGATCATTTACCATCTTAGGACAAATTTTAATTTATCTAATTTTCCTAAGATTAAATCCATTAATTGCTCTTATATACAAAAGACCTTACCTTCGTTTGTGTTATGTTTTTCTTAATCCAAAGCCCTAGGTTAATTTTTTGTTATATAAAAATAAAACTCTAGTGTGTACAGTGTGTATGTTTCGTGTTTAATTTCAATATATACCACCACAATTAATTAGATCTAAGGATCCAACTAGGAAGAGTGCTAGGGTTAATCAATAACCTATTGATTTTATTGAAATTATTTTGAAACTAATTCTATATTAAATTTAAAAAATAAAATGAAATTTAAAAATATATCTAGTGTTGATCCAAAAATTGCACTTTCTATTGCAGATGATGGGAATTATATGTATTTGAATGGTAATGTTGTGAATGGATATCAAGTTGATAATGTGCGCCTATGAGATAGAGAATATGATAGTAAAACTCAATTACAAAATCAAGATAGGGATAAATTTTAAGATGTACATTACAAACAAAGATTTTTTTTAGTGGTAAATCTTTATTAATTCATGAATATTTCATTTTGTGAAGTCAACATTTAGTAATTTTGTGGGGTAGCTAACAACGGGATCGCATAAATTTTAGGGTAGAATTTAAATTTAAGGATCAACTTGCCTACTTTTAAAAATATTTTTTTTTTTATAAATGTATGTCGTTGGTACCCAAAAAGCCAATCCGGAAGCATTCGTCATTATATATGATATTTTCAACTTTTTGCATATTATCACGTTTTTGGAGATTTAACAAATTAGCAAAAAATTAATTCTCAACTAATTTTTTTGGTTTGAACTTAAAATTACCAATTTTTGAAATTTAAAAAAAAAATAATAATAATTAATTTTAATATCACAAACAAAAAAAACCTTATATCTTGAAATATGCAAAAGCACTTTCAAGCTTCTCCATATTTAAAAAACAGTTGACTTTCTTGCAATGTGCAAAAATTCGTTAAACCTTTTATGCTCTACAAGTACTTTTTATTTTTTCTCAAGTTATAATAAATTACCTTGATAAATCGTGCAATTTTTATTTTCACATCACTTAATTGAATTGGTATGTTTTTGTAAACTCCCCTCTAAACATTCCTACAAATCCCGTAAAATGATTTTTATTTTTTCTCAAGTTATAATAAATTACCTTGATAAATCGTGCAATTTTTATTTTCACATCACTTAATTGAATTGGTATGTTTTTGTAAACTCCCCTCTAAACATTCCTACAAATCCCGTAAAATGAATAACATATTCCCAAGTTTGCCAACTGCACGTAACTAGATAGAAAAGTTTGTATTGGACCTGTTCCCATAATTTTGGGAACAATAAAAGTTGAAGATGCACGTGTTGCAAGTACTGGTGAACAAACCAAGTGAAGATGGAGAAAATGAAGCTAAACATGAGAATAAAGGATGGTCTTAAGACTGCGGCATTGGCAACGTCTACGATCAACTACTTGGATCCAAGAATCTCCGGTGCAAGTGCCATGAGGTTCCCATTAAGAAGGTTTCTAGGTTAAGCATTCCTTTTAGAGACATTGGATATTTCTACACAGGAATAATACTTTCTGCTGGATTTCATAAGTTTGGTCATGCACTTGGAGCTGCAAGGTGCACTATTGAAAAGTAAGCCGTGAATGTGTGTGTATTGAGTACATTTTTGTATTTCTGGCAGTCTTGCTTCCAGAGATGTAATACTGGAAATATACAATATTAAAGTTTCTAACTCCAAGGAATGGTTAGAGGAAGTTAATTTGATGCATCTCCGAGCATCTGAAGAAAACATCTTGATGAATAATTTTCATGTCACCAATGAAGTCAACACAAATCGGAGCATACATCTGAGTCGTTTCGAAAGAGAATTTTGTGTGCCAAATCGTTTGCTGGTTGAAAGCCAGCTAATTGAAGTAAGAAATAATACCCTTAACTATTTGGATGATAATATACCTTTCATAAAGATTTCATGCTTGAATCACTCTTATTTTGATGCAGAAGGAAACACAAGTTTTTCTGAAATATGTGGCCAAAAATGTTTTTGCTTGAAGAGCAAAGGATGTCGCCCAACTTTCTAAATGTTGCAGTGGATGGTCTCAGTCATTGGCAACTGACATTTTCCCATGTTCAGAGAGAGAATTATGTATGGAGCCAGTGCTTTCTTCTGGATTAATGTTTATTGAGATCACATATTGAAAGGTAAATGCACTAGAGTGCTTATCAGGATGGGTGGAAGTCAGTATAAGAAACTTACCAATTGATTCTGAAGTTTAAAAAGCCCAAACGACCTCGACCTACTAGTCCAGTTTGATTTCTGTGGTAGATGCGCTCTCTCTTGCTTACTTTGTAGAGTTGACTAATTATAAACTGAGAAGATCAACTGTATTCAATATTTCTGCTCCATTTTGGTTCTCAAACATGCTTACGTACACTTTCCATGTCTCGGCAGGACTTGGCCTTCTCAATAGTGGTCTGGGAGGCCGTACGACAACATAATTGAAGAGTAAAGAAGAGGGCAAGAGCTTCTGAAGAAATAAAAATGTAAATACAACTAGAATATTCTCACCAAACACTACAACGGTGTGATCCAACATGCATGGACGCAGATGAGGAATGGGTTTCTATGAGCTGAGCAGGTGGAATAATTTTCTACGATATCAATTGAACTGATAACTCTACTATGCAAATTTTCATGGAGTTATTTTAGACAAGTGATTTGCATTGTCCCAAGCATCGACACTTCTCAGAGTCATTTTGTCAAACACTTTGTGCACATCCAAATGGGACCAGAATTCATCAAGTCATTTGGTCAAATGGGTTGCATGTTTCCTATATAGGCACCTAAAAAATTGTGCTACTCTCCATAAATACAAATGCAGTTGATAGGTGCAACGAGAGATAGACCGACAACTAGCAATTTGGCAGCCATGAAAGGGTTGTTATAAAGGCAAACTTTTGAAGGCCAGTCAAAGCAATTAACTTCCGCTATGTCTTTTGCCACCACTAAACTGCCTACAATTTCTGATGCACATCGAACATTGGAAAATTGCTCATTCTTACAAAATAATCAATCTGTCAAATTAAATTTGGTCTAGGAGCCAATTGTCGAATTGCATTTTGAAGGAAAAAAATAGATAGACAAGAGATTCGGTGACTTAATCACGACAGGCACCAAATTTACTTTTGAAGCATCCCAGTCAAAGTTACTTGAAACTGTCTCACGAAATAACAAGTTTATGCAACGGATGCACGCTCAATAGGTTGACAAAGGATAGGCTGTAATGAATTTCCAAGTTACTGATCCTCAAAGCGTTGCCATTGATAGGGGTGGTCGCGGATAAAGAATTGACACTTCATAACTACCCAACAACTTTGGCAACATAAATGTTGTAGCAACTACAGTGGTCAATTTTATCAATACGACCAACAGTGATCCAAGAGTTTTAGACAATGCAACCATGTGTACGATCTCAAAATGCAGATATAGCCCATCCAGATGCTATTTCTCAATCAACTCACAACACAATACAAAATCCACATGTTTCGTTTTGGTTCTATTGTCATCAATGCCAAATTGGCTGGCTGAGTTTTCTTTAATAGGTGCATCATATAAATGTGGTTGAATATCATAGAAGTGCAAAAGCAAACGCTGTAATTCCAAAATATGGGTAACCTATTGGTACTTTCAAAACACTAGTTAAACATCAAAAGCGTAAAAGTTCAATGTAATGTTGACAACTCATGTAAATGTTGAATTTTGTTTTATAATTTTCAGTTGTTAAATTTTGTAATTACAATTTTATAAATGTAATTCATGTAAATGTACTGTATTAATTTTGTAAGTTTCAAATCGTGCAATTTTGATTTGCACATTTTAAGTAGTGTAAAAGCATCAAATCTTTATTATACTATTTAAATTGTGCAATTTTGTAATTTTACTTTTGCACATAGTGAAATTCTACCAACACACTTTTACACCATTTAAGTGATGTATTTTTGTAAAATCATTTTTGCACAATGTAAAATGCGAAAAAGATGGTTACGCACCATAACCACCTTCCCACATTATAAATATGAGTGCTATGCTCATTATAGAGGTTCCTTTTGAACAAGTGGTCTCTGAGACATATTTCTAGAAAGCGAGATTGTATTACAACTGAACTAAAACTAATACAAAGAAGGAGATTTACAAATTGTGTTCAAATTTTCTTTACGAATTATGATTGTGTGTATGATTCATTTGTATTTAAATATATGCTTTTAGAATTTTATCATAACTATTACCAATTAGTCATAATGTGGAAATTATATAGTATAATTTTTTTTGAATCTATGTCCATTATTTCCACAAATATGAAATCTTGATGGGGTTAAATAAATATTTTAATTGTCTTTTACGAGTAAACATGAGATGGTCATCTTTAGTCTGCTATCAATATTAGAGAATCATCTTAATGTATGTTTTACACTCTTAAGTGTGTAATTATGTCTTTACCATCCATTGAATGAGAGAAATTTTCATGAACACAATGATTCTCATTCTTGTACTATTCTAGTAAATCTTTATTTTTAGCCACCTAGAATTGTCCTTTATTTTTTTGAGATTATCATGGTAGCTTTTATGTTTAACTAACGATAATAATAATCTTGTTCTCCCTTCCTCCTTTAGTTTCTCATTTCCCCCTCTTTTCCATTGTTCCTCTCATTTCCCTTTCTGTCATCTTTTTATATTTTCTAGTTAAAAGTACTAAACCCTGTAGAAAATAATTTTGATGTAAATAATTGTGAATAGAGTTTCCCTTACTTTTCCATTTTTAGAGTTCAATAAAAGTAGTTCCGCTTATTAAGAGGAGAGCGACTTTGTCCTTACATTGATGACTAACATAAGGACTCAGTTCCCACACTGTTGACTCAAACTCACTAATTTATCCCCCTAATTTTTTTTGAGCCAATAGTTTTTAGTGAATCCACTCGGGATCGAGGTGCTTTATGCACACTATTTTCAAAAATTTCAAGGAACCTCCCCTGAAATGGAGGTTGGTGAATCCATTAAGATAATGTACCTATTGCCTACATCTTTATGATTGAATAAAGGAAGTTGATTGACATCAACCCCAATGTTCTCTATACCCTGTGGCAAAATCATTTTGGACCATTTGCTTTGGCCCAATACAATGAATTACCTTTAGGGTCAAAGAAGAGATTTCCAAAATTTTCTAGTGAAAATGGTTAAGATGCAGATAACCATATCCTATAGCTTTCACAATATCCTTTAGTATCTTGGGAGTTATGTATGAAGATGTTGTTGTCAAATTTTTTGTTGAAAGTCTCACTAGATCTGTCGTTGAGTGGTTTTGACACCTAGAAGATGGATGTATTATGAATTGGGACTCCTTAAAGAACAAGTTCTTGAACAAATTTAAATCAACTGTGGACGTGTGTTCATTACTGTCATATTTATTCCAAATCTAGAAACAAGATGATGAATAAATAAAAAAAATTGTAGCACACTTCAACAAATTATTGAGACTGATTCCTCAGACAAATCAACCAAATCCCAACAATCAACCATGTTTCTTCATTGGTTTTCCATACCCAAAGATCAAATTCATATTGATGAGGAACAAGGTAAATTACTTGGAAGTTGCACAAAAAGAAGCCATTGAGATTGAAGGTGATTTGATCATGTCTAGAATGTTAAAGAAAGAGGTTTTAAAAGGTTCTACCATTGTTACAAAAGGTGATGAAGAAACAATGAAAGCTGATACAATCAAGAGTCTACAATATTCAAAAAATAGACTTCGAAGGCAAGTCCCTGATCAAACATGTCAAAAGTCTAGTAAGGAGAAATAAAAAGTGATTTCTATCACATATGATTCCTTTAGTTTCACAATTGTAGAAGAAGGTGAATAGTTAAAAGAATTAATGATTGATTAGAGAACAAATAGGTGATGAAGAAACAGTGAAACTTGATACAATCAAGAGTTTACAATATTCAAAAAAGAGATTTTGAAGGCAACTTTCTGATCAAACATGTCAGAATTCTAGAGGGAGAAACCAAAAGTGATTTCTATCACATATGATTCATTTAGTTTCATAATTACGGAAGAAAGTGAATAGTTAGAAGATTAAATGATTGATCAGAGAACAAATAGGGAATGAAGAAATAGTGAACCCTAATATAATCAAGAGTCTATAATATTCAAAAAAGAGACTTCGAAGGCCAGTTCCTGATCAAACATGTCAGAAATCTAGCAAGGAGAAACAAAAAGTGATTCCTATCACATATGATTCTTTTAGTTTCACAATTATGGAAGAAGGTGAATTGTTAGAAGAATTAATGATTGATCAGAGAACAAACAAAAAATTTGACTTCTCATTGACAGAGAAAATAAATATTTGCCTATTTCAAAGGATTGCTTGAACCTCACAGACCTTGGATAAAATGAGTTATTTGAGGAATAATTAGTTGAACCACTAACAAAAATGAGCAATAATGTAGAGTGTGACGCTCCACTTTCTGAAGGAGAAGATAGTATGGAATAAGTTTTTGATAAATAAGATCCTTTTTGTATCAAGATAGAAGATTCAGTGATCAAAAGTGAAGATTATGCTAACATTCTTTGTTCATATTCCACTATAAAAAAATTCATCATGGGATCTGAATCCAAAGAAATCAAACCTGTACAGATTGAAAACCATAGTTATGCAAAGGTTGAAATCAAAGAAGACATAAAGGCAAAATAAAAGGAATGGTGCCCAATATTCATTACAAGCAAAATGGAAATTATTAAGGTAGAAGAGATTGATGAAGGTGATGACAATGACTCATTTAATGATGAATTCATTTATGCCATGCGAAATAATTTGGAAATAAATATCAACACTCCATTCATTTAAGAAGATAATCATATTGTGGTTCTAATTCAAAAAAAGATGTGACACTTTTCTCCAATTCAGATACTGTATCTAGCACTGATGCATTTGACGTCATCCAAGAAGACATTAAAAAATTTTAGTATTGCTCATGAATGCTCACAAAAAATCAGAGAGTTCATAATGTTTCCATTCAAAGTTATAAAGATAGTAAAGGTTTGTTCATTCATGATCATCCCTGTGTGAATGATAACTGTAATTTTCTCTTCCCACTTACTTGGCCACTGCTACTAAATATGTTCAGAGTTCATAATTCAAATCTATTGTATCAAAATGACAGGTACTTCACTCAAATGGTGAATGGATTTGTATAGTCTCCTCATTTTCCTCTACACCTTGTAAATAGTTTTGCTCTCTTAATTTTGTCTTGTTTCTTTTTCCTATTTCCTTTTGGTGTGTGTTACTTTTCAATAAATGCAATAGTCTGTCTGTTGCTCCTCCTCTATGTTTTGGTCTTTCTGCTTGCACATGTTTGTAGTTGTGTTCTCTATCTGGGAAATATCATGGAAAATCACAAGATTTGTAAGAATGTTAGAATGGTTATTGCTTCAAGAATGGACGGGTTTTTCATGTATCTCTCCAAGTGAATAGGTAAACATATAGAATTGTTAGAATAGGGGATCTATCCTGGTAGCTCGTGTTCAATTATCATATGATTGAGATAGGAAAAATGGCTATTAGTTGCCCAGATTAGGATGTGCAAATATAAGATATAGATATTTTTAGGGATTTGTCTTAATGATAGAGACGATAATTTTTTTGCAGAATGAGAAATCAACTCCATATCCCAATGGACAAGGCGTGAGTCACATATTGAGATCTACTTATTTTTAGAACTTCTAATGATGAGCCATTGATTGGTTTTTAGAGTAACATTGTGGATTGATATGCATTCAAAGAGAATATTTGGGTCAATCCTAATTTGGAAGTTTTGAATAAAATTTTTGAATGTATTGATGATCTCTCAACTATACCTTTTTCATCAAAAGAAGGTTGAAGCAAAAAGGACAATCCTTCAAGATGACCATCTTGGTATTAATTGCACCAATAATGGTGGATTGGAACTAATATTATAGATTAGAGTAAAGAAAGTATTTTTTGGTAGTATTACATCAACTGCCATGGAGAATAACATCAAGGAATATTTTCAAGATCTTGGCACTATTATATATGCAATGGTGATGTATGTCCAAACAACTCAGAGGCCTTGGGGATTTGGTTTTGTCACTTATGATTTGGAAGATGCAATAGGAACATAACTATGAGCAAAAGAGGCTATTTTCGCTGTGAATTTGGTTAGTGATGCATTTTCATTCTTAAGATAATATTATGAGGCTCCATCAATGTGATGAAATCATGGGTTGAACTAAATAGAAATGAGAGTCTTGTCAAAATTGTATTCCATCAATTATATTCTTAACAATATTTTATAACATGAAGTATACCTAGCATTGGATGATATGACAGTCAAGATCAATACCCTCAATATTTAAGGAGTACATCATCTAAAACATTACTTCATGGGCATTTTTGCTCATGTTTAAGTATTCATTGTCATTACCTTTGGGTGGTTGGGAATCTCTCATTATGCATTCTACTTAATGTTACAAATACCATTGATTTACATTGAATTTCATATAAGTTCAATTACAGTCTGAAGCATCTTGTAAGTGATGATTGTGTTAGGGTATGGAGCTAAAAGCTTCACCCATGAGCGAGTGCAGAGTTACTGGGAATCATCAGTCACCGACGACGGTCAGGAGGAGACCAAAGGCGACCGACGTCGGTCAAGTAGCAGACCAGGGTCGGCCGACGTCGGCAGGTTTAAGCTAGCAGGGACCGACGTCGGTCACCTGTGTAGGCAGATTCTAATTTTGTGTGCAAACAAAATGTTTGCATGTTAAGGAACGAACTGTTGGTTAGTTAAGTCCGCGTTTCTAATTTGAGTAGGACTGAAATTAGAGCCCTTGTTTGGAGGTGCATCTATTAGTTGTAAGTGCATGCTTATGAGTCTCTATAGTTATATAATAGAGATAGATCTTCATAGCTTATTAGACTGTACAATATTTGTATATGTGAATCAATCCAGATTGTGGAGTTGATTGTAATTGAGAGAGAGGACTCTTGAGGGAAAGAGATCTAAGAGGAGATCTATACATCTAGTGAGGTGTGGAAGAAAAGAAGTTTTTTCAATTGTAATTATTTCTGTAAAGAGTTGAATACAAGTTTTCAGGGTGGTTTCTTGTATCTCTTGTTTCTTGTTAATTTTGATTATAATTACTTATCTATCTGATTTATTTATGCATTTATTGCTTTCATAAGTGTAATCATATTGTTGATTGATCCCCAACAAGTGGTATCAGAGCCAGGTTGACTAACAGGTGTTCAGATCTGGTTAGTGTGTATTGATTACAGGTTACTCACAGGGATTTCTGTTTGAGTGGGAGAAAGTAATGGCAAAAGAAAGTAAGCTAAGAATGGAGAAGTTCAATGGCAAGAACTATCAATTGTGGAGAATGCAGATAGAATATTATCCTGTATCAAAAATATTTATACTTACCGTTAAGAGGGACTGCAAAGCAGCCCAAAGACATGGATGATGAAGAATGGGAAGTTCTTGATAGAAAGGCTCTTGGATCAATAAGATTGAGTCTAGCATCTACTGTGATATCTAATTTATCACAGGCAAAGTTTACGGTAGAGTTAATGACTACTTTAGCAAATTTATATGAAAAACCCTCAGCTTTTAATAAGGTATATCTTATGAAGCAGTTATTTAATTTGCAGATGCAAGAAGGTAGTTCTGTATCTAATCATTTGAATGATTTCTATGGAATTGTGAATCAATTAAATTCAGTCAAAATAGTATTTGATGATGAAATTAAAGCTCTATTAATCTTATGTTCTTTACCAGAACGCTGGCACAGCTTAGTAATGGCAGTTAGTAATATTGTTTCTGCTTCAAATATTTTAAAAGTAGATGATGTGGTTAGTGTAATCTTGAATGAAGAAATTCGCAAGAAAAAGCACAGAAGAGACATCAGGGAACGCTTTAAGTTTTGAGAGCAGGGGAACACAAAAAGAGAAGAGCAAAAAAGGGAGATCAAGATCTAAGTCCAAGGTGAGAGGTAGATCTAAATCCAGAAATGGCAAGAAGCCACAATGCTGAAATTGTGAAAAGATTGCGCACATAAGCAAAGATTGTTGGTCAAAGCCTAAAGAGGACAGACAGCAGGATGATAAAGAAGAAGCAAAGGTGGCAGGTATTGTTGCACAAGATGCTCTTATATTCTCTTTGTAAATTAATATAAAATCTTGAGTTTTAGATTTTGGTGCATCTTTTCATGCAACCCCTAATAGAGAATATTTTAGTGACTATGTCCATGGAGATTTTGGAATAATTTACTTAGGGGATGATGAGCCTTGCAAAATTATTGGCAAAGGTAAAGTGCAGCTGAAAATGCAGAATGGCAACACATGAATGTTGAGAGACATCATGCATGTTCCCAGCTTGAAGAGAAATTTGATTTCTGTAGGAAAGTTAGGGGATGAGGGTTGTACAGTAACTCTCACAACTGAATCTTGAAAGGTTACCAAGGGAGCACTTGTATTGGCCAGAGGTAAGAGAGTAGGTACTCTCTATTTATGTAATTGTATTACTGACAATTCTCTTTCTGTACTATCTACTTCAGATGTAGATGCAAAGTTGTGGCATCAAAGGCTTGGCCACATGAGTGAAAAGGGAATGACAATTCTTAAGTCAAAAGGTATGTTACCAGATTTGAAAAGCATAGATCTAGATTTCTGTGAAGACTGTATTTTTGGAAAACAGAAGAGAGTGAGTTTTCTTAAAACTGGGTCAACAAAAAAGAAGCACAAATTGCAGCTTGTTCACACAGACATGTGGGGACCAGCCCAAGTTGCTTCTATTGAAAGATCACAGTACTATATTTTTTTCACAGATGATGCTACTAAAAAGGTATGGATCTATTGTATTAAGAAGAAATCTGATGTTTTTGACACGTTTAAGATTTGAAAAGCTATGGTTGAGAATGAAACAGGCAAGAGATTGAAGTGCCTGAGATCTGACAATGGTGGTGAGTTTTGTAGCCACAAGTTCAATTAGTATTGTTATATGCATGAGATCCGCAGGCAAAGGACTGCTCCAAGAACACCTCAGCAAAATGGAGTTGCTGAAAAGATGAACAGAACAATCATGGAGCGTGCAAGGTGTATGAGATTGCATGCTGGATTGCCCTTAGAGTTTTGGGCAGAAGCCGTGGATACCGCACTGTACCTGATTAACAGAGGACCCTCTACAGCGCTGAATGGTGGAATTCCAGAAGAGACATGGATAGGAAAAAAGGTAGATCTATCATTTCTCAAAGTTTTTGATTGCGAAGCCTTTGTGCACATTGATAAGGAAAATAGAAAGAAACTGGATGCTAAGTCTATGAGATGCACATTTATAGGCTATGGCTCTGATGAGTTTGGTTTCAGATTTTGGAATCTAGAAACTAACAAGATAATTAGGAGTCGTGATATTGTTTTCAATAAAAAAGTGATGTATAGTGATCAGCTGAAGAAGCTGGATCAACTTGAGCAAAGCAATGCAGATTTGGACAAGGTAAAAGTCCAAAATGAGCTCGCAGGCAGAAACAATCACAGAAAAAAAACACAGAGATCGACGTCGATCAGGTAGGAATCGACGTCGGCCGTACAGAGACCGATGTCGGCCGTACATGAATTGACGTCGGCCAGGCAGGAACCGACATCGATCAGGCAGAACCGATAGCAATCAGTTACAGGCCTGGAAGTGATTGAGGTCGGTCACTGTCAGAGAATTTGGGCGGATAGCGTGTTGTGGAAGTCTCAAACGCCCAACAAGAGGTCAGAAAGGGTAAGTAAGCCTCCAATTCGATATTTCCTTTCGTTATTCTATTTATTGCTTACTGATGGTGGAGAACCAGAGAGTTTTGATGAAGCAATACAGGTGGATTTCAAGAATCAGTGGGAGCTAGGCATCAGTGAGGAAATTGATTCCTTGAGAGAGAACCAAACATGGGATTTAGTTGAGTTGCCAGCAGGAAAGAAGACACTGAAGAACAGATGGATCTACAGATTGAAAGAAAGTGAGAATGGACAGATGAGATATAAGCCCAGATTAGTAGTGAAAGGATTTGCACAGAAACTAGGTATTGACTTTGGTGAGATTTTCTTTCCTGTTGTTAAAATGACTTCTATACGGATTGTATTGTCTTTAGTTGCTACAGAGGATTTGCATCTCGAGCAACTTGATGTTAAGACAGCATTTTTTCATGGAGATTTGGATGAAGAAATATATATGGATCAGCCGGAAGGATATGAGGTCAAAGGTAAGGAGAAACTAGTGTGCAGATTGAAGAAAAGCTTGTATGGCCTCAAACAAGCTCCAAGGCAATGGTATCTAAGGTTTGACAGGTTTATGACTGAGCATGGCTACTGTAGATGTCAATCTGACCATTGTGTGTATTTTAAGAGATTGGATAATGGTAGATATATTATTCTATTGTTGTATGTAGATGATATGTTGGTTGCAGGATCACACATGCAGGATATCTCTGAGTTTAAGGTGAAATTAGCTCACACGTTTGCCATGAAGGATTTGGGAGCAGCAAAGAAAATCCTTGGCATGAATATTAAGAGAGACAGGAAAAATCACAGGTTGATTTTGTCTCAAGAAGATTATGTGAACAAGGTGTTGAAACGGTTCAATATGCAGGATGCAAAATCGGTAAGCACACATATGACTGGACATTTCAAGTTAAGTAAAAAACAGTGTCCTAATTCACAGATGAGGTAGAGTACATGAAAAAAGTTCCATATGCTTCTGCAGTAGGAAGTTTAATGTATGCAATGGTTTATACTAGGCCTGATATTATCCAAGCAGTGGGAGTTGTAAGTATATGGTCAATCCAGGAAAGGAACATTAGAAAGCAGTTTAGTGGATCCTTAGATATCTGAAAAGAACCAGCAGTAGGCATTTGTGCTATGGCGGTTCAAATACTTCTCTACATGGTTATGTAAATTCAGATATGGCAGGTGATTTGGATGGTAGGAGAAACACTACTAGATATGTTTTCACTGTAGGTGGAACGACGGTTAGCTGGATATCAAAGTTGCAGAAGGTTGTTGCCTTGTCAACTACAGACGCAGAGTATATTGCAGTCACAGAGGCTAGCAAAGAGATGATATGGATGACACGATTCATGAAAGAGCTTGGAAAGGAGCAAGAGAGTTGTAGACTATATAGTGATAGTCAGAGTGCAATTCATTTGGCTAAGAATTCAGCCTTTCATTCAAGAACAAAGCACATACAGCTTAGGTACCACTTCATAAGACAGGTATTGGAGGATGGTGAGTTGAAGCTGGAGAAAATCCATACAGACAAGAATCCTGCGGATATGTTAACTAAGCCGATTACAAAGGAGAAGTTGAATTTTCATTCAACTTTCGTTGATCTTCATGATTGAGTTGAAGATGGAGGAGCTAGAAGATGTACAGGAACTGGTGCAGCTATTTTTCTCCAAGTGGGAGATTGTTAGGGTATGGAGCTAAAAGCTTCACCCATGAGCAAATGCAGAAGGATACTGGAATCATCAGTCGCCGACGACGGTCAGGAGGAGACCAAAGGCAACCGACGTCGGTCAAGTAGCAGACTAGGGTCGACCGACATCGACAGGTTTAAGCTGGCAAGGACCGACGTCGGTCACCTGTGTAGGTAGATTCTAATTTTGTGCGCAAATAAAATGTTTGCATGTTAAGGAATGAACTGTTGGTTAGTTAAGT
Source organism: Torreya grandis (assembly GCA_037957365.1). Lineage (NCBI taxonomy): Eukaryota > Viridiplantae > Streptophyta > Pinopsida > Cupressales > Taxaceae > Torreya > Torreya grandis. The sequence goes on along the minus strand of JARHVA010000810.1, from coordinate 4,239,674 downwards.
CCGCATTTTTAATTTGAGTAGGACTGAAATTAGAGCCCTTGTTTGGAGGTGCATTTATCAGTTGTAAGTGCATGCTTATGAGTCTCTAAGTTATATAATAAAGATAGATCTTCATAGCTTATTAGACTGTACAATATTTGTATATGTGAATCAATCCAGATTGTGGAGTTGATTGTAATTGAGAGAGAGGACTCTTGAGGGAAAGAGATCTAAGAAGAGATCTATACATCTAGTGAGGTGTGGAAGAAAAAAAGTTTCTTCAATTGTAATTCCTTCTATAAAGAGTTGAATACAAGTTTTCAGGGTGGTTTCTTATATCTCTTGTTTCTTGTTAATTCTGATTCTAGTTATTCAATATGGTCAACTCTATATCGCTTTAAGATTGCACTCATAATAAGTGAGGAGTTCATGTTAGTAGCAAGGCTAAATTTTTTTAGTTATGCCTTTCCCTATACCCAAGATTCTAATGCCAAAATGGATATTGTGAATTTACTTGTCTACAATTACAAGAGGAAATGGATGCTCTCAAGGATAAAACTTTAAAATTATCAGGAGTACCGTGCACTCAAAAGATTCTAATTTTCCAGAGAGTGTTGAAGATGAAACATATTTTCCAGAGGCCCTTATCAAAAGGCTTAAAATGACTAATTTTTCAAGTCATGTGCAAGTTATTTTTGACCCTAATATAAGAGGCTTTGAACAACTCCAACTAAGGAAAGTCAGGTATTCTCAACTACTGCAAATGGTCAAACATAGGTTGATGTGAGAGCATTTCATGGTGTCGTGGACTTTGATGATTTCAAGATATACATATTAGAAGTAAAGCTACAATATGAATCAACATTTATAGTGGAAAATGTAAGTATATAAATTAAACATGAAAGGTACTCCTAGGAGCAAACATATATTATGACATTTTGTCAAATGATTTAGATGGCAATGTTTTATTAAGGTATTTTATAGAGAAGTTCATGTTCAATGAGGTCCTAGCTAAGGTTGGCAAAAATGATACAATGAATGAATAACTATTTTTATGTAGAGTTGACATTGCAAAATCAGGGGATATTTTTGTAGCGACGATGAAGAAATTTGTAAAATTTTGTAAGGTAAGCCACAATGTTCAGTATGAAAGAGATGTTTCTCTCTTTGCATTTTAGTTTGTGTGAAAACACACAATGAAAAATGCCCTCGCATACACTATCCTTTAGGATATATGATAATATCTATCATGATGACTACTTTATGCACTCACATACCCTATCCTTATGATGATTTGAGGACCCATTGTTTTGTCAAAGACAAATTATTTCTCAGTTGATCAAGTTGCTATCAAATTCAAGACTCTATTGTCTAATGGATAAAATGTTTGTCTATGAAACCCATCTAAGTTCTTTTCATCCCTTGCAATTCAAAATCCTAGTTAGAGCTAGCTATTGTCACGGTATTTAGAAATTTAAAAAATTATCAAAAATTTAACTTTTTTAGCTAATTTTTTTAGTTTGGGATTAAAATTGCCAATTTTTGAAAATTAAAAAAAAATAAATAAAAAAAAAAATAAAAAAAAAATTAATTTTAATATCATGGGCAAAAAAAATTATATTCTGAACTGTGTAAAATCACTTTCAAGCTTCCCTATGTAAAAAAAAAAAACTATTAACTTTGTTGCAATGTTTAAAAGTTTGTTAAATTTTTTAAGCTATGAAAGTGCTTCTTATTTTTACCGAAGTTGTGCTAAATTGCCTTTACACTTTTTTAAATCACACAATTTTTATTTTTGCACATTTCAAATGGTGTAAAATCACAAAATCACTTTTACATTGTTCAAGTGGTGCAATTTTGTAACTTTACTTTTGCACGTAGTGTAATTGCACAAACCCATTTTCACACCAATTAAATGTTGTATTTTTTAAAAATCAACTTCAAACATTCCTACAGATCCCATAAAATGTAAAACATATTCCCGAGTTCACCAACTACACGTAATTGGATAGAAAGCTTTGTATTGGACTTGTTAGCATAATTTTTGGAATAATAAAAGTTGAAGATGCACGTATTGCAAGTACTAGTGAACAAACCAAGGTGAAGATAGAGAAAATGAAGCTAAACATGAAAATAAAGGATGATCATAAGACTATGGCATTGACAACATCTAAGATCAACTACATGGCTCCAAGAATCTTAGTTGCTTAGTGCAAGTGCCACAAGGTTCCTGTTGACCAAATTTGACCTTTAGGTCAAATTGGGGCACCCCTAGGTAAAAACATGACTTTTAAGACTTTTATGGGTCTAGATGTCACAAGGTGTTTTTTAAGTTAATTAATGTCATTTAATGTTGTACTAGCCTTGGTCATCAGTTATTTTAGTCCTTATATCATTTTTGGGTTATTTTGAGGTCAAAAAGGGTGCATTTAATGACTTGTAAAGATTTCATGGGAAGTTTTAAGGTTATAAAACATGATGTCACATCCCATATGTCCTTAGAGGTCTTAAATAACTGACATAACTGAAAAATGATATCTTCATCAGAAGAAAAGACAATTTTCTTGAGAAAAAGAAGTTTGACACTTGTACAGCTCCTTGAGAAGTGTGCCACATGGGAAAGGATCATGGTATGTCTCCTCAGCATCCCGAAGCTCAGTTCCACATTTGGTTTACTCTAGAAGTATCATTTTTGGCCTAAAACCATTCTACTCTTTTTTCAGTCCTCTTAGCAAGTAGAAGTGACCTTCAAATTTGTGCTTAGTATGGACAGCTCAGGAAGTTTCATCTCAAACGCCTTGGGGAGGTTTTAGTAAATTTAGAGACCTTCATTTTCATATTATTTTTTTGAAAAATGGTGGCCTTTGCTTCATGAACCATTCTCATGAAGCTGACTATTTTTTTCTGCCTACTTATATGTGCACCCTATAGGTTTTGCCTTGGTTTGAACAATTACGTATAATCCACTTGTTGGTATTGGCCCCATAGGATGTTGACTCCCTCCTATAATTATTTTCATTCTCATTTTCAAGTTTCAAGTTGATTTGATGGGTAAAACATCTCAAAATTTTAGACTGGTCTTATGTGGGATGACAAGCCTATTTTCACCATTTCTAGATCTTCATGATTTAAAAATGTATTTAGGGGGTTGTGATAGGTCATTCACCATGTATTCAATGTTTTATTGGCCCTTTCCTCCTTAAATTTCATCCTCTAAGGTAAAATCTCCATGAGTTGCAGTCATATGCAACATTCACACACAAGGTAGTGATTAATGAGCAGGTATAGGTGCTCTCATGGATGATTTCAAGTTAAGAGGGAGGTGTTGTTTCTTGTTTCACATACCTGATAGTGTGAAAATGATTTTGAAGGTGTTAGGATAGACATAAAACTCTTTTGATAGTCAAAAGTTAATGCATACTACCTAAGTTGGACTTGTTGCCTATATCATGGAAACATTCACCTACCGGAGGTATTGGCAGAGATCTAGAAATGCTTGTATGGAGAACATGAGATTGTCTGAAAGCATCTTTGATGACCTAGCATGCTATGTAGAGCATTTCAAGCATATGTGAGGTGTGAATTGGTAAATGGAGGTTGAAAATCATGCTCAAAATCTAAATGATTGTTTTAAACCCATTTTCCCTAAAATGGCAAAATAGTGATCCTTTGGGTTTTGTTGAGACTTCATAACATGCTTAAAAGAGCCTTTGATGCATTTTGATTGTTTTGTCTTATATTCTCTACATAGGACAAGACCCTTGCAAAGTTGGAAGGGCGGATGATAAAGGGAAGGCAGTATTTGAAAGTCCTAAAGTTGCCAAATTATGACTAAATTCCTTCAATGATATCTATAGGATTGAGTCCTAAAGAGACCAATGTTCACCTACAGTTAAAAATTAGGACTTAACAACACATGAAGATGATTCCAAATGACTCAAGTGGCATTCATGACTAGGGTATCATCAAAGGAGAGGGGTAGTCCTTGTTTTGCTTCCATGTACACTTCTAAGTCATACACAGGCCATGAAAAGATGTACCTATAGTAAGACAAAAAAGCAATGACTCAGGAAATGTGTTTTGATAGTTTTTTGACCATCCCAAGATGAATCCAGGATCAATACAGACAATTTGTGACATCAAGGGATTTAAAAAGAGGTTTTAAAACATCACAATCAAGTCTTAGTTGAAGGCCAATGTACACCTACAACAATCTATAGGGAGGGTTCTCGGTCCTCTAAGAAAAGCTCAATCAAGTGAATCCAAAAGGTGCATGTAGAATGATTGGAAGGTTAGCATGATGATTTTAACCTACAAACACTTTCTCCATGTCTATGATGAGCTTCATAAGCTCTAGGTAAAACATAGGTAACCTAAAATGGGTGTCTCAATCCAGGCAGTAGAGACCTAGTCTTTATAGGTTCAAGAGTGTGAAGGGCCTAAGCATGAAGTTAGGGGCCCAAACCAAGATAAAATGACATATGGTTTCAAATTATTTCATCCAAGGTTTTGGAAAAGTCCTATAGGTAGTGAACACCTACAGGCAGGGAGACACTTGCAAGCAGAGTTCACTTACCAGTTAGGCTTGACTGAGTAAGGAGGGTTTTCAATGTGAAAACATTGATGATGAAGGTTCAATATCACTGTGAATGTCCTTACTATAGTGGCAAACACCTTATTATACCTACACAATGGATAAAAAGGAAAGGAAAGACACTTCCAAGTGCAAGAAACAGTCCGTTTTAGAAGTCCCTGCACACAGTCCTTGTGCATAAAAAACCAGTCTTCGCCTTTAAAGTTTTGGGGAGTCAAATGGATAAACTAGAGGCTGAATTTTTGACTAGAGGATCCTTGAAACCTATAGAAGCATCTGCTACCTTCAGATTGTCTAAGCAAATAGGGGAAGTACCCCCTAGATTGTAAATGCATAAACAACTACTTTTATTAATATAAATCACAATAGAACCATCCCATTAAAATTCATAAATCAAGAATATTATACCAGCTTTCAACATTTTATAAATCCCACTCTTGACCTTGGCCCAACAATTCGGATTCAAAGTGGTAAGGCCTCTTCAACCTAGGTTTACCCTGGCTTTATCCAAATCTACATCTTCTTTAAACAAGGGTGATTTCCCTTCATATATTGGGGCGATATAATAGAATTGTCCTTTTATTAAAAAATAGATATTGGGCTGTTGATGTTAGGACGTACTTACTTCTCCCAGGTAAGAACGGAATATTCCAACGATAGAACCAAAATAAAAGAGTTCATCTATTTGATCGGCATAGCGATTCTCGTCGGCTATAACCCTTAGAGTGGTTGTGAAATTCTTTGTCATGCAAATTGTTGAACACATTTCATCTGGTATTTGATTAAGAGAGGCATTGGGAGGCATCCTGTGTAACAACAAGAACAACACGATTTCAGAAATTAAATACGAAAATGACACGTGAGGCATCATACGTACAGAATAGTCTACATCTGCTAATTAATGAAGCAATGAAAGGTTTACCTGATATAACTCGTTCCGTAGTTAACTTGACGAGAATTACAGGAACCACAGTACTGGTTGGGCTGGCCTTGTTGACAGGTGAAGTTATATTTAGTGCGGTCATGGAATCCATCTATTGGAGTGCAAGCATGCCTTGAACAGCTCGATGAACAATTCTCAAGCAAATCTATACTAGACATCAGATACAGAAAGACTTAATGTAACACAGATTGTTCTTAAATGACCTGACTACAGCAGATGCAGGAAAAATGAAAAGAAAGAAACAAAACTACAAATAATGGGTTTAAGGAATTGATTGATGTACCACATCTAGCTTCATCAAGCATCAATATTTGTGCAGCCATTTCTCTGACCTGTTCTTCCTTTCTACTTCTGGAGGAACCTCAGCCACTGCGAATCCATGAAAGAGCAGGACAACCCATACAAACCTTCTTAGAACTGTACTCATGCTGGAACTGGAGGGTTATATATGCCAAGCTCAACAAGTTATGTAGAGCTATAAGTCGCTTAGGAGCTCTATGTCAATCCTGCGTATGTGGCTCTGTATATGGTTTGTGTTGATAGAGTCGAAAGAAAAAACAGTTTTTACACCAAGTCCAGTCAGGTGATTTGTTTTGAAGTGAAGGGAGAGAAAAGTGATGTACAAAGAGTCTTCTACGCCAGCCCATCGCTTCAGAGGGCATTAAATTAGATAAGGAGTGTTGCCACAGTAAGTAGAAGCTATAAAGACTAGTACTTGTTAGTCGGCTACGTTAAGAGAAATTGGATAGGAGACGATTCACCAATGAACATGATACCGCATCGTACCATTGTAACTTGCAAACTTTTCCCCGCGATGACAAAATCCAACTGCTTTGTGGGCCTTTCTTGATTAAGACTCGTATACGTTTAATATAGGAAGTTTTCTTACCTTAAATTAATTAATTTTTTAATTTTTGCGCGAGTAGAATGCATACCCATTTAGTTTATTTAGGTTGGCACCGCCGCATAGATGCCACTTACGGACCGAAAAATTGCACCAATGTGGAGTCTACGATTTTTTTAATTCAGTATTTTTTTAGGTTTGAAGTATAAATAGAGTCAAAATTTGTATTAATTTAAAATAAAGTATTCGAAATGTATTAAAACAATTATTGATCTAACAATTGTTATGTATTATAAATGTGTTTTATATTGTCGATTTACAAGTGACTTGTCATTACGTGATTATTTATTTTAAAAGGTTATTACATAAAAATTGGATAATTATTTGATCTTTTATATGCATATGTTGGTAATATACCATGCAAATGTGAAATATTATGTAATCATGTATCGTATCTGTTATTCGATGCAATTCACCTATTAGATTATTTCCCATAAGAATGATTACACCGTGATGTTTGTTTTTATTAGTCCACAATGACTACACAAGAATATTATTTAATGTATTTGGAATGGTGGCACTAGGAGTGATTACACCAAGATGATTGTTAATTTAATTTAAAATGGTTTGTCTAGGATGTTATTTAGATATACTTGAAACATTGGCTCAATTTTTTGTTTAAGTTTACATAAATTGTCATTAAATATTTTACTCAAAGTTTTGTTAACTTCATTCAAATTTAGTGGCAATTCCATCTTTGTGCACAAACATTTCAAAATCAACTATTAGTTTTAAAATTGCATGATTTAAAAATGTTTGTGTACTTGTCAATTATTGGTCCAAATTAGGTGTTATTGGCATGTTGTTGATTTCTAATGGTCTATATATCTTCTCTCAACTCCTTTCAATTGCCCCTTTTTCTCTCCTAACAATTTCACCATGTCTCGGATAATATGTCAAGATCATGATTGACACTTTTAGGTCTGTTAGGACTGACATTCACATGCTAGGGTCCTTAATGTGGTTATTTCCAGCTAATGTGCATATTCTTATTTTGTGTTTTTCACTTTTTGACCATTAGGTTGTAGTTTGGGCACCAATATGGTCATAGAATTTGAATTTAATTTGTTTATAAATATACAAGTGTTGTAGTTTATTTAGACACAAAGTATCTATCTATCATTCACTCAAATATTAGACACCCAAAAGCATTCAAAGAGATCAAAAAATCATTAGAAAATTTACCAATTATACTGCACACAAGTTCATGTTAAAGCTAACATTAGAAGAAGGAAGGACACACGCTACACATCACTAGGGTATCATATGACACTTGAGTTATTTCAAATTATGCAATTTATTATTTTTGATAATGCATTATTTATTGCCAAGGGACCTAACAAGCAGATGATGCTTAAAACACTCAGTTAACCATCATGGCAAGTCCCAAAATGCTTATTTTTTCTTAAGTTTTTGAAATTATTTATAATATAGTGCAAATAGAATAAATATGTTTTGTAGATCACTGGTGTCACAATGTGGAAACACAAGCAAGCTTTTTGGAGATATGGACTATGTGAGCACAACCTTCAAATTGATTTTTATATGTTTTTCATTTTATAGAAATTTTACTTCCTCTTGTGGCCATTGGGAGAGGAAATCATGTTCTTGGGAGATTTCTTACTTCCCTACTAACTTTCTAGGTGAAGTCACTGTCACTCTTAGCAATGTCACATTTTGACGAATGTCATGAGTTATTTTTATATGCATGATATGCCTCTAAATATTATATGCTCACCTCTTTTTGGTTTTATAATTTATTAATTAGGCTCATATTAATGGTTTACACTTATTATTAATCCTAGTTAAAAACAATTTTATATATTTTCATCACTATTTAGCTGTAATCTTTTTATACATATTATGTTTTGGTGAATTTTACATGAATCAAACACGAAACCTTCTAGGGTTAGATATTTCTCAATCTTAGGAAAATTTTTAATCTGTCTAATTTTCCTAGGCTTAATTCTATTGCATGCTCTTATATTCGAAAAACCTTACCTTCCTTTGTGTTATATTTTTCTTAATACCAAGCCCTACGTTAAGTTTAGTTACAAAAAATAAAACCCTAATGTGTATGTTTCAAGTTTGATTTCAATTTATACCACAATAATTTATTATATCCAAGGATACAACTAAGAAGAGTGTTAGGATTATTCAAGAACCTATTTATTTTATTGAAATTCTATTGGAACTAATTTTATATCAAGTTTGAAAAATAAAATAGAATTTAAAATATATATATCTAATGTTGGTCCAAAAATGGTAATTTATGTTCCCATCAATTTTTTTGAATGATAATGTTGTGAATGGATCTTAAGTTGACAATGTGCACTTATGTGATGGAGATTGTGATAGTAAGTATCAATTGGAAAACCAAGACATGGATATATTTCAAGGCATACATTATAAGGTAGACAATGGATATATGACTACTCATAAATTTGATCATGTCGTTAAGTATAGAGACTTCCTTTCAAAGAATCTTCATAAACTTTATGTTTTAATTGATATCATCCAAGAAATTCAATCTACAACTTCTCATGTTGTCATTTCTCATTTTTTTATCATGCCTATAATCAATTTTCCATTACTTCCAATCTTGCTTCTATTCTTCTTAATACTTCTCCTAATTCTCAAAATAATATTGATTCTCAAGTCCTATCTATTTCTTAACATGTATATATTTCTTCTAAAGTTCCTCCAATTTATTTTCTTGTTTCCATTCCCTCTTATGTACCTTAAAATTATTAAATTACCAAGGTTTTTTTTTTTTTTAATAACCTCTTGCTTATACACTATCGCATTAGGTGAAAATCATGTTTGCATTTACATCAGATTTCCATCGAAAATTAATGTTTTATAGAGTAAAAATAAGAGATTTTTTCTTCAAATTTTGAGACACAAATTCATCCCAAAATTGTTGTGACTAAGAATTTTTATTTGGTTTGACTTTGCATTGACTTCGTACCAAGTTTACATCATAAAAAATGGTTGTTAAACATTGACTAATCACCATGTGATTTAACTTTTTTTCAAATATTAGAGTCTTATTCTTAATTCAGTTAAAGGTCTGAGTTGACTAAATCAATAAATAATATTGTAATAAATAAAGTACTAATTTGTATAATTTATTTAACCTTCATAGCTTTCTAAAAATAATAACGAAAGAGGAGAAATAAAACTTAGCTTGAAATTGGGCTAATATGATTGAGATAGAAGCAGATATCGATTATGCAGGACTGGGACAGTGTCATGAATCTAGATTTGGATTTCATTCAATGAAAGGATAGGAGCACCAAAAATAGGACACTTTGGGGTCTAGTTTTAGTCTAGGTCCTACCGCTATTATCCAAATTAGTCACAGAGATCTGAGTTTTTTATATTTTATTCATGTCCTTGTGTGAGCCTCTTTGTGAAATTTTAGATCTTGATTGTCAATGAAGCTCCTTATAGAGTTGATTTAATATCCAACCCTAGACCTTCATTGTCTTTGAATAAAACTTTGAGAAAGAGGGGGGAGGTTAGTGTGTGTAATATTCACTAAACATGTATCCACACCCCTTGTGTGGGCATGTTGGCTACATACCAATACTCCGAAGAGGGATCAAGTCATATGTAGTTCTCCCACTTGATGCGCTTTATGAAATAGTGTTATGTGGATGCAAAAATGCCAAACTGAGTGTGCTTGAGGTGGCTAGGGACTGGTGTGAGGGTTTGAATAAGCTTGTAGTTGTATTGGTTGGTTGTATGCAGAGAATAGGGAAAATTACCTTAGTGGTTTTTCTTATATTCTTGATTGCTTTTATAATAATTGTCAACCCCTTATAAATACCTTTGAATGGGATTTTATAGAGACCTATTAGTCATGAGTTAAATGCATTCATGTTAGGCCAACATAATGAAGAAGAGGAATTGGGAGAAAATGGTCATTTAGGCTCGAGCTCAAAATGTGATTGGATAGGAGCATTGAAAATGGGACACCTTAAGTCCAGTGCTATAGTCCAACCATAGCACTCCTATCCTATAGGATCAAGACTTGAGAGGATGGAATAAACATAGAAAATGGAGTCTAGTTGAGTTGGAATCACGTCTCAAAAGTCTACGAATGATTGGGACCTATGGGTTGAGCATGCAAGAGGGACCTATGGGTTGGGTGTCACAAGCCACACTCAAGCTATCAATTTTGATATTTTATATGACTATATTTTCCCCCTTTATTCTAATGATGTAGCAAAGCAAAATACTCAAATAAAGTAAAAGTAGAAAGCATACATGAACTTACCTATAAGGGTGAAGCTCGTGAAGTTGTGTGATGTTAGGTGTGCGTAGAGAGAGCACATCATGAAGTATAAATCTATAAGAGAAAAATAAAGAGTAGATCAGTTCTTAATAGATATGCTATATCTAAAATAAGAATATACAAATTCTAGGTAAGAGAGAGTGGAAGAGAAAGGGATGAATACACCTCATTAAGTATGCAAACCAATATAAAATTTGTTGTGATGTTGAGTGATGTTGGATGTGTGCTCGATATGTGTTATACCAAGAGTAATATCATGAACAAAACTAAGTGCTCAATTCCCTGAGAGTGACTCAAGAATGTAAAGGCTGGCCCTTTGGCTCCATCATTACCCACTAAGTGAAGTTAAGTGGTCATGCATGTGTTGATCGATGTTTAGACTATGTGTTTAATCCCTTTGAGTAAGAGGTTAAAAAATACAAAAGATAGCTAGTCATTTGGCTCCATCGTTACCCACTAAGTAAAACTATAAACTAATATTGATATGAATATGTGTCGTATGAGATTGCTCTTGAAGCCCATGAATACTCTTAAATTGATAATGTGGTATGGATAGCTGAATGTGTATTAGAAACTAGGTCAATCTTGGCCAATCTGAAAGGAAGGGATTAGGTTTGTATGAAAGCCACTCTGAAATTGGAAACTAAGCTTATGTGGAAGCCACTCAGGAATGTGGAGGTTAGGCTTGTATGAAACTTACTTTGAAATGATGCCAACCACCTACAGATGAAATAAGGCATGCAAATGTTGAGAATACCTAGGTAAATATATTGAAATCAAAAAGAAAAGAAGTCAAATATGTCACACACATTGCCTCCAATCACTAGTGTTTATAACATAGATCCTGATCTAGAAGTTATACCAACTACCTAATCTGAAAATAAAAGTGAGAGCCATCATGCTGTACATAATTCCCCCAATATCTAGATTCTCTAAGAAAAACTATACTAAAAATATTGAATTTGAACTAATATGTATTTGACAAAATTGTCACTGAGCTTACCTTTCTACCTATTTCTAAAAAAATCTGGTATTTTGTTATTTGGATAGTAGTGCCCAAAATAGGACACTCTATTATTTGGCACTATTGTCCATATCTGGTGTTGTATTTTACTAAAATTGATGACTATTTTGTAATTGTCACTATTTTTTTGGTCTATTCTGTCTAGTTTGACCTCTAATTGTTGTTTTGAGTGTTTTGAGAATTGAGTTTTTGACCGATAGGAGTTTTGATCTCTGTGATAAAACCCCTATTTGTTGCTCCCTCTTCTAAAGGCAGGAATGAAGACCCTATAATGGCTGCTCTTAGAAGAAAGAGCCCTACACATGTGTTATGTTGTGAAATACATGATATATCAATGATAATAAAAAAGATGTCTCAAGATATAGCATAGTTTGTAATAGAGATTGTTAGATTAAGAGGGGTGTGCCTAGATAGATATAACAATGTAATACCATGTGCAATGTATTGAATTGAAAATGAAAAGTCTGGTTAGTTGTTAGTTTTTAAGTAGGGATGGAGCATGATGTCCATCATGTCATCCAAGAAAAAAAGATAATGCATGATGTGGATCATGGAATTACAAATAATGAGAATCAAACATGCAACAAACACATAAGGCAAGAAGCAATAAGCATACAATAGTTGCCAACGGGCCAAGCAAACAAGGGACATGGGCACATGTCACTCAAACTAGAAAGCAAACATACAAGGCATGATCAAATGCCATATACACATACAATTAAAAATAAACAAGTTTGGTATGAGGGCCATAATCACATAGAAGAGTACAAGAAAAGGACATTGGCAAATGTCCTAAGGCACACACAAGAATATAAGTAACAAAGATTGGGAAATACAATCATATCTAGCTATACAAAGCAGGAAAGGAAAACATGTAAATACTGAAAATATTATTGCATTTAACTAATCAAAGCAAGAAGTGAAAGTATATAAGTCATGGAGTACAAGACTAGGTAAATGTTAAGAAATACACAAGTGTTATATACTAGTGAGTGTTGATAAAGCAATCTATGTAAGCTAGTAAGTAATGTACATCATCATGATAATTAGAGTGTGTGGTGTAGGAATGCCATAACCTAGATGGTGTAGTCATATAGAAGATGCCCCCAGTGGGTAGATATATCGATGTATGTCTCGAATGTAAAAGTAGGATGCCCCTATGATGGGTAGAATGAAGTAATCAAGGATTTGGAAGTCACTACACACACTCAAAGAAGATCAAGTGAAGCATGGTAATGTAGATAAATTCACAAACAATAACATAGAACAAAAAATGTAAGTCTAACATGATAGTAAAAATGTAAATCATGGATAATGCATAAAATTAAAAATATTTTTGGTTTTTTTGAATTATTTGAATGTTTTTGGATTTTAAAATTTTGTACTATTTTTGGTATTTTGAGTTATTGAAATATTTTTGTATTTTGATATAAGCTATGTATAATCAATCATAAGGAGACTATGTACAAGTAATTGAAAAAAATTATATACAAGTATTAAAAAAGAAACTATGTACAAGAAATAATGAGAATAAATGATACTAACCGATGAGTCTCATAAGAGACTCCTTATCATGGTGTCATGTATCAAATAAAAGAATCATACGTGATTTTGAAGCATGATGGAATGACTGCGAATATGACTTTAAATTGTCAGTATCTTAGAAATCATAATACCCTGTATTATTCCACTAATCATTATCATCTCGATTTTGAACCAATGGAATGCTAGTGTTGACTTTTATTGTATCTAGATCTTTTCTTTTGATAAATTGTGTCTGTGAATGATTTTCCTTAGGATGTTCAATAAATCCCAAACCTTAGTGACAAACATTATCAATTGCTAGAATAAGAGTAGTGATGCCTTGAGCATGCTTGCCCAACCCTTGACCTTGATAATCAAACTAATGTATATATTTTTGACCAAACCCATATTGTTTTGAAAGTTGAGCCTCATTTTAGAGATGTAGTTTTGCATCTTTTTCATGATTTATCTATGCTTGTGGTATTGTTTCTTGCTCTGATTTTGATTTTTAATCCTTTTGTTATTTTGAATTTTTCTAATTTTGACCCTTTATGAATGTGTTCATGTGTCACTGTGGAGTGCTTAACAGATTTACCTTGTATAGAGTCCTCATTAGCAATTATCTATTGTATATGTTTTTGTAATGCTAAACATGAATCTGTGTGATGCCCATGCATTCAATGATATGTATAATAATATCTGGATCTTCTCACTAGATGTAGAGGAGGTAGTTTGATCAACTTAGATTTAATCATTTCGCTTAGTTCCTCACTTCAACTCTTACTTAATATTTGAATGATTTTTGAATCACTAGTTGTAGAGTTACTTTGTTGTTATTTCTTGTTTTGATATGTAACATTGCTTGCAACCAATTGACTAGGTGAAGGTGCATATACATGTTTGACACTAAGGTACTTTTTAGGCTTTTATATTAGAATATGATTTTCCAATGTTGTGATCTTTTCATATAATAGCTAGTTTTCTGTTTGTAAATCTGAAATTAACTTGCTCATACTAGTGATTTGATCCCTTAGAGTCTCACAAGTGCAAACCCTAGTCGCTTCCAATTGAATATGTAAACACATGTGTTGAAGAGGATTTGAAGAAGCTATATGCTAAATGTATGCATTAAGAACAATAGTATAGGTTACTTCACATTTTGGAGCGGTGATAGCATGGACCTGGTTAGAGGGAAAGTAGCTATCACTCTCTTGGGGGAGAGGAGAAGAAGAAAATTCTTTCCTAATATGCAATAAATTGTCATGTGAAATTGGAATACTATGTGCATCTATGTTATTCTTGAATGGATTGCATGCATTATTTTCATTTACAATATGAGAAATAAGAGTAAGAGAGTTATCATTTAGACATTCTTTTGTCATTAGTTGAGATGACAAAGTAGATTTAAAAACATGAGATTGATCATTTGAACTATATATTGGAAATTTGATTCTATTTTGTTTATATTATTGTAATTTGAACATAGAAGTAGCAAAAAATTTATATGCATCTAGGTAGAAATCATGTATGTGGGATGAAATTAATGTAATTAGATTTCTAAGTTGTATAGCAATATGATTATAAAGAACATTCCACATGAGAGATATCAAACAAGGAATAGAGAGTATGGAATTTTGCACTAATACATTTTTTTTTTTGACTTGTAACATAACATTTCTAAAATGTTTAGCAAGACAGAGTTTAAAATTATTCCACATGAGAGAGAGAGAGAGAGAGAGAGAGAGAGAGAGAGAGAGAGAGAGAGAGAGAGAGAGAGAGAGAGATGAGAGAGAGAGAGAGAGAGAGAGATGAGAGAGAGAGAGAGAGAGAGAGAGAGAGAGAGAATGTAAAAGAGATAATGAAACCTTGTATTAGGGAGAAGTAAACATTGTTTTGAAGGAAAAGGATCTTAAGATTTTTTAGCAATAAATTTCTTAACATCAGCCCATATTATGAAAACTAAGAATGAAAGGGAAGGAATGAAGTTTTGTACTAACATATGGTAAACTTTATCATTCATATATATGATAGGATCAAGTATGGATTCCTTATTATTTGCAAGAAATATTTTGAAATGAGTAAGATCTATTTTTGTTTTTATGTGAAATTTGATTTTAGATTTAAGGTAATACCTCAAAAGCAATGGGACCTAGTATGTGCAACTAGGGTTTTGAACAATGATATTTTTAAAATTACTATGAAATTTTAAAATAAAATATGAATTTTTGATTTAAAATATACAAGAAAAATCTAAAAATTATTAGAAAAAATACCAGGACCTAGTATAGGTAACTAGGGTTTGAATGAAATTATTTTTAAAATTACTAAGGTAAATTTAAAAATTAAGTGTAAATTTTTTATTTAAAATATGCAGAAAAAATAAAAAAATTATTAAAAAAATACTAGGACCTAGTATAGGCAACTAGGGTTTAAATGAAATTATTTTTAAAATTACTAAGGTAAATTTTAAAATTAAGTGCAAATTTTTTATTTAAAATATGCAAAAAAATAAAAAAATTATTGGAAAAATATCGGGACCTAGTATAGGCAACTAGGGTTTGAATGAAATTATTTTAAAAAATTATTAAAGTAAATTTAAAAATTAAGTACAAATTTTTGATTTAAAATATGTAAAAAAAATTAAAAATTATTGAAAAAATTAGCAAAGAATTTACCCTTGGGTTTTCAGGGTTTTTATGCACAAACGAAGTAAGTCGAGTTTACCAAATGATTTTTTTTTTTGAATATTAGAGTCTTATTCTTAATTTATTTAAAGGTCTGACTTGACTACATCAGTAAATAATATTATAATAAATAGAGTAATAATTTGTATAGTCTATTTGACCTTCGTAGCTTTCTAAAAATAGTAATAAAAGAGGAGAAATATAACTTAGCTTAAAACTAGGTTAATATGGTTGAGACAGAGGCTGATATTGGCTGTGCAGGATTGGGATAGTGTTGTGAATTTAAATTTGGATTTCATTCAGTGAAAGGATAGAAGTGCTAAAAACATGACATTTTGAGGTTTGCTACTATAGTCCAGGTCATATCGATGTTATCCAAACTAGTCATAAAAATATGACTTTTTTGAGTTTTATCTGCTGTCCCTATATGACCGTGCTTGTGAAGTTTTAGATCTTGAATATCAATGGAGATCCTTGTAGAGATGATTTAATCTCCAACCCTAGAATTTCATTGTGTTTGAATAAAACTTTGAGAAAGAGGGGGGGTTAGTGTGTGTAAGATTCACTGAATGTGTATCCACACCCCTTGTGTGGACATGCTGCCTACATACCAATACTCTAAAGAGGGATCAAGCCATATGTAGTTCTACCACTTGATGTGATTTGTTAAATAGTGTTATGTGGATGCAAAAATGCCAAACTGAGAGTGCTTGAGGTGGCTAAGTATTGGTGTGAGGGGTTGAATAAGCTTATAGTTTTATTGGCTGGCTAAATGTAGAGAATAGGGAAAATTGTCTCAGTGTTTTTACTTGTATTCTTACTTGCTTTTGTAATAATTTCCAACCACTTCTAAATGAATTTTTAATGGGCTTTTATAAATATCTATTGGTCATGGGTTAAATGCATCCACATTAGGCCAACATAATAAAGAAGAGGAATCAAGAAAAAATGGTCATTTGGGCTCAAAATGTGATTAGACATGAGCACTAGAAATGGGACACCCTATGGTCCAATGCTATAGTCCAATCCTAGTACTCCTATCCTATAGGATCAGGGCCTAGGGGAATGGAATAAACATGGAAAATAGAGTATGGCTAAGCTGAAATCAGGTCTCAGAAGTTTATGAATGATTGGAAATAAGAAAAAAGGTGTCTAGAAGGGTCATGAGAGCATGCAAGAGGGATCTATGTGTTGGGTGTCACAAGCCACACTCAAGCTATCAATTTTGACATTTTATATGACTACACCATGTTACATAATTTTTTGTGATGCAAATTTAGTGCTAAAATTATATTAAAAATATAATATATAATTATAAATAATTATATCACTATTATTTTTAATTAAAAATGGCTATATTATAATTATATTTTGTAATACTTAGTTATATATATATATATATATATATATATATATATATATATATATATAATTATATATTATATTATTCTATTTAGATACAGACACTTAAATTATGTTGGTTTCTTTGATAAGGGTATTATGAAACCAACCTTGAATTGCTTTTTCAATTCCTCTTTCACAAGTTATTCTACTTTAGGATGCATTTTTCTGAGTTTTTGCTTAACTAATTTGACATCCTTATGGACAATAAGAATGGTGCACAACTAGTGATGGATCTAACCTAGGATGTTAGCATGTGACCAGGAAAGCATGCCTAAAAATTCTTTGAGCAATATTTTGGAAGTGATTTGTTTTTCTTGATCTAACGATGCAAAAAGTTTCATAAATTTTGGATTTTCATTTATCCTAATGTTAACCTCAATAGTTCTTTAAATTAATATGGTATATTCTTCAAGTGAAACCTTGGAGGGATGGAGGAAGAGTAAATTCCCCTCTAGGTTCTTCATGATTTGTAGATGTTGTTGTATTGATTTGATGTCATTGATGTGAATTTAAAAACTCCCCAAAGTATGCAGAATCATCTAATTGAATGAAAAATCCCCTTTTTTGGTTCCCTAATAGGATATGATCTTAGATTTTTAGAAATTTAGGTATCACTTTATCATTCTATAAATGATTAAGTGGAGGTGATGATTGTTGGTCCCATCGAATAAGGTTTGGGTGTGTAAGCTCAAGCATTAGAATGGCATTATCATAGAATAGGTTAGTGATAAGAAGATATTTGATTTTGATGTAGACAAAAATTATTTTGGTGTTTTAAAAGGATTACTCAAACTCACTAGAAGGATCAATAACATGAAGAGTAGTACTCATAGTAAGTGGTTTAAATCCAATACCATGTATGACTTCATGCACTTTAATACTTATTTGTTCTAAAGTACCTTGTTCATGGAGACTAAGGTTCTTGCCTTTGTGGTTCATGATGTTACACATTATGGATTTAACAACAAGGTATTGGTTGTTAAGGTAACATGTAGCTTATTCATTAGAATAAAACCATGAAGAGTTTGAATCTTTGATTTTTTAGTCGAAAAGGAGACCACCTTTTACAAATGATGTTTTACCAAATCAATGAACCACTTGAGTATCCTTTCTATAATGGGGCCTATCAAGTTTACTAGGAGATGTGGATTTTTCCTAGGTAATGGGCATCATGAATTTCATATTCACCCATCCCTTCATCCACAATGATAAACCTAGATAGAGGAGATGATGTGGATTATGAAGTGGAATGTTCACTTGTAGATGGCTTGTTTGTGAATGCTTGACTTGTAGATGGAAAATATATGAAGGGTTGAAGCAACTCATTGGGATGAACATAATTGTTTAGCTTTGGTGACTCTTTAGTAGGAACATAAGTATATTTTATAACCAAAAGATAATTGGATTACTGATAGCATCCTTCCAATAATTTGAAATATTTGAAGGGTTGAGGATCGCTAGGTATATTTATTTCCATGCCATCATGAGAAAAATTCAAACATTGATAGAGGATGGATGGAATGATGTTCATAGTATGAATCCATGGACGTCCAAGGAGTAAATTATTTGGAAGATCTAAGTCAAACACATGTACTAAAGTCTCTTGAATGACATACCCCACCATAAAAGGAATGTAAAGAGTGCCCATGGATTCATATTCATTATTATCATATGCTTTAATGGTGATAATGTTAGGTTCTAGTGATGTTGTTAAATATCCTAAATATTTTATTAATCGTAATGTACATAAATTCAAAGTCGAGCCATTGTCTATAAACACCATTTTTTACTTTGTGCCTAGAGATTATGACTTATATATATGAAGGTAAATTATATGCATATCCCATGGGGGAGACATCAAAATGATCAAATGTAACTTGATTGTTAGTGGATAAGTTTTTGAATAATGCTTGAAGATTAGATGTATTGGTGTCTTATGGAAATTTGGACTCTTGGAGGGTTTTATACAATATGTATTTTAATATAGGTGATGTCTTAAAAAACTTTGTGATGGATATATGAGTTGGTGTCTTCTCAAGTTAATCTAAAATGTTGTACTTACACTCAATGGTAGGTGAGGAAGCACTTGGAATGGTAATCTTAGCTTGCCTTATTATAATGGTGAAATCTTGGGATTTTACAATGACAATGAAAAAATGTTGATTTTTATAGTCAATACAATTAACTATTGAGTCAAATAGGTGATTAATTTTATTAACATTTCTAGTTTGGGCTTGATCTTTACATTTTTTTTTATGCCCTTGTTCATGATTCATAAATGAATCTTTATCTATACCCAAATTTTGATTATGTTATGATGAATATTGGTTTTCAATGGCAAAGTCCCCACGATTGATGAGGTCTTAAATGTAATGTTCAATCCTGATGCAATTATTCATTGAGTGTGGACCCTTAATCTTGTGGTATTCAAAGTATTCATTTTCTTGGTACTGCTCAAGTTTAGTAACATTTTATTCAAATGGTTTTGTGTTGGGGAAAATATCCATGTTTTTAGAAACTAACTTCTGAAAGACCACCTCATAAGGTTCTGCCAAAGGAGTAAATTTGTGCTTAGAGTTTTCTTGTCTTAGTTGGCCACTTGGAATAGTGATATTGTATATAGGTTGAGTGATTTAGACTTGTTTTACATCAATTACATTGTTACTGTTAGCAACCTAAGTTACACCTTGTTGAAGGAGAGTGTTCAATTATACTTCAAACTTTGACTAACATGGGAATGGCCTAAAGGCTATGGGTTACCTTATAAATAGACCAGACCTCTAGATTATGGGGGTAGCTCCCCTAATGCATCTATTTGTCTCAATTTACTAAAATATACTATTATTGGGGTGAAAAGAGATATAAAGTACATAAAATGAATCTACTATAAAGGATAATCATGCACCAATGTAAACACACATCCACTCAATTTAGACTTCAACAAACACTAGTAAGTAATGCAAAAGACTAAATCTTTCAGCTCCAAGGACTCCTATAGAAAACCGTTTCACATAAAGGTTTCACTAACTGATCAAAACATGTGGGTAATGATGAAATGCTTGATTAAAGGCACTAATCAATCAATATCTCATTATAATGTCAACCACTTAACATACAAACACTATATGTGACCTTTACAAGATCATCTACTAGTAACTAGGTGATATTAGGACTTGTTAAGGGAGAAAAACTACCATATGTGCAAATCAAACTAATAGAACACACTAACATTGTATCAAAGATTCTAAAATAGTCATTTATATTATCTTAAGATGTTACAAAGTGCCAATCTAAGCATAGTTTCCTCATGCCCAAGAGAGCGATTACCAAAATCAAGGCCTTCAAGCCTGAACATATAGTAGAAAAGGGAGAGAAGAAGAGGGATAGTCAAGTGGATATGAGAGGTAAAGGTCATCAATAACCACAGTTAACTCAAACTTTAGTTATAAAATAGTTGCATAGTCCTCTAAAAGACTCTCTCTATGCTTGATGCTCTTCAATGACTCCTTTAACACTGAGGTGGGGTAGTGGAAGATGTGGTTGACTTGTTCAAACTCTTTTAAATCATGGCTATGCCTCCTTTTAGTCAAATTTCTTCTCTTTTTAGAAGTTACAACATAAATGAAATGTTATTGAGCCATCATAAAGTGCATAACAACCTCTCCTTCTTTTGAGCATATGACCAAGTCAAGAAAATGACTCCTTCCTTCATAATAGATATTAAAAGTGCACCTACCTCACTCAATTTAGTTAGCTACCAAGCTTAATATCTTGTATTGACCCCCCACTGACCTCTCTATGCCATTATTTAACTTTACTTGTTGACCAAGGAGGCCTAGTTACATGGTGTTTGTGATTGAATAGCCATGGAAAAACTAAAAAATACCTTAGGATCCTATGAATAGGCAGGATTTAGGTCTAAAAAAATGTCTCATATCATAACATAGGTCTCTTTGAGTAGTTCACACCTGCAAACTTACCACACTAAGTGACTAGGTTGCCTTTTCCTTCATTTTTACAGATTGGTTGATTAGAAGAGAGTCATAGAGGTACTTTTAAGATTTTTTTTAGACATATAATGGATTTAAAAGGTATAACAAGTTGCAAATAAACATCTCCAATGATTTTCAAATATTAAACTTCCTTGTACGTCATTTTTTGCTCTTTTCCTTAAAAACCCACTATTTTATGGTAGGTCATATAATTCCATACATCACAGTACCATGGACAGAGGCTCCTATGAGTTCTCTAAATGGTTTAGATGTTTTTAGGGTCATTCATGAGTGTTTTGTTGCCAAAATATTGATTTATCTCAAGATTGGTCTGTAGTAGGGTTTAAGGAGGGTTTTGGAGGTCCACCATCTTAACGATGGTTCATAGAGTACGAACCTCCAAACCAAAACTTATTTTTATGTATTTTAAGTACATAAACCCCTTTAACTTTGCTGAGGAGCTTGATTTCCTATGCAAAAGGTGTGTCAAGATACAACTGTAAGGAAGTGTGCTTGTAGTCTGATGCAAGTAGTTTGGACATGCTTATAGTCTTAGAAATGATTCATATAAGTGGGACCCTAAAAAAACTCCCTCATCTATGAATTTAAAGTACATAAAGGTGCCTAACTCCTGATAAGAGCATCTATTTCAAGTACCTCTATGATGAAATACCTAAGCACTTGAAATGATGGCTAGAACTGGCTACCTATACTAAGTAGTTTGAGTTAGCGTTCAAGAGTAAAATGACCCTCATACCTACTTTTATATTATTTAAAAATATGTCATAAGACTTGAATCATCATCACATATCTAATCAAAGTCCTAGTTCTGCTTGGAGAAGGTTTGGGTATGCTTCAATGTGATGTGGGGTTTAAGGCCTAGTTATGGCCTTTAAGCCAAACAGAGCTAGACTGAGTATTGGAGGTTCAAGGAACCTGTAGGTTATATGGGGGGTTAAAATGCATCATAAAATATTATTTCCTATTTTTTTCATCCCCTATAACTTCCTTTGGCTGCCCATACTCCACTCTATCTCCATTATCTTATGATTGTGCCTATAGGTTACTCTGCCAATTTATGTGTTTGGGGAGGACAGAGGTCTAAATAGTTCCCTCTCTTTAAAAGATAGCTTGGATGGATTTATAACTCTTATAATATTTATTCATGGCTGGAAACACCTTCCTATTAAGTCTTTCTTCCAATTTTGTTGCTTACATTCCTTCATCACCCTTGCCTAGGGTTTCTTAGCAGTCAAGCTTGTATAACCCTAGATCCTAAGTTGGGAAAATGTCTACTATGAAACCCATTCCTTAAATATTTCCATGTCTCAAAATTATATTAAACACATAACCTACTTGAGTTTTCACTTAGAACACACAATCTTGTTCTCATCCATTTTAGGCCTAATGGGCCAAATAGGCTATTGATTTATCCTTATTAATCATGAGACTCCTATTACCTAAGAACATTCAATACATATTATTACCTACCTCATCTGGTGTTTTTAACTTAAAAAAACCCCAAAGTAAGTACAAAACTCTCAATTGGCATGCACAAGCTTGGTTAGGTCTATCTTCTTCTTCAAGCCCTCAAGGGCATTTTAACCTGAAAACATGAATGTCACCAATCCCAAAGAGATAATATGAACGCAATGATATCATAATTTAATTATCTCAAAACTCCTTCATAAATTTTAAGCTCCATGTGTTGTCCTCAAACCTTCAATTTTCTCACATGGTTTCTTCAATGACTGTTAACAGACTAGGGTAGTTTTGAGATAAAATAGTGAATGTCTCCAATGGTTATCTACCTATAAGAATAGAATGAATCATTTAATCCAATAAAAACAACTATTTTTATTTAGTTTTAAGGCCACCCTACACTTATAAATGCTTCAAAACCTTAAAGTTCCCATAAATGTTGTAGGTATTGATTGTGTGTAGGTATGGGCTAGTTGTAGATGTACATGGTTGTCTTCTTTAGCTCTAAAACCTCATCACTACATCCTAACCTATATTAATAATTGAATTTTGTTTTGATAGTATTCATATAGGTTTCACATCTTCTAACACCTTTGCTCTTCTACCCTTACTAGGTTCAAGAATAATTTTTTGCGTAGTCACCTGTAGGTGTTTTCATTGGAGTTAGGATTATGTTCTTAGGCTTGAGACCTCACTGTCAACCTCCCTCAGTGGATTGAACTTACTTAGAGTATTTATAAATTTAAGACATCTATTCATGTTCAATATCTCAAAAATTCACCTCAATCTAATTCACAGTACTAAAATTTGATTTACTTAGTTGTATACCTCCACTAGGCTAGTTATAGCTTCTCTTAAGGTGTTTCCTAAGCTAGAAAACCCTTTGAACTTGTAACCTCTTGATCTATATATTTATCTTAACTAAGGTTATCAAAACCAAATCAACCATGCATTTGGTCTTCTCAACTATCCTTATACAAATAGGTCTCAATACTACCGCTATACATGTTGATTGTAGGTGTCCTTCAAGCAACTTGTAGGTGAGGATTTACTATTTTTAGCAGTGTTTTAGGATGTATAACTAATCTCCAAGACCATGATGATCCTTAACATCTTTTAAATGTACCAAAATAGTGGATTCATGATGTGGATGGATAAGTAGTGATTATCTTATGTGTGGTGATAATGGAGTATATGGGAGAATGAAGATGGAGTGATAAGCTTACAACAATGGTGAATGACAATGACAAAGTTATGAAAATGGAATGAAATATCGGGGGATGGAATGAAAAATGAACCCATAGTAAAAATAGTCTTAAAATATTCCATACATCTCTATGCATATGCATTAACAAAATATTTCATTTTGAAGGCTCTCAAACAAGCTTACACACTAAAACAAGGAACCTAGGATTCTCCAAACTACCTTAACATATGCTAAGTTACCTTAAAAAATGCTAAACTAAGACTATGAGGATGTTGAGGGTAGATTTATGGTTGATAGGCTATAATACCTTGATAATTTTGATAAACCTAAAAGGAGGACACTTTCCATGAATGAAACATTACATACAATTTATTAATAAGTCTTGACAACCTTAAATCCACCATGAACTGTACAACCATTCAAACTACCTATAGACTGAATATTTGGTAGTTTATGTGTTATTCAGCCCCAAATATCTACATGTGTGAGATGATGTTGAAGAATGTTTTGGGAAATTGGTTTAGACTCTTAATAAGATCCATAACCTTCCATTTTTTTTCACCATGCTTTGAAAAGGAGAAAACATGGAGAATCGACTCCCTATCTAAATGGAGAAGCCATTACGAGTGCCTTAAATTATTAATGATTGTTCATAAATGAGAGAGAGCCAAATTGAGAATAAATTCCCAAAGATGAAAGCCATTTAAGGTCCCTTTGCCCAAAATTTTAGATCATAATATTCTCTCTCATAGCCATACCATTTGCAAACCTAAAGGGCTCTACCAAGCTACAAAGGAGATCGACGGAGTAAGAGGGTTGGTTTTTGGCTT
Organism: Torreya grandis; assembly: GCA_037957365.1. NCBI lineage: Eukaryota > Viridiplantae > Streptophyta > Pinopsida > Cupressales > Taxaceae > Torreya > Torreya grandis. Next base: position 4,214,804 of record JARHVA010000810.1, on the reverse strand, counting down.
GTTTAACGTATTTTTTCCATGAATATTCTTTAAAACACATGCCATGACTGCACTTTTAATCTCTTAACCTCCCCTGTATGGAACTATTCGTACCAATCCATATAACTTGCAAAAATGGTTGAAAACATCTCTTTTCCTATATTTTCTCCATGATTTAAGCTTTGAAATGCCATTTTAGGGAAACGAGAGGGAGAATATGAGTCAAAAGGCATCTTAAAACAAGTAATAAGTTTTGGAGAGTGAAAAAGGGGCATATTTCACACGTGTGAGCTCTCTTGAAGGCAAAACAACGTTCTAGAATTGTAGAGGGGACATTTTCAAAGATTAAAACCATTTGACTAAAGAAATAACATGACTATGAGGGTGATTAGAGATGTTATTGATGATTTAGCAGCCTTTTGAGGTCAAAATTTGGCATTTAAAGACCAAACTATTCCTTTTAAACAATTACACATAACTTGAAAAGGAGATTTGTCAATGAGTATCATGAAAAATACCTTATAGCCTTTTAAAAAGGTTTCAATTAGGCCTATATTTATCTTCACCACATTTTAAAGATTATATTCAACCATACCTCACATATATTGAATACACTAAAGAATCTCATAGTGAGTCATCAGCTACCATCTTCGATCATCTTCATTAAGGCACTCTAGGTTATAAGATCACTTCAATCCTTTGTCAAAGACATCCAAATATACCTCAAACATCATGAGGATACTTAACACCAATTGTAATGGAGACATGCCAATTCCAAGACATTGAGACCTACTCCCTTCATTTGACAGTCAAAGACATCATGATGATCTAGCACATCACTTAAGGACCAAAGACATCTAAGACATATGATGATCACAATTAGACTCTAAGACATCTCTAACATTTTTGAATGAATTAAAGAAATAATTAGGAGTCATCATAACTTAGGATATCACCATGTAGTGTCTTAAGTGGGTTCCATGAAAAGTTTTTAGTTATAGTGGTTAGCATTTAGACTTGGGAGGCCAAATTGCCAATAGTTACCTACAACATTTTTATTTTTGGAAAATAATTTAGGATTTTTCATGTGATTTGAAGTGTTTTCTAGATTGAAAATCTTAATGACACCTTTGGAAATCATAGTGATTTCAATTTTAACTCCCTTCTCTATGATTTCATCGAATGATGTGTGATAATGAAGTTGTAATTGATGTGCCAAATCTAGATCAAGATTGTTAGTAAATATTTCAATAAGTTGGTTTTTAGGTGGGGACCACAAAAAACAAGTTGCTAATAACTGCCATCTTTGCAAGAAGGAGGGAAAAGTTTCACCATTTCATTGTTTAATATTATATAAGTCTATTGTGGTTAATTATCATTCAACATTATAATAAAAGTGGCACACAAATCTTTCGAATAAAACCTCAAAGGTAGTGACTGATATTTTGGGTAAATAAAGGAACCAATTTAGGGCTTCACCTCCTAGACTACATGGAAAGAGTCTTAATAAATATTCATTGTTATAGGAAATGTTTGCATAAGCCATATAAATCTCTTTAAGATGTTTCCTAGGATCTCCCTTACCTCTGGATTTATCAAACTTAAGGAGTTAAAAGTGTTTAGGATAGGGTGTCATCATGTTATTAATGTCGAATGGATATGGACAAAATTCTTCAAATTATTATTTTTTTGTTTGGAAAATGTACCATCTTCTAATCCTTGGATCTTATCTTTCATACTTTGTCATTAATGGCTAAATTGTGGTGGGAGTTGATTATTTTGATTAGAAGTGGTGAATGTGTTGGATGATTAACTAATGAATGAACTTGGATGAATGTTGGAATGTAGAAGTGAATATTGATTTTTGATTGGAATTTTAATGAATTGATTTGAGGTTGGATTTGGGATGAAGGATGAATTTACATTTTCAAAGGAATTTGGATTTGAAGGTTTATTTGTTGGATTTCGAGGTTGATTTGTAAATGTGTTTTGATTCAAGTTTAGATTTAAAAATGGGTTTTGTATCGAACCAAACTTTTATCATTCATTGAAATTTGGGTTGAATGATGAGTTGGGTTTGGAGGTTAGATTGGGGTTTGTGATTGAATTTTTATTTGTGTAAAATTGTTTTCAGATGGATTTGAAGCAAAATTTGAAAATTCATTTGATGATGCACTTAGAACAAAGGTGGGATGTTGATTTTTGATTGGTGAATTTGAATGAACATTCAAATTCAGATTTTGATTGATTTGTGAACTTTAATATGTATTCAAGTTCAGATTTGGATGTTGATTATTAATAAGTGAATTTGAATGAATATTCAAATTCATATTTGGATTGATGTGCAAACTTGAATATGTATTCAAGATCAAATTTTGATATTGTTGGTTGATTGGTTAATTTGAATGACCATTCGGATTTAGATTTTGATTGAGGTATGAAATTGAATATGTATTCAAGTTTGGATTTGGATGTTGATTATTGATAAGTAAATTTGAATGAATATTCAAATTCAGATTTGGATTGATGTGTGAACTTGAATATGTATTTACGTTTAGATTTTGACATTGTTGGTTGATTAGTGAATTTGAATGAGCATTACATTCAAATTTTGATTGAGGTATGAACATGAATATGGATTCAAGTTCATATTTATATGTTGATAGTTGATGAGTGAATTTGAATGAAATTTAATTTTGGATTTAGATTGATTTTATTGATGTGTTAGGTTGAATGAAAATTAAAACTTAGATTTTGATTAGAGTGATTGATGGGTGAGGTTGAATGGAAATTCAAACTTGGATTTTGATTGGTTAGATTAATTATTTATGATCTTGTAATGGCATTCAAGATCTGGTTTGGATTTGAATTAATGATAGTTGAATTCAAATATGTATTTGAATTCAAATTTGGTTGAACTAATTCAAGATAAAGAATAGGGTTATTTAGATTTGTATTTATGGATTGCTTGACCAAGGGAATGTTTATGTTATTGGCTTGGAGATTTACAATCTCTTGATCTAATTGATGTACATGGATTTGACTAGAAAACCCATGACTTAGTTGAGGTGTGTCTTTATTCATGATATTTTTCCTCTTGTCCATGTAAAAATGACGATTAGGATTAGGTGAAGTAATGATAACCTTGTTATTCCCTAAAAAACCTTAGGATGTAGCTTGATCTTGGATTGGATATGTTTAATCATTCCTAGCAATCAAATGACATAAATATTTGACTTCAAAATCTAAATGAAGTTTAGCCCCTACACTCAAAGATTTGGAGTAAGACATCATATTTGTTGGCCAAGATATATTTAGTGATTTGAGAAGTGGGTAAGATGGCTCTAGGATTATTTTATTCTTGTTAAGGTCCCCCTTCTTCTTCATTGTTCTGGATCTCATGAATTTTGACTTGATGTTCTTGATTACCAAAGTGAAAGTTTTCATTACCAAAAGCTTCTTCCCTCATCCTAGGGTTGTTAAACATATCCATGTGTGTAGTGATAGGTGACATTGATATAAAATGGACTGAATCAAAGATAAAAAGGGTAAATGACCAATACTAAAAATTACTATGATTGACAAAAAATTTTGAGTTTATGACTTTATACCTTCCTTAATTCATAGATTTTAGATATGATTTTGGCTTGAATTTAGAACTCAAATATTTCTTTCAATCAAAAGGTTTTCATCACGTGGTGTTCATAAGGGAGAAAAATAAACAAACTCCTACTTTAAACACACATGCAATGTACAAAAAATGATAAAGCTAGGCAAAAAAGATTTGGACAACTTTTAGTCTTTCTTTGCTACTTGCTTACCCATTGAACACTATCGACCCAATATTTTAGAATAATGACTGTGGAAGAAGTATCAGTCTAATAGCTAACTAGACCCAATTTCAAGGATACATGGAAAGTAACTTCTTGGTTTTAATTGCTAATTGATGCACCAAAGTTGAATTACAAAAATGCTCACCTAGGCTTAAGGTTTTCATAAGATTATCTAAGGGGAGTTATATAAATATATTTTGGTGAATGATGCCCAAAATCATGGAATATGTTGATTTAATAGACACACACAAATGGGTCTAATCCTAATGTACCCAACCCATCCGTAAGATTCTAGTTGGCTGATGTCAAAAAATCAAACTTCAAGGTAATTTTTGAATCCATGGGTATTGGGGCATGAAATCCCCTCGCATCACACTATTCTTAAAACACAGTACCATTTAGGATTTTGAAATAGTTTACACTTGATTTGTATATCCCGATAGTGCATGGGGTTTGGCCTATTGCATGGTGGTGAAACCCATAGTCAATAGAGCCCATTAAAAAAAAAGAAAATAAAGAAGTTAATGCTTGTATCTAAATCCTAGGTATCATCACTAATGTGATGCCAAGAGAAGAGCATACACACAAGCACAAATTCATTAATACAAAATTTTCAAAGCTATTTTTTATTCTCGAGTATCATTACTAATGTGACTCGAAGGGAAGAGCATACATAAACTTACAACACACATAAACAAAAAATCTTGAAATGAAAGTTTTGCTTAACACCAAAATGAAAATGTGAGTTAATTACCATGGAAAATAAATACTATAATGATTTTTTTGAACACTAAAAAGATAAGGTTAGTCAAAAAATTGAAATAAATCCAAAATTGATTAGTAAGAAATAAAATCAAATTTTATCTTGCTTCATTTGTTTAAAACTTTGACTAGTAGCCTAAAAAAAATAGTTAGAAATTTTTATAGAAACTGAAAAAATAAGTCAACTTGCAATTTCACCTAAAAAATATAAAAAAAATATGAAGATAAAGCGTAAAATGTTAACCTTTTGAATGATTTAATTGTTCCATAGTGAATTCATTAATACGTTAGGCTTACAAAAAAATGGAGTGTAGAAAATGAAAAATATGCACTTATAGAATGGTTTTGTTATTTTGAACAATTTTGTTGTTTACCTCGATGATTTTGCTATTGCACAAATTGATTTCTCTATTTGATTTGATAATTTCATTGTTTATTTTAATGATTTCACTAATGCACATAATTATTTCACTGATGCAGAAAATGATTTCATTGATACACATAACAATTTCACTATTTACTTGTATGACTTTGTTGTTTTACAAGAATGACTTAAAAAAAAAGTAGAAACCAAAAAAGAGAGCAAAAGTGAAACATATATGGGTCAGGTAAACAAAACACACATAAAAACTATTAGAAGACTAAAAAACTACAAAAGTGTGAGTAAAAATGGCACATGAACAAATTCATTATTTGCCTAAATGAATTTGTTATTTAATTGAACAAATTTATTATTTTGTATGTTAATGGGCATCAAGTTTATAAACTCAAAAAATTGACCTATAACAGTAAACATAAAACTCCAAGATAAAATTTAAACATATTTACACAAGAAAATAAATAAAAAACAACTAAAATAACATCCTAAATGTAATTATGATGAAAAATATTAGCGAAAGGTCCCATCAAGCACTGCAAAAATTTATGCAAAAAGGTTTACAATGCAAACTATGCTAAGAAAAAAAACACAAATGATCCTATTTTAAACTCAATTCGGCCTTCCATAAAAGACCAAATAAAGAAATTGTAATCACTTGAAAGTGGTATTTGAGTGCTAAGAGTACTAATTGAGACAAGATATATCTATCTTAGACCTAGACCTATCCTTTAGTATTTTATCACACTTTTCTAGCCTTTGTGCAGACCACATAGATTTCTAGTCAGCTAAAACATAGTCTCAAAACCTCATTTTAAGATCCTAGCACTTCATGCCTAGAATCATGTCATCTAGACATTAACGATACATTAAAGACACTAGATCCTAGTGTCCCTAAAATGGATTTAATGTCTTTTACCCTATCTTTCCTGAACAAATATATTTTTGAAAGTAAAACCTTTCTAAGGTTGGCCAAAGCATCTTTTTTTGTCTACACAAGCTACAAAAAACTATAAATACATGAATTTTAGACCTCTATGAACTAGATGGATATAAGATGAAAAATACCTATTCAAACATGAAACAAGTTGAGAAAAATTAAGGTTATTGATTCTTATTCTACCCTATTTCTGCATACTACCATCTATATCTGCCCTAAACTCATATTTTCTAGATTTCCAATCTCAACACACTCAAGGCATTCCAGACCACTATCATTATATCATCACTTACACTTTCACTAGAACTTAGTTGGGAAGTATTAAATCAAGCTTGATTGATCCTCAGAGTATTGGTATGTAGGCAAATCTCTTCACAATGAGGTGTTGAGGATGTCTAACCTATCTTACTAATGAACACACTTTTTAGCTCGTGGCTTACTTATAAAGAGGATTAGGGTTTGCATCATAAATAAACTATTATAGGCATAATATAGCATTTTAGACTTAATGTGTATAGGAACAAAACCCAAAAACATAGGCACAAGTGCACCTAAAATTTAGGAGCTCCATCCTGCATAAAGGACACTAGCACCATTTTTAAGACACTAGAGCCACATGGTACTACTATCCAAGTGTGGCATTACTGTCTAGGAGGGGTTTTAACACAAAAATTTGGTTGATTACACTCAAACCTATTTGTATATCAGTTTTTAGTAGTTAGATATTTGATATCAGGTATTTTCTAGATAAGTCTTTATTTGCACATATTTATTACTATTTTTTACAAAGTTAAAGCTAGTCAAAATCTATAACAAATATGTGGTTATTTATTGCATATTATTTCACTGATTTAGACTATTAAGCTATTTAATCAAACATAGGATTTACATTAGCTAAAACTTAAAAGTTCAAAACATTTGGTGAACTCGACTTTAAATATTGCTTAAAACCCTAGTTCTACATAGGGTTTACCTTCTACAATTTTTTGTGCACTAAATTAGGGTTACAATTTTTTTTAAGCATAACCTATCTCATTTAATCAACATCACATTAGGTTTTCATTTATTTAAATATATTTTAATTTAAAAAAAAACCTAATTCGAAAACCCTAACCTTAGATGCTCTTAGGGTTTGTATATTTCTTTTTCCTATATTTTTTAACCACATTAAATTTTTTAGATTTCACATATTATATTTTAGTAGTTCTATTCCAATTTTTTTACTATATGCCATCTCAAAAATCTATCTCTCTTTCATTATGAATAAGTGTTAGATTAGGTGGTAATCTTGTATAGCATATTCAGATTCCTGCTATCCAAGCCTATAACATGGATAAAAGACCTATCATAACTCCAACTATTCATCCTTCACACCCTAATTATGTGGATTTTAATGATAATGCATTCAAATATTAACAATACAATCAAGAACAAGATTATATACAAATTAAAAATTAGGATACTCTCCCTCTATTTAATAATGATGACATGATAATCAATAAAGTTGAGATATTATAGAACTTCATAGATAGAATTTGGGAACAACCCCTTGATCATGCACAAATCTTATAAGCCATATTGTAAATCAAGAACAAAATAAACAATGATCAATCTTCAACTCCCCTAGATAATAATGCTACACCTATAGTGGGGCCAACTCAGCTAGCATAACTTGTAATTGTAATTTAACAACCTTTAGTGACAACTACAACTCTTGTGGCTAGTTCTTCCATTCCAAATTTACAATCCCTTATGCACAAGATTCATACTTTTCAGGCTAAGGTGTTATATCTTGAGAAGGGAGCCACTATGACATCATATGCCTTAGATTCTAATATTCTCTTACATACACCTTTGTCATATCACATAGTGGTAACTCTCTTGACATCCAGTTTCATGGAACCCAAACTTATATTATATGATGGAAAGGGTGATCCAAGCACCATCTCAGATCTTTTCACATAGCATGTTTGGATTACATGTCCAATGATTGGCTTCTCTTGAAGTTGTTTCTATACATTTTAAAGGATTATGACCTATAGTGGTTTGATGATTTACCAAAATAATATATCACTACATTCAATCCTTTGGCCAACATGTTTTTAACACACTTATCTATCAATATCAGTGACAAGATATCATATACCCAAGTGGAATAGTTGAAACAAAAGTCAAACAAGCCTATCACAAATTGTGTCTTATGATACAAGACTATATTAGCCAAATTTACTAGCCCCATGGTATACAAAGAGCTTCAGGACATATTTAAAAAATGTCTTTTACCATCATTACATGAAGCTATCTTATTTAAGAAGTTTCCTACATTCACGGATTTGTGCCTCACAGTAAAAGAAAGAGAGGTCAAACTTTTATCAATGGGAAAACTAAAGTATACCAATGGATCATAATAAACTATTAAGAGTTCAAATAAGCCTCCATGTAAGGTAAGGGTCACTAAGAACAAGAGTTATCAAAAGTACACAATCAAAGAAACTTATGAACCATGTTCTAGATTGGTTTTATCCACTCCTCAGTGCCAAATTATCACCAACCTTTCAGAGTCACTAGCATGTGCTCTATAGCAGCTCTTAGAATGCAATGTCATACGCATAATGTGAGTATCATAGGGCACTAGGGCATACAAAAAATAGATGCATAAGCTTAAAATAGAAGGAACAAGATTTGATTGAGGCTAATATTATTGATGTGGGCACACTTACAGAGGCATAAAAATCACAACAAATAGAAGCCAAAGATTAAATATATTCTCAAATCCATTTCTAAAGCACACAATGAATGAGATAGGGAGCACATTAGATGTTCACTACATATATCAGGCACACCCACCACCAATTTCATGTCATACTATTATATAGGAGGCACAACCATTGCATAACATTATTCAAATATACCATACTATAGTTCCACCTAGACCACTCATCACATTCTCAGAGCAAGATATTACCGATGATGATATAGAATTACATGCACTCTTTATATAAGCATACATAGATCATCATCCTAACCATAGTGTTATCATTGATAATGGGTTAAGCATTAACATGTGCACTATGACACTTTTTCATCATTTGGGGTACTCATCGCAAGATATATTCCCCACAAACATAGTCATTAGTTATTTTAGTGGTCATGTTCAGAGATCCAACAGGGAGATTGTGCTTCCATTATAGGTTAGACCAACACATATAGCCACTCAGTTCTTAATAGTACCTAGTGTAGGCATGTTTGATATGTTATTGGGTAGGCCATGGTTATAAAAACTTCAAACCATCCCATCTATAATGCATAGATGCTTGAAATACATACACATAAATTAGGTGGTCAAAGTTAAGGGTTTTTGATATGAGTATCCTCTACTTATCCCATAGGCAGTTACAACACAATCACTAGTTATAGTTCCAACACCATTACTAGATATAACATAGTTATTAGTTATGGCTTAGATTATAGTTCTAATGCATACATCATAGAGTTTAGTAGAGACACTAGTACATGTGAGGTCTGCTTGTCTAGTATCAATAGGTATACATACTCTCCTATGGAGACTATTATTAGAGAGACCCATGAGTCAGACATATCTCAAAGATTCTATAGGACCTTCCTCCACTCAGTTTATGCCATGATTACTATTATTGGGTTTTTAGGGTTTTATGCATAGGGCACCTATGTCACCTTCAACTTCTTCTACCAAATGGGTTCCTAAAACCCCTATAGTTCATAGGGTACCAAAATTAGTGCCATAGATTCATATCACCACTACATAGATAAATATTGAAACATATTACTTAGTATAACATATTATGGGATCAAAGTCACCCTTTCACATAGTACACATGATCATAGTACCCTTCTTTGACACATGTCATAGTGATAGAGAGTCTCCCATGAGACTCATTGGTTAGTATGGTTCCTACCCTCTTGTACATACTTTCATTCTCTCTCTTGCTCCTTATACATAGTTTATTTTCATTTGCTTGCACATAGCTTATATCCAAAAAATATAAAAATAATATAACGTGTCAAAACACAAAAACATTTAGATATTACTCAAAAAAACATAAAATTTATAGATTATATGCATTGTTATGTTTACATTTCTTATATTATCTAGGTACTACATATGCTATCTATCTTAGTATAGTCAGTTTTATTAGATATACATGATTCACTTGTTCTTGTCATGTGTTTGTAGATTACTTATAGGACTTAGGTCCACTACACTAATCTAGACTCACTATCATCTACCCATTGGGGTTATATACATTGATTCATGGTTATTCATTTGACACATTCACTTACTATGGGCATCTTATACACAATTTTTATTACGAGATTATATCCTTACATTCCTTATATTCTAGTTTTCACATTGATATATCTTGATATTGATAATTGTTACTTCTACTCATATTTTTTTGCTGACTATCACTAGTTTAGACTCATCATATATACATTATCACTCTTACATAGATATTTACTACATTCATGCATGCTTTCATTTCTAGTTTTCCTAGTTTATATTTGATTGTATTTTCTATGCTTATTTTATTTGAGACATTTGAATATGCCATTGTTATTTGGTTCTAATCCACTTATATTCATGTATGCCTTGAACATGTGCCCATGTCCCTTACGTGCGATTTCTTAATTTTGTATGAAATTTTTTTAACATGTCCTTCTATGTGGCTCTTATATAAATTGCTTGTTGCTTGCATATGTAGACATTTAAACATGTCCTTATATGTCTTATTTTCATAGATTTAGTGATATATACCCATGTCCCTTATATTGTGGCCCCTTTTCCTATTTTATGTGCCTCATGTGTTTTATATGTATCATTTATTATATGTATCATGGCCATGACACTTGTCTTTCCTTATTACACACACCATTTCTCAATGCCATGAGGGACCTCATGCATCTACCCTTCCTACCTTGGTGTTACGATGGACATCATGCCCCATACCCCTATGTAGCTACTCAAATTTATGGTTATACACATTGATTACATCTATATTGACTCCTTTGTGTAATGCTAGACACAACATACATCTTACATTACATACTTATGCTCATATTTTCTTACATTCTAATGTTATATTTTCACATTATATTAGATTATCACATAGGTATCATATATGCTCCAAATAACACACATTTTGTAGAGCTATTTATTTTGAGGATAGTTATTACACATGTTTAACAAATACCCTCAAAAGAGGGGGAATTCATAGGGGTTTATCATAGAGATCAGGCTACTGCATTGCATTCACAAAATATTTTTCATCACACAGGCCTAGTTTAAGAAAATTGGACATAAGTAAAACATAAGAAAAATAAGGAATCAACAATTAGTATAGTGACTCAAATTTTAGACCAAATAGACATTAGTACCCAAATAGAGACACTAGTGTCATATGGTGCTACTATCCAATATGCGATGTTATTGTCTAGTATCCCCAGCTTTAGTATAGTTCATATTAGATTGAACAATATACTAGGTATAGTATAGGTTTACATAGATACAACTACAAGTTTAACAATTATGCTCATATTTGGCTTAGATTCACACTAGTTTATCTCATATTCATAAAATTACTTAGATTAGAGGAATCATACATGGCATGAGCATTCCCATAATCGATTTACATACTCATATACAATCATTACAACTTAGTCCAACATTAGTATACTTAGATATTAGATTGGGGGCATGTACATGACATATTGTTTCTATATCCTTAATTACACATAGGTTGATCAGATGGAGTGGTAAACTCCATGTCATTCTCTACACTATATACACTTGACATCATATTCCATTTTGTCACTAGTTTTATGCCTTACTCTATTTGCAGTAGTTGGCATTCTTGAGTGGCTTAGAGCTACCTAATGTGCCCAGGTGGTCATAGAGTTGACATACATAATTAGATATTTCAAACACTTTGTGTAGTTTAATTTCAAATCCATTTACCACACATGAGTGGGTAATGGTGGAGTCATAACCTAATTAAGTTCTTGAGCCACCTACATGAGAGGGTTAGACACACCATTAGTCTAATCCAAAACTATTCACTGGTCATGATCCACCAAGAAAGGGTGGGCAATGATGGAGCTAAAAATGGATTGAGTTCTTGAGCCACCCACACATGAGGATTGAGCAAGATATTAATTCATTCTAAGTTATTTAATGATTTAATAACTATATACATGCACACACATAGGTTGTCACTAGGTTCATGCATTAGTTCATGTACCTAATGAGGTGTATTTATTCCTTTCATCTTCCCCATCTTTTTTCTCAGTTAATTATTTATTCAACATAGTCTCTTTCTTTTGATATCTCTTAAGGATTGATTTATGCATATTTCACTTATAAATCACACTTTAGATCATGCTTCACATTTGCAGACCCAGATTCACATACTCAAGCTCAGCTTCATGTATTTCACTTCTTAGGTAAGTCCAGGTAAATTTTTTTCCTTTATACTATTCATTTTATTTTGTTACATTTATATCATAAAGGGGGTGCAAATGTAATCACCTAAAAGTGGTATTTGAGTGATAAGAGTGATACTTGAGACAACATATTCCTAGCTTATCCTTAAACCTATCCTTGATTCTTTTATCACACTTTTCTAACCTTTATGTGGACCACAAGTGTCCCTAGTCAGCTAAAACACAATCTCAGACCCTCATTTTTGGATCTTAGCCCTTCGTGCCAAGTTGCCTACTAGCTTGACATTAACACCACATTAAGGACACTAGATTCATGTGGTGCTAGTGTCCCCAAAATGGCACTAATGTACTTTACCCTATCTTTCCTGAACAAATATATTTTCAAAAGCAAAACCCTCCTAAGGTTAGCCTAAGCATCATTTATTGTCCACACAAGCTATATAACCCTATAAATACATAACTTTTAGACTTTTATCAACTAGATGAAAATAAAATTTAAAATACCTATTCAAACATGAAACAAGTTAACTACAATCAAGGTTATTAATCCCTATTATGCCCTAATTCTACATATTACCATTTACAATTGCCCTAAGCTCAAATTTTATAGATTTTCAATCTCAAGCACACTTAAGGCATTCAAGACCACTATCATTTTAGCATCACTTTCACTTTTACCAACACTTTGTTAGGGAGAACTACATCAGACTTGATCCCTCCTCAAAGTATTGGCATGTAGGTAACTCTCTGCACAATAGGGTGTTGAGGATGTCTAGCCTATCCTAATAATGAACACACTTTTCAGATCATGCCTTAATTATAACGAGGATTAGGAATTGCATCATAAATCAACTATTATAGGCATAATACATAGTTATAGACATCATGTATGTAGGAATATGACCCCAAAACATAGGCACAGGTGTACCCATAATTAAGGAGTAGTCCTACACAGAGGTCACTAATACCATTTTCGGGATACTAGAGCCACATGACACTACTATCTAAGTGTGGTGCTTTTATCTAAGAGGGGTTATAACATAAGAATTTAGGTGATGATACTTATTACTATTTTTATCTTAGGTTTTAGTACTCATATCTTTTGTATCAAGTGTTTTCTAGATAAATTTTATCTACACATATTTATTACTATTTTTAGAAAGTTAAATCTAGTCAGAATCTATAATAAATCAGTGGTTATTTATTACATAATATTTCACTGATTTAGACTACTCAACCCTTTAATCAAATATAGGATTTACATAGCTAAACCCTATAAGGTTAAAATAGAAATCGTAAATAAAATAATACTTGCAACTGTAAGTATGTGTCACCTTATCCATTGTGATCAAAGAGTGATTTAATCTTGATGGCAATGTATGTGGATGCTCAATTCTTATCCATAAAAATTAAATTAGCATGTAGTTGAAAATGTCTTGGATCCTTGATTTATTTGATTAAAAAAATTGATAGCACTTCATTAACTCAAAGGTTGATTCTTTAAGTGGAGGATTGCACACAAATTTACAGGTTGTAGGTGGTGAGATGAATGGTTGAGAATAATCTAAATTTATTTAATTATTAAAATAATCAATGGTTGAATTTGAGTCCTCATCCCAATGAATGATGATTAGTTTCCATATATTAAGGAGGGGGAGAGTTAGTTTGTAGCTAAGTGACTCAACATGAATGGGTCAAATTAGTTAAAAAGTTAAGGAATGATTCTCAAGTTAGTTGAAATATTCTAAGATGACTCATGAGGTGGTTGATTAAGTTGAGTAAGGTGGTTAGATGAGTCAACATTTGGTTGAGACAAATGTGGAGAATGTATGGATAAGGTGGATAATCTAGATTTAATTAGTTTTGGAGAAAAATAGGTGTACATGATTTAATTAATTGATTATGAATTAACTAATTATCTAAATTTTAGAGGGAAATAATGTTAATATGAATTTTAATTGGGGGTGGTGAAGAGTTAATGTGTTGATTTTAATCAAAGTTAATTATGACACTAAAATAGTAGAATTTACATGTATACAATTCTCTCTATATATAAGGTTATGGATAGGATGATGGGTTAGGTTAGTTGTTAGGTGGAAAAGGATTTAGAAAGGGTGGTGACAAGGGTTCTTTTGAAGGAACCAAAAGACCTATGTAGTGTATCATTACTCATTGAGAGCATCAATCTATGCAGAAATAAAGCTTCAAGGTCCATCAGTCTCTGAGATTATGAATGTTGAGTTATGGAGCTAAAAGCTTCACTGATGAGCAAGATTGAGGTTGCTAAGTTTACATAGTAACTGACATCAGTTACATAGTCAACCAGCATCGACAGTATCATCGACATCGGTCAGGCATAGACATAGAATAGACTGACATCGGTTAGGGGTCGGTCGACATCAATCATCTGTAGACCGACATCAACATCTGTGCATTTGAATGCATTTCTAGAATTAGATTTGTTCTAATTTTAGGAGAATAGTTGGTTTGCATGTAAAGACTAATTTTAGTCTTGAGTCTATTTTTCTAATTATTGTTTGCTTTGGATCCTATTTAAGAGACCCATGGGGCAGTATTGTAATTAAGAGAAAGAGGGAATAACAACTCGATTATTGAGTTGATTGTAATTGATTAAGAGAGAGAACTCTAGAGGGAGAATTACTGTACATCCAAGAGGTGTGGAAAGAGTGAGATTTCTTCATTGTATTTCCTTCTAGAAGAGTTTAATAGAGATTGGTTGTTTCTTGTATCTCCTCTTATTTGATGTTTCTAATTTCTAGTTACTTATTACTTTTGATTTAATTTCGTGTTTAGTTGCTTACACAAAAGTAATCAATTGTCTTCTAAGATCCTAACAATGGTAGAAAAAAGTAAACTAAGAATGGAGAAATTCAATGGCAACAATTATCAATTATGGAGGATGCAGATTGAAGATTATCTATATTAGAAAGATCTGTACTTACCGTTGGGTGGAGTTTCAAGTAAGCCCATAGATATGGAAGATGAAGAATGAAATGTTCTTAATAGAAAGGCTCTTGGAGCTATAAGGCTGAGCCTGACAGCTTCTGTGTTTTCAAACTTATCACAGGCAAAGATAATGGTAGAGCAATGGATACTTTGGCAAATTTATATGAAAAATCCTTAGCTTTGAATAAGGTATATCTTATGAAGAAATTATTTAATTTGTAAATGCAGGAAGGTGGATATATATCTAGTCATCTTAATGATTTCCATGGAATTGTAAATCAGTTAAATTTAGTCAAAATAGTTTTTGATGATGAAATTAAGGCTCTCTTATTCTTATGCTCTTTACCTGAAAGCTGGGATAGCTTGGTAATGACAGTTAGTAATACTGCGTCTACTTCAAATATCTTGAAAGTTGATGATGTTGTTAGTGTAATATTAAATGAAGAAATTTGTAGGAAAAGCACAAGGGAAACATCATGTAATGCTTTAAGTTTTGAAAGTAAGGGAAGGCAAAGAGAGAAGGGCAAGCAAGAGAAATCAAGGTCAAAGATGGGAAGAAGATCCAAATCTAAAAATAAAAGAATAACTTGCTGGAATTGTGGAAAGAAAGGGCATGCAAAGAAAGATTATTGGTTGAAGGATAACAAAGAACATCAGCATGAAGGTGATAAAGAAGCAAAAATTGCATGTATTGTTACACAAGATGCTCTTATATTTTATTTAGATAATAAAGTAAAATATTGGGTTTTAGATTCTGGTGCCTCTTTCCATGCAACTCTAAATAGAGAATTTTTCAATGATTATGTCCATGGAGACTTTGAAAAAGTTTATTTAGGGGATGATGAGCCTTGTCAAATTGTTGGAAAAGGAAAAGTGTAGCTGAAATTGCAGAATGGCAACACATAGGTGTTGAAAGATGTCATGCATGTACCCATCCTAAAGAGGAATCTAATTTCTATGAGAAAGTTGGGTGATGAGGGTTGCACAGTAACTCTCACAACTAAATCTTAGAAAGTTTCCAAGGGTGCACTTGTATTAGCTAGAGGTAAGAGAGTAGGTACACTTTATCTATTTGCTTGTATTACTGATTATTCTCTTTCTATTTTATCTACTTCAGATGTAGATGCAAAGTTGTGGCATTGTAGGCTTGGTCACATGAGTGAGAAGGGAATGAATGTTCTTAAGTCACAATGTAAGCTTTTAGATTTGAAAATCATAGATCTAGATATTTATGAGCATTGTATTTTTGGGAAATAGAAGAAAGTGAGGTTTATCAAAACTGGGTCAACAAAGAAGAAGCACAAGTTAAAGCTTGTTCACACAGATGTGTGGGGACCAACTCAAATAGCTTCTATTAGAGGATCATGGTATTATGTTTCTTTCATTGATGATGATACAAGAAAGGTATTGGTTTATTGCATAAAGAGGAAATCTAATGTTTTTAACACATTTAAGAAATGGAAAGCTTTGGTTGAAAATGAAACAAGTTTGAGATTGAAGTGCCTTAGATCTGACAATGGTGGTGAGTACTGCAACAATAAATTCAATAGTTACTATTCTATGAGTGGAATACATAGATAAAGGATGGTTCCAAAGACACCTCAACAAAATGGAGTTGTTGAAAGGATGAATAGAACAATAATGGAGCGTGCATGGAGTATGAGGTTGCATGCTGGTTTGCCCTTACAATTTTGAGTAGAAGCTGTAGATATTACAATTTACCTGATTAACAAAGGACCTTCTACTACACTAGATGGTGGAATTCCAGAAGAGGTGTGGACAGGTAAAAAGATAGATCTTTTATTTCTCAGAGTTTTTAGTTCTGAAGCTTTTGTGCACATTGATAAAGAAAATAGAAAGAAGCTGGATGCTAAATCTATGCGGTGCACTTTCATTGGTTATGGTTTTAGAGATTTCGGATTCTAGTTGTGGAATTTAGAAACTAACAAAATTATTAGAAGATGTGATGTAGTTTTTAATGAGAAGGTGATGTACAATGATTAGCTTAAGAGGCTGAATAATTCTAAGCAGGGCAATCTTGATTTGAAAAAGGTTATGATCTAAAATGAGCTCGTGGATAAAAATCATCACTCATAGGAAAACATAAAAATCAATGTCGATCAGGTGGAAACTGACGTCGGTCAGGTAGACACTGACATCGATCAGGAAACTGACATCAGCAATCAGGTGGAATTGACATCAGTTGGGTGCAGACTGAGGTTGACCAGAGATGACCAGGATCAGTCACTGATAGAAAGAAATTTGGGTAGACATCAAGCTATCAATGAGTCTCAAATGCCCATAAGGAGGTCTAAAAGGGTAAGTAAACCTCCAATTCATTATTCTCCTTCTTTACACTACTTGTCGCTCACTGATGGTGGAGAACCAAAATTTTTTGATGAGGCAATGCAGGTAAGATCCAAGAAAAAGTGGGAGCATGGCATGAATGAGGAAATTGATTCCTTAGAAGAGAACCATATGTGGGATTTGGTTGAGTTGTTAGCCAGAAAGAAAACAATAAAAAATAGATGGGTTTACAGGTTAAAGGAAGGAGAGAATGGACAAATGAGACATAAGGCCAGGTTGGTAGTAAAGGGATTTGCATAGAAACTAGGTATTGATTTTGGTGAATTTTTTTCTCCTGTAGTAAAGATGACTTATATTTAGACTGTATTGTCTTTAGTTGCTATTAAGGATTTGCACCTTGAGTAGCTTGATGTTAAGAAAAAATTTCTTCATGAAGATTTGGATGAATAGATATATATGGATTAGCTGGAAGGTATTGAGGTCAAAGGTAAGGAGAAACTTGTGTGCAGGTTGAAGAAAAGCTTATATGGTCTTAAGCAAGCTCCAAGACAGTGGTATTTGAGGTTTGACAGGTTTATGACAAAGCAAGGCTTTAATAAATATCAATCTGACTATTGTGTTTATTTTAACAGATTGGATAATGGTAGTTATATTATCCTATTACTATATGTAGATGATATGCTTATTATAGGTTCACACATGCAAAAAATTATTGAGCTTAAGGTAAAATTAGCTCACACATTTACCATGAAGAATTTAGGAGCAGTAAAGAAAATCCTTGGCATGAGTATTAAGAGAGATAGGAAAAATTACAATTTGATTTTATCTCAAGAAGATTATGTGAACAAGGTGTTGGAGAGGTTCAATATGCAGGATGCAAAATCGGTAGGCACACCTATGGCTAGACACTTCAAGTTGAGCAAAGAACAGTGTCCTAAATCACATGATGAGGTTGAGTACATTAGTAGAGTTCCATATGCTTCAGTAGTTGGGAGCTTGATGTATGTAATGGTATGTACTAGACTTGATATTGCCCAAGTAGTGGGAGTTATTAGCAAGTTTATGGCCGATCCAAGAAAAGAACACTGGAAAGCAGTTCAGTGGATTCTTCGATATTTGAGAGGGACCAGCATTAGGCATTTATGCTATGGAGGGTCAAACACTTCTCTACATGGGTATGTAGATTTGGATATGGTAGGTGACTTGGATGGTAGGAGAAGCACCATAGGATATGTGTTCACTATTGGTGGAATGACAGTTAGCTAGATTTCAAAGTTGCATAATGTTGTTGCCCTGTCTACTACAGAGGCATAATACATTATAGTCACAGAGGCTAGCAAGGAAATGATTTGGATGACTCAGTTCATGGAAGAGTTGGGAAAGGAGCAAGAGAGTTGAAGATTATATAGTGATAGTCAAAGTGCAATTCATTTGGCAAAGAATTTAGCCTTTCATTTAAGAACCAAACATATATAGCTTAGGTACCACTTCATTAGACATGTATTGGAGGATGGTCAGTTGAAGTTGGAAAAGATCCATATGGATAAGAACCCTATAGATATGTTAACAAAGCTAGTAACAAAGGAGAAGTTGAATCTTCATTCAACTTTTGTTGGTCTTCAAGATTGAACTTGAAGATGGAGAAACAAGCTAGAGGATGTTGCTATATAGGTACAGCTACAGGTGCAACTATTTATCTCCAAGTGGGAGATTGTTGAGTTGTGGAGCTAAAAGCTTCACTGATGAGTAAGATTGAGGTTGTTGAGTTTACACAGTAATCGACATTAGTTACGCAGTCGACCGACATCAGTAGTATCACTAACATCGGTCAGGCATAGACACATAACAGATTGACATTGATCAGGGGTTAGCCGACATCAATCATCTGTAGACTGACACCGACATCTGTGCATTTGCATGCGTTTCCAGAACTAGATTTTTTCTACTTTTAGGAGAATAGTTGGTTTGCATGTAAAGACTAATTTTAGTCTTGAGTCTATTTTTCTAATTATTGTTTGCTTTGAATCCTATTTAAGAGACCCATGGGGCAGTATTGTAATTAATAGAAAGAGGGAATAACAACTCAATTATTGAGTTGATTGTAATTGATTGAGAGAGAGAACTCTTGAGGGAGAATTACTGTACATCTAAGAGGTGTGGGAAGAGTGAGATTTTTTCATTGTATTTCCTTCTATAAGAGTTTATAGAGATTGATTGTTTCTTGTATCTCTTCTTATTTGCTGTTTTTGATTTCTAGTTACTTATTACTTCTGGTTTAATTCCATGTTTAGTTGCTTACACAAAAGTAATCAATTGTCTTCTAAGATCCTAAAAATGAAGAGGTAAAGATCCTGATCAATGCTAGGACTAGGGAAATGAGTGAGGCTATTCTAAGTTACTCTTAGGTTGAGATCAACTATATCGAGTTGGATATGCCTAGTCAATGCCATCCACAAATTTGAATGAAATATGATGAGGCTAGACCCAAGGAGAAGAAAAAGGGGGTGGAGGTGAGGATCTAGGCTTTAATCACATTATATTATCAATCTTTATTTTGGGTAAGGATGATGATTGGTGGATCGAGAATCTATTTTAATTCCTCTAAAACATTGAGATAGTCAATAATGAGGTAGGGGATTGGCATGGAGTGAAACCCATCTCTTCTAAGTTCAATGTTGATATCAGACTTTATATTTATTATAGGACCATGTGCCCTAACCCTAGGAAAAACAACAAGACCAAGTGTTTGAATAAGTGTAATCTAAATGGGACTAGGTAAGGTGTAAGTGTATGATGATATTAACTAGGTATTTGAGCATTTGAATGAACTTGATGTGTTGTTGGAATCAAGGTTTTAATTATGAGTCTTTCATGATTGGGCAAGGATTCAACAATATTTTTGGCTTGTTTTGTTTTAAGTAATGTTTTTAACTTGAAAATGAAAAGTAACTATTTGCTAAAATTAAATGACTTGAACACAAAGAATGATAAGCAAACTAAAATTGAACAAAGAAATCACATTTTTAAAAATCTTTTCTAATTGTTTTTTAATGCATGCAAGGAGAGATATCTATTCTAATGAAGGAAATGCTAATTTTTATAGCTTTTATAGACACAACCTAGTTGAAGTTATATGTAATTTTATTTCATTTTTTATGAATAATGTATGAGTATACCTATGTGAAAGATAAAACATCTATTAATATTGAATATTCAATAATAGGTTTATATTATAAACATGAAAATACTATTAATATCTTTAGACTTATTTTACTCATATGCAAGCTAAAATAAACTTTTAATATTCCTACATTGGATGCACACTAGCTATGAATAATGCTTTGTTTTGATTAAAATGATTGTCTGAATTCTGATTTTCTATTATTGTATACTAAAAATAATATTCTTAGTTTGTTTATAATAAGATAAATTGGAGTTGAAACAAGATCTTTTATCAATCAAATTTGATCTAGGGTTTTCTAGTTAATAATATGTGTGTGTGTGTGTGTGTGTGTGAATGAAAAGAGTTCATTTTAAAATAAAAAATTGATTATTTTAATGGATGTGAGTATGTGTGTTCTATTATGATATTCACCTATGGATTGAATGTGAGGTCTTTATATTATGAATGAATCTAATGAATGCAAATAAACAAAGAAATCAACCACTTTTTTGTTATTTTAAAGACTAGGAAAGGAAATAATTTGTTTCCTAATAACTTTTTTGTTTATGAAATATAAATATAATATAATACAAGTTAATTTAACTAATCTAATCTAAATAATCAAAATAGCCTAAAAGTAAAGATTCTCCAACCTAATCAAGGTACAAATCAACTAAAAGTATGTAGTATGTATTGTTATTATCCTTAATATTCTAGCTCTGTTAACCAGGAAAATATTTCAAGAACTCTCTAACAAGGAAGATGAACCAATGATTGTCACAAGAATGGGAATAAAAAGATACACAATCCCAAACAAAGAGAAGTTGATCTCTAGCTAGCTAAGTGCACTATTTGCAAAGACTGGGTTATTGAATTAATGACACTTCTTTATTCTTAATTATGTAGTCAATCACAAAATTAATAAACTTAGAACTTAAAAACAATGGTATAAATTTATGGCTATGTAAAAATTCAAAAATATAGGCCTCAATACAATTTTTTGGATCCAAAATTGGTTTACTTGTAGAAGAGCAATGGAGGTTGTATAAAGTAATTTAACTGAATTGAACTGGGAGTAGAAGTTAAGAAGGACTCAAAATGATTCAAAATAGAAGAGGGAGTGAGATGGGCCATATTGAAGGCAAACCCAAGGAAAAAAAATCAATAAACACAAAACCAATATGAAAAATCATGTGAAAGAATAAATCTCAGGAGCTAAATTTAGAAGATGGGGACAAGGTGACAACACCACCCCCTTTTATAAGGGATAGTTACATAACCACCAATTATTGTAATAAAAATATTGCATCACACTACAAAAATGATACCACTTTAAAATTGAACCACCCTATTAAGATGGACTGATGTAATAGTTTATGAAGCTACCACAACAATTCTAAAAACTAGACGATTCTATAAAATTGAGCAACAATATTACCATAAAAAGTGGTGGTTCTGTTATGCATGGAAGGATTTCAAAATGGAGGTATCAAAGGTTGAAAAGACCAAAAATAAGAGCCTATGAGGACTTAAAAATGGTATAGGAAGGAAATAAGGTTTATTGACTACAAAGAACCTTTCTTTGAAAATTCATTAGGATATCACTACATCATCATTGGATGTCTTATTAGACATATTGCACCATGCAATTTTTAAGTACATATATATTGTCTCCTCAAGAAGATCCCTTGTCATAAATTTATAAGTGTGTGTTCCTAAGTATTGGAATGTAAAAAATAAATATGAATTTATAAATACTTACCTTACTTACATAAGTAAAGTAATGAGGGTAATCAACACTCCATGCAACCTGCATACAAAAGAAGGAGATCAAGTGCAATATAATGTAAAAGTGAAAAAAACATGATATTTGATCAAAATATAGATGATAGTATATACCATATATGTGAGGAAGACCATCTCCCTAAATTATCTCGTCAGAGGACTAAATCTAACAATAAATCATTCAATACCTACAAAATTACAAAACATGCTACAAAAGATAGAGATGCCATTAAAAATGTTAGTTTTTAAATGTGAATTGAAAAGATAAAAAACAATAAGGCTTTTCAAAATGAACATAAGTGTCAAATAATAAAATATGATAGAATTAGAAAGTTTTCACACACAAATGGCTAGTTGGGGGCCCAATATATTCAAATAATTGCTAAAAACATATTCATTTATGTCAATTGGTCTGAGAGATTTTTGAGCTCTAGAGTACTTGTGACAATTTTTAGAAAATGAGAAGTCCATAAATAAATCATGAGATGAGGATGAGGAATCTACTAGCTAGAGGTAGAGTTGGGTAGGGACAAGTAGATTTTTATACAATTTTCTATTTTGCATCAATTTTGAAATAATGTTTAAAACCTACTAAAAATCCAATGAAAATTGAAATTTTTAGCTTAGGCATGCTTTTGATGGGGGTAGACTGGGGATTTGTAATAAATTTTGTAATTTAGACTTGGTTTTAGGTGTTTTATGAAGGTTATATGGGAAGAAAGGTGGATAATGGAACCACCACATTGAGAATAGGACTACCGATCTTCATAAATTGACAGTTACATAATCACTATGAAAGACACATACTACTCACTATCTATAAGTAAGAAGTTATGAAATTGCCTCCAAATGTTCATTATGTAATCAACTGTGGTTGTTACATTATCACTTGTAGTGGTTACATAACCACCTACAACATTTGCATAACAACCACTTAAAAATAAGTGTGATTTCATCCTTTTGGGAACAAAGGGCAAAAGGCAAATTTTTATAATGTAGAAATGATATGAGGGATGACTTGGGATATTTTATCAATATAGGAGGCCTACATATGCTAGAGAATATCCCAAGATTAAGAGTGGCTCCCCCAAGTCATGACACTTTTAAAAGTGGATTGATTGAGTAGGACTTCTACGGATTACATAGGTGGGGATCATCCCTCCCTTAAGTAGGTTATTGTGTGACTTGATCACATACTAGGAAAATAACACTTTTATGTTCCCTTAGGCCCTAAGAGAGTGGAATATCACTCTTGTGGATGCTTATAATATCATTGGACTACCAATGATAGGTTAGTTGGTGGCTTTTTGGGATGCTAGGAGTATGATTGAGGTAGTTGGATAGGCCAACCATTTTAAATATGTAGGTGTAATTGACATGGGTGTGAAGTGTGGAGTGCATCTTCCCAAGATTGAGGGATAAAAAATATTAACCTATAAAAGGAGATCATCGATATCCTTTCCTTATAATGGGTGGGGACAAGGGTGTCAACATGTTATTGTATAGTTGGTCCCCTATCATTTATTAGATTGAGGAGGGGGTGCTTGGTTGTTATGGGGTTAAGATATCTTGGCTTGCACTTATAGGAACCTATATTATGTGGCTCGATTGGGATAACTCTTGATTAGTCACCCCACGCTCCTCATGATTTGTGTATTTAAAAGGATGATACCCTATGAGAGAGGAGTACCTATTAGGGATGTAGGGGCCATCAAGGTCTTGATATGGATAGATGTGGCACCTTTTATTACTGTTCCCTAGGCCATCAAGAATTTGATGGAAATAAATATGATATCCCTACCCTCCCAAGATATGATTAGATAGTGGGATGGGGAGGCTACTTATCTCATAATGGCCCCCAAGGCCACATATGTTTTAAAATAAATTCCATAGCTTAAGGTACATCGAGTAGATAAGGTGATTTGACAATTTTGCATGCCCTACATGGGAAATTTTTTAGTGTTATGGGGTTCATATTTAGGCCCAATTTATTAGCTATAACTTTGGGCATGATTGATGTAGAGGCACCACTATAAACTATGCAATTATGTACTAGTTTATCCCCCACTATTAGAGTGAGGTGTTAGGTGTGGAGCATGATTGTCTTCTAGGATAAGAGGTTAAAATTTTGATGTCATTTCAGCTAGGTTTTGGATCCCATTCTTTGTATCCTCGATGGCACGAGGGGTTTTAATATGGGCCATTGATTAAAGGTTTCTAGATCTGATAGTAGAGGTTATGTTTAAGTGTTTTTCTCCCTAAAATGTATTGATACATGGCTAAGATGATATATATATATATATATATATATATATATATATATATATATATATATTGTACACAAAGAGGAGGTAGAGAAGGTAGAGAGGTGTAAGAGGTTTTGTTGCTGGATTTGTTTCTCCCTTAGATTGCTGGAAATAATATACTAGATAAGTTTGGTGGATGTATCCCATCTTGTGTGAACAAAGTTAAATATGATGTCTCATATTTTGTGCATGTTTATGATTATTTCATGTATGTTTGATTGATTCATTTCATAGTTTCTCTTGTATGTGATTTGGGGATAAATCTATGTTTTATTTTATCCTAACATGAGGTAAAAAGGTGGTGGCTTTTCAGCTTTGATAGATGGTACAATAATGATGTTAGGGGAATTTGTAAGAGCAAAATGACCATGAATTTTACTTGAAGGTGAAGGAATAGTAGAAATAGTTGATAGCTATTTTTTCAAGAGATTTTTTTAGCCAGGCATATGGAGGACATCCCATAAAGAGATAGATGCTTTAGTATTATTCAATGAATCCACTATGTTTAGGGAAATATTACTCACCTTATCTTTTGTCCTTAAAGGCAAATAAGTTATTAAAAATTGAGGAGTATAAGCACCTTGAGTAGACCTTACCACATTCTGATTTGGAGGAGGTGTAGGAGTGTTTGGGACTATCATGTTTGTAGCCATGTTTTATTGCCTTGTATAAAGGATTAGATGAACTTGTATACATTCTATTATCACCTCCTATATCCATAATCTTATCCCATGTGTTGTTTTAAATATAATTTCCTTGATTGAGCATAAAATTATCTTCCACCAAGAAGTTGGCAAAGTTTTTCTCCTTGAGGCTACCAATCTTTATTTTCTTACATCATGACCTCATCTTCAATTGATAGGAGAGGAGTGACTCCTCCTTAAGCAAATAGAGATTTCTCTCAACCTTCATTTGCATGCATGAATTGGAATTGTTGTTAATATTCCCATTGCACCAAGTTTATATGCACTGATACCATCTCTCTTGCATTGGTGGTGGAATTGGGATTGTACACATTGGCAGTCTTGTTAAAGTTAGGCTACCCTTAACCTCTTCCTCTCCCATATTACTAACCATATTGTTGTTGATAGGGATATGGGTTTTGATTCACACATCTTTGCATTCTCTCTTTCCTAATATAACCTTATAAGGTTTGAATTATTGCGTACAGATCAAGTTCATCTACTTTCTTAGGAATAGTCCTAGGTTTAACATTTTCATTAAGAACTTTGGTAATGTTTGGGGTATCAACTAGTATATTAGGAAT
This sequence comes from Torreya grandis, assembly GCA_037957365.1. Classification (NCBI taxonomy): domain Eukaryota; kingdom Viridiplantae; phylum Streptophyta; class Pinopsida; order Cupressales; family Taxaceae; genus Torreya; species Torreya grandis. The sequence goes on along the minus strand of JARHVA010000810.1, from coordinate 4,188,639 downwards.
TAGAGGCATAGAAAACTTAGGAGGCAACTTTCCTACTTGAATAAGGCCATTATTAGATCTAATGGAAATTTCATATGCTTCGAGAAGAGTGAAATCACCCATGGATTGAAGTATGATGTCAATACCAGTACCAATGGATCTCAAGTATGTAGGGAAAACAAAACTAGAAGGTGGTCTCATTTGAGGAGGAAATCTATACCAAGTCTTTTGAAACCTCTCATTTAAGTCATGCATTTTTTCCTTGGGATATATTTTTATCACATTAAGTTGATGTATGAGAGAAGTATGGTTAATTTCATCTTCCAACCTTGAAGCTAACGACACTCCAAAGTCATCTTATGATGTGATGCATCCATCAGGTAAAGTCCTATACAAATCAATTTATTTCCCTCTAATAAGCATGGCAAGGAGTCTAATGGAAATATTCTCCTTAGTTACATTTTGAAAACTAGAAAAATTGGAGATATCCCTGATGTGTTCACTAGGTGTGACATGACCTTCACCATTGAATGTGGGCACGCTCTTTGTAGCATTAGGGGGAATGACATCATATGATTCAAGATGGATTGGATTATTAGATTTAAAGGCTTGGAAGGAATGTTTCCTATCCATTATGCATTGTATTTATTCAAGCTATGCACACTCGTGACTAGCAAAATATTCTTGGTCTTTAAAGGGTAGATTAGGTTGAGGGTATTGAACTTCAAGAGGAAGTTTAAGATAAATAGGTGGATTGATAGGATTGAAAACTCTACTAGATGATGACCTAACAAGCACCATGAAGTATGAGAGAAAATATATGATAAAATAATGGTATTGAACTAGATTTTACCTTAAATGGAGTCACCAAATGTTGAGTAGCACACCAATTTATAATTGATGTTGTCAAGACTAGTACTTACCTTGACAAGTTGTCTTGAGGATAATGGGTCCCACCAGGCATGCCAAAATTATTATCACCAAATATTTCACCCTAGAGGAGGGTGTTCAATCCTCCTGTATATTTGGGAAACATGGGAATATTTATAGGTATGTGGGTTTACCTATAGTAGAAGCAGACCTCTAGGTTTAAGGGCTAGCTCCCCAAATTTGCTTTGAAGTACTTATCACATACACTAAATATTTTCTTGTGGGAAAAAAGATATAAGTTTTAATGAAATGAAAATAATCTAAGGGGGTGATACACCAAAAGTATTTCCACAAGACCATCATACTTATTTCACTGAATAATAAAACCTATAAACTAGCTTCAAAGTCCTAAGAGTTTCTAATATAAGTGTTTCAATATAGAGGTGATATGCATGAGGCAACCCAAGGTAAGTGAAAAAGAGGGTATATTTCACACTTTAAGGACAATTATTTAATTTAAAGAAGCCTAACACACTATATATGACTTTTTAGAATAGGAACTACTGCATAAACATGAGAGGATAAGATAAAGCAAGGATAAAATATTATCACTTAACATCACCATGCATCACTATGCATACTTAGAATTTTTTTTTCATAAAATCAAAAACATATTGAATTTATTATTAAAATTCAAATTAAAACATCAATCTAGTAGGGATTCACCATACATTAAGTGAATTTTTTTTGCAAGAGCCAAAATGGCTACTACTTATATAATTTGAGAAAGGAGAGAAGAGAATGACGTCCAAGAGTCACTAGAAAATATGTCAAGCTAAGAAGAAGAGTTATGTATGCATGATAATGGAATATGGAATAGACCATGTAAGGCATACTTGGATAAACATCCGTCAAAGGCATAAAACTCCTGAAATGTGGCATAAGACTCCTCATTTGCTTGCCTAAAAACTGCCTTCATCATTTGACCTCCTTGGAATACCCAATAGTAGAATAGGGATACATGAGATGATTGAACTGAGAGGGAGGTGTTATAAAAAGTCCCCAACATGCATTGGTTGTGTCCCTAATCATAAACATTCTCCTAGACATGAGTTATCATTGCCTACAGTCTTAATCACGCATCTTTCACTCACCTCTCACACTTGGCACCAAATTTATATTTAGTTTTACAATATAATCCATATAGAAGAGTGTATGACACTTGTAAAAAACCCCACATTCTCTTAGATAAATTAGGTAGACCTTAAAAGGCCTCCCACTTGAAGTTTTCATCTTCCCACTAATTTGTTTACTATGCTAGTTTGGACTGGGTGATATGAAGGTGTTAGTAGAGGCACTTACGAGCTTAGATAAAGCATGAAAGTACATGATAGGTTATATTAATTCCAATTATCTCTCCCAAAGTGTATTTCATCCTTTGAAACCTTCCTATAGCTACAAGACACCAAAAACAATCAAGAAAATCCATTTTCTACCATGTCTGTACAAGTAAGGAACAACTCAGGTTAATCAAAAGGAGACATAGAGAGTACTCTACAAGATAAAATCCTTTCCCAAGCCATTATATCCCTCCTAGATGCCTCTCCTTCATTTTCCCAATTAGGTCACTAGCAAGGGGTTTAGAGGGTTTAAAGTAGTTTTACCTTCTAAGGATTGTTCATAAAAGTCTAGAATTGGAACCCTAAAAAAATTCCATGAGAACATTTTTCAAGACCTCCTTAAATGTACCTCAACTCCCCAAACTCCCATGTTAAAGATCCATGTTGGTGTGAGCTTTTCAAGTCCGATTCTTGAGCTACTTTCTCCATTATGTGTAGGCTAAGTTAGTCTTAGTCAAAATGTGGCTTCATTATGGTATCCTTCACATTAAAACATTTCAAACACTCCTTATATCTCCCCATTCAGGTATTATAATGTTTTTTAATGTTTATCTAGTGCTAGAAATGAAATTAACCTCATTTTGGGCTTTAGACCTAGTTGAGACCTAATAGGTATGTCTACTCCCATATGAGTTTGGACCACCTTGTTATTTTTCAATTATCTATGAATATTTTTATATGGTCATTTATGCCTAGCATATCTAATTATTCCCTCCTACAAGGTCTCATCAACCTCTAGCTCAGTTTCGCATCCTTTTTCCTCTAAACCTGCAGATTTGCACCCTTGGGGAGTGTCCTTTGTCTGATACAAAATAGAGGGAACTTCCCTTATTACCTCAGTAAAGGTGAATATATGAGGGTATTTAGGAAGTTATGGGGACCATTTGAATCAATTTTCATGTCTTAGTCACATCTTTAACACCCTGAAGTATCTCAAAACCTAAGATAGACTCATTGAAATGTTGGTTGTACAAACTTTATACATGTGTGTGGATAGTAGGTTATCCTTGGAACCTTCAATTAGCCTATTTCCATGTTATGAAAGTCTATTTATATGGATAATCTCATTTTCCATGTGTTCTCATTCATAACACACTTCACCACTCTGCTAAACTTTTCATTGCATATCCTCTCTTGATTGGTCTAGTTGATAGTCAACTATGACTATACTTTCTTGCTCAAAAAGTGACACTTTTAGGTATATACTTGAGTGATTAGACATTGAATATAATTATTAAATAAATTATTGGAGTCCTAAAGGTCATCTTCCAACTCATTTGGGCTTATATTCATCTTGTTTAGGCTAGGTCATCATCTAGGCACCATGTTCTAGCTCATTGTCTACTGTAGTTAACTGTAGTTGACCTTGTTGAGGAAAAAAGGGGCCTGTAGGTGAATTACCAATCTTAGAAACCTATTTTAAGTCTAATGTGATCCATTTGAGGTCCTTAAACCAAATTCAATTATCCAATGCTCATGTCTGTAGGTGTAATCTCCAAGGTATGACTTATGGTACTATAGGTACCGCCAATCAGGCTATAGGTAGTCTCCTTAAGAGAAATGGTGACTTGTAGGTGGTGGTCAAGACCAAGGATTTGAATTCCATCTCACCTTTATGTTGATTGAAACATTAGTACCTTCTTTACCTTAATAGGATCACCTGTCATGCATATATACTCTTCCTAGGTCACCTTAGATCATGAGGTCATATGGGATCCAACATACTTTAGAAAACACTGAATGCTTGTAGTGATCAAATGCCTAGAATGGATACCTCTAAACATCATGTTACTCTAGTCACATATTCATTCTCTTTTGAAAGGTTATAGCTCTAGGATAGGGATATAAGATAGGATGCATTTGGAATCATCTAGACTTGTGTCACATCATCATTTGGTAACACCAAAAGTGGCTAGGGCTCTGTTTTGGAGCTTTTAGGGAACCTATCTTTAAAGCTTAGTCCTTTAACTTGAAGATGACTTTGAGGCCTGCCTAACTCTCAATGACCTCAAACATGCTTACTATAGTATTATCCAGCTTTCAAAACTTCATTAAGGTTTAAAATATGTCAAACTCTTCTATGACTATGCTTCAAGTCTCTGTGTAAGGCCAGATGTAGGTGAACACCTCAGTATACAGGGCAGTTAAGAAAAGACATGAACAATGTGTATATTATCTAGGTTTTCAATTAATCATATACCATCTTAAGCTGATAAAATTAATTTTTACAACATTGAAGGATTGAAACAATTTTCAATATCCATTTCAATGTGATATGATTCTGTAAGCACCTGCAGGTGCATATCCATGGTATATGACTATGTTTTTAGTTTACATTAACTATCACAATCCCTTATGTGACATTTGGAGGGCTTGGATTGATAGTTCATGTTATAAGAATGTAATAATCAACTTGAGACTCTTCATCACACCTCCATGATCATGTTCAGAACCCCACATGCCATGATTGTAAGTGAAATTAATCAAAGAGCTAACTATGTACTATGTTTTTGACTATAACTCCATGAATGATATATGTGTGAGAATGAAATTGGAAATAATGATATTGTCATGACATCTAAGGTGCATGAAACATCATATCACATTGATTTGAAATCATTGTAGAGAAAGAAACCTTTTACAATTGATGGACATGTCTATAACCTCACTAGCATACTCCACCTACAACCCAAGAGGTTTGAAATTATCAAATCAATTTTAAGAATGAAAAAAAGATAGGAAAAATGAGATAAGTAATTCCACATCCTTTTTATTTAAATTTACCAATTGGATGATATGTATTATCTCATATAAAAGCAAAACCTCTAAGGTGTGGGGATTATCATGTAAAACCAGACAATCAACTTCTTAGGAATGGTTCATAAAGTATAGGAAACCATTCTTCCAAATCCAAACATAAAAATGAATTAGACCAAGTGTAATATATATCACCAAGAGAGTTTGACCTGGAAGTCCTCCTACTGGCTGTATCATCAAAAGACCTGTTGACCAATTTTATTTGCCTAGTGGAGTGAAAGAGAAGATAAATAGTTTTTGCTCATTTTTGGAACTTCCAAAGAAGATCAAGCATGTAAATGGAGTCAAGAAATCTTAAGGGTCATTTCATAAGCTTCTTCCATGTTCCACTCTCCTTTATAGGCTATAAAACTGCCAAAACTTCTTTTTTAATTGTTTTCTTGATTTTCAGTTAGGAACTTGCAAGTTTCAGTTAGTCCTAACATTTACAACAAGGAATATGACATATCAGACACTAGAATGGAGTTTATAACACTTGGACACCTTGGAAAACTATACCACCTTCATTTATGACTCCTAAGTGACACAAAATGACGTATGGACTAAATTAGACTATGACCAAGGCTAGAAACATATTAAATGACATCAAATAAACTAAGACACACTTTATAACATGCTAATAGACCCCTATATCAAGTTATAGACTATAGGGGGTTGACCTTTTTTGACTTTGGGTCAAAATAGTCAACATTGACCAAACCCTTAATGATTATTCCTTTTATAATAGGGTTGGTTGGGAAACTAGGGGAATTGCTAAACATGATAATACTAGTTTTGGTTTTATATTTGGTGTTGCATGTTACATGGTGGTGGTTAATTGAAATCAACTGCATGAATTTTAGGTGGGGGATTTTAGTTCCTAGCACATGTATTATTATTGGCATTGGTGTTGTTCACTAGACGATATGGATTTTTTTCACTGGGTTTAGATTTTACTATGGTTGGTGATGCTATTAATGGTGGCATTCTTGTTTTGATTAAGGTTCTTGGAACCCTAGTTATTAGTAGTGATTATACTTATATTGTTGAATCCCCTATTATTTTAGTTTAGAGTGATGATGCATCTATTGATCCCATTAGAAGATGGGGAGAAGGTGACATAACCACTCCCTTTTATAGGGGTGGTTTCATAACCATTGATTAATATTAAAAAAAATTCACATCACACTATACAACTTCCACTATTTTAAAATAGAACCTCCCTGGACATACCACTCCATTGATAGTGTAATTGTGTGTGTGAATGAAAAGAGTTTGTTTTAAAACTAAAAATTGGTTTAATGTAATGGCTAGGGAGTATGTGTGTTCTATTCTGATATTCATCTATGGTTTAAATGCAAGTTTTGTATACTATGAATGAATCTAATGAATGCAAATAAATAAAGAGACTAAATACCTTTTTTTGCAAAGACTAGGAAATAAATTGATTCATTTCTTATTAATTTTGTTTATTTGGAGCATAAATATAATCTATTACAATAATATTTTAAATAATCTAATCTAAATAATAAAAATAGACTAAAATTAAAGAGCTTGCAACCTAATTAGGTAGAGATCAACTAAAATTATGTAGTATATGTTTTCATTGTCCTTAGTATGGTATCTCCCTTATCTAGACATAGATTTCAAAAAATATCTAACCAGGAAGATGAACCAATGGTTATCACACAAAGGATAATAAGAAGAGAGACACAATGCCAAACAAATAAAAATTGATTTGTGGATGGCTGAGTGCATTATTTATAAAGACTAGGTTATAGAATAAATGACACTTATTTGTAATGGTGTTGTAAATCATGAAAATAATAGAGGTAGATATTTAAAATAATGATAACAGTCTGTCATTGTGCAAATATTTAAAAATTTATTAAGTTGTGGAGCTAAAAGCTTCAACAGATGAGCGAATGCAAAGTTGTTAGAGTTACATAGTCACCAACGATGGTCAGGAGTCGACCAGAGGCTGTCGACGTCGGTCATGGATCGACCAATGTCGATCATGTGCAGGCAGACAAGGACTGACGTCGGTCACCTGTGCATTCCAGAAAGTCTATTTTCATGGGATGAATAGATTTTTTTCATGATAAGTTTAACTGTTGGTATTGAGTCTACATTTCTATTTTTGGCAGGACTAATTTGAACCTTTGATTAAGAGGTATATCTAACGGTGGAGAATGCATGCTCATGAATCCTAATATTATATAATAGGGTTAGATCTTCATAGCTTGTATAGAAGACAATTCAACAATTGAATTGGTTGTAATTGAGAGAGAAAAACTCTTGAGTGAAAGAGATTTTTACATCTGAGAGTTGTGAGAAGAAAGTGTGATTTCTTCATTGTATTTCCTTCTAGAAGAGTTTAATACAAGTTTTTAGGTTGTTTCTTGTATCTCATATTATTTGATGATTTTAATTTATAGTTACTTATTATTCTGGTTTAATTTCGTGTTTAGTTGCTTATACAAAGGTAATTAGTTGTGTTATTTGATCCCCAACAAGTGGTATCAGAGCCAGGTTCACTAATAGGTGGTTTCAGATTTGTTTAGTGTGTGTTGATTACAGGTGACTCACAGGGGTTTTTGTTTGAGTGGGAGTATAGAAATGGTAGAAGAAAGTAAACTAAGAATGGAGAAGTTTAATGTCAAGAATTATCAATTATGGAGGATGCAGATAGAAGATTATCTGTATCAGAAAGATCTGTACTTACCGTTGGGTGGGGTTTCAAGCAAGCCCACAGATATGCAAGATGAAGAATGGTGTGTTCTTGATAGAAAGGCTCTTGGATCTATAAGATTGAGTCTGGCATCTTCTATGATTTCTAATTTATCACAGGCAAAGACAATGGTAGAGTTAATGGATACGTTAGCAAATTTATATGAAAAACCCTCAGCTTCAAATAAGGTATATCTTATGAAGTAATTATTTAATTTGCAAATGCAGGAAGGTGGATCTGTATCTAATCATCGAAATGATTTCCATGCAATAGTAAATTAGTTAAATTTAGTCAAAATAGTTTTTGATGATAAAATTAAGGCTCTATTAATCTTATGCTCTTTACCTGAAAGTTGGCATAGCTTGGTAATGGCAGTTAGTAATATTGCATCTGATTTAAATATCTTGAAAGTTGATGATGTTGTAGGTGTAATCTTGAATGAATAAATTCACAAGAAAAGCACAGAGGAAACGTCAGGTAATGCTTTAAGTTTTGAAAGCAGGGGAAGGCAAAAAGAAAAGGGAAAGCAAGGGAGATCAAGGTCTAAGTCAAAGATGAGAGGTAGATCCAAATCTAGAAATGGCAGAAATATAATCTGCTAGAATTGTGGAAAGAAAGGGCATGCAAAGAAAGATTGTTGGTTGAAAGCTAAAGAAGAAAATCAGCATGAAGGTAATAAGAATCTTGGGCTTTAGATTTTGGTGCCTCTTTCCATGTAACCCCAAATAGAGAATATTTCAATGATTATATCCATGGAGATTTTGGAATAGTTTATTTAGGGGATGATGAGCCTTGTAAAATTGTTGGCAAGGGAAAAGTGTAGTTAAAATTGTAGAATGGCAACACATGGGTATTGAAAGATGTCATGCATGTTCCCATCCTGAAGAGGAATTTGATTTCTACTGGAAAGTTGGGGGATGAGGGTTGTACAGTAACTCTCATAGCTGAATCTTAGAAGGTTTCTAAGGGTGCACTTGTATTAGCCAGAGGTAAGAGAGTAGGTACTGTCTATTTATGTAATTGTATTATTGATTATTCTCTTTCTGTATTATCTACTTCAGATGTAGATGCAAAGTTGTGGCACTGTAGGCTTGGCCACATGAGTGAAAAGGGAATGACTATTCTTAAGTCAAAAGGTAAGCTTTTAGATTTGAAATGTATAGATCTAGATTTCTATGAGCACTATATTTTTGAAAAATAGAAGAGAGTGAGTTTTCTCAAAACTGGGTCAACAAAGAAGCACAAGTTGGAGCTTGTTCACACAGATGTGTGGGGACCAGCTTAGGTAGCTTTTATTGGAGGATCACAGTATTATGTTTATTTCATTAATGATGCTACAAGAAAGGTATGGGTTATTGCACAAGGAAGAAATCTGATATTTTTGACACATTTAAGAAGTAGAAAGCTTTAGTTGAGAATGAAACAAGCATGAGATTGAAGTGCCTTAGATCTGATAATGGTGGTGAGTACTACAGTAATAAGTTCAATAGTTACTATTCTATGAATAGAATATGCAGGCAAAGGATGGTTCTAAGGACACCTCAGCAAAATGGAGTTGCTAAAAGGATGAATAGAATAATATTAGAGCATGCACGGAGTATGAGGTTGCATGCTGGCTTGCCCTTACAGTTTTGGGTAGAAGCTGTAGATACTGTAGTTTACCTAATTAACAAAGGACCCTCTACTGCTCTGGATAGTTGAATTCTAGAAGAGGCTTGGACAGGTAAAAAGGTAGATCTTTCATTTCTCAGAGTTTTTGATTTTGAAGCTTTTGTGCACGTTGATAAAGAAAATAGAAAGAAGCTGGATGTTAAATCTATGTGGTGCACTTTTATTGGTTATGACTCTGGAGATTTCAAATTTTGGTTGTGGAATCTAAGAACTAACAAAATTATTAGAAGCTGTGATGTTGTTTTTAATGAGAAGGTGATGTACAGTGATTAGCTTAAGAAGCTGAATAATACTGAGTAGGGCAATGTTAATTTGGATGAGGTGATGATCCAAAATAAGCTCACAGGGAAAAATAATCACACTCAAAAAAACACAGACACTGATGTCGATCATTTTAGAACTGACATCGATCATACAGGAAGCGATGTCGATCAAATATTGACCAGCATCAGCTAGATAGGAGTCGATGTCAGTCAGGTGGAACTAACGTCGATCAGGTACAAACTTGGAGATGACTGAGATCAGTTATTGACAGAGAATTTGGGAAGAAAAGTTGTGAATGAGTCTCAAATGCCCATCAGGAGGTCAGAAAGGGTAAGTAAACCTCCGATTCAATATTTCCCTTCTTTATTCTACTTATTGCTCACTGATGGTGGAGAACCAGAAATCTTTGATGAGGCAATACAAGTGGAAACTCAAAAATAGTGGGAGCTTGGCATGGATGAGGAAATTGATTCTTTGAAAGAGAACCAAACATGGGATTTGGTTGAGTTGCCAGCTAGAAAGAAGACACTAAAAAATAGATGGGTTTACAAATTAAAGGAAGGTGAGAATGGAAAAATGAGACATAAGGCCAGGTTGGTAGTAAAGGGATTTGTACAGAAACTAGGTATTGATTTTGGTGAAATTTTTTCTCTTATAGTTAAAATGACTTCTATTCGGACTGTATTGTCTTTAGTTGCTATTGAAGATTTGCATCTTGAGCAGCTTGATGTTAAGACATCATTTCTTCATGGAGATTTGGATGAAGAAATATATATGGATCAGCCGAAAGGTTTTGAAGTCAAAATTAAGGAGAAACTTGTGTGCAAGTTGAAGAAAAGCTTATATGGTCTTAAGCAAACTCCAAGACAATGGTATTTGAGATTTGACAGGTTTATGACAGAGCATGGCTTTTGTAAATATCAATCTGACCATTGTGTTTATTTTAAGAGATTGGATAATGGTAGATATATTATCTTGTTGCTGTATGTAGATGATATGCTTATTGCAAGTTCACACATACAAGATATTAATGAGCTTAAGGTAAAATTAGATCACATATTTGCCATGAAGGATTTGGGAGTAGCAAAAAAAATCCTTGGCATGAGTATTAAGAGAGACAAGAAAAATCACAGGTTGATTTTGTCTCAAGAGGATTATGTGAACAAGGTGTTGAAGAGGTTCAATATGTAGAATGCAAAACCGGTAAACACACCCATGGCTGGACACTTCAAGTTGAGCAAAGAACAGTGTCCTAAATCACATGATGAGGTAGAGTACATGAGTAAATTTCCATATGCTTTAGCAGTTAGAAGCCTAATGTATGTAATGGTATGTACTAGACCTGATATAGCCCAAGCAGTGGGAGTTGTCAGTAAGTTTATAGCCAATCCAGAGAAGGAACACTAGAAAGCAGTTTAGTGGATTCTCAGATATCTGAGAGGGACCAACAATAGGCATTCATGCTATGGAGGTTCAAACACTTCTCTACATGGATATGTAGATTCAGATATGGCAGGTGACTTGGATGGCAGAAGAAGCACCACATGATATGTGTTCACTATTGGTGAAATGGCAGTTAGCTGGATTTCAAAGTTGCAGAAGGTTGTTGCCTTGTCTACTACAGAGGCAAAATACATTGCAGTCACAGAGGCTAGTAAGGAGATGATTTGGATGACTCAGTTCATGGAAGAGTTGGGAAAAGAGCAAGAGAGTTACAGATTATACAGTGATAGTCAAAGTGTAATTCATTTGGCAAAAAATTCAGCCTTTCATTCAAGAACCAAACATATACAGCTTAGGTACCACTTCATTAGACAGGTATTGGAGGATGGTGAGTTGAAGTTGGAAAAGATACATACAGATAAGAACCCTGCTGATATGTTAACAAAGCCAATAACAAAGGAGAAGTTGAATCTTCATTCAACTTTTGTTGGTCTTCAAGATTGAGTTTGAAGATGGAGAAGCTAGAAGATGTTGCTTTACAGGTTCAGGTGTAGCTGTTTATCTCCAAGTGGGAGATTGTTAAGTTGTAGAGCTAAAAGCTTCAACAGATGAGCGAATGCAAAGTTGCTGGAGTTACACAGTCACCGACGACAGTCAGGAGTCGACCAGAGGCTGCCAACATTAGTCATGGATTGGATGATGTCAGTCATGTGTAGGCAGACAGGGACCAACGTCAGTCACCTGTGCATTCCAGAAAGTCTATTTTCATGAGATGAACAGATTGTTTGCATGATACGTTTAACTGTTGGTATTGAGTCCATGTTTTTATTTTTGGTAAGACTAGTTTGAACCTTTGATTAAGAGGTATATCTAATGGTGGAGAATGCATGCTCATGAATCCTAATATTATATAATAGGGTTAGATCTTCATAGCTTGTGTAGAAGACAATTCAAAGATTGAATTGGTTGTAATTGAGAGAGAAAAACTCTTGAGTGAAAGAGATCTGTACATCTGAGAGGTGTGAGAAGAAAGTGTGATTTCTTCATTGTATTTCCTTCTGGAAGAGTTTAATATAAGTTCTTGGGTTGTTTCTTGTATCTCTTATTCTTTGTTGATTCTGATTTCTAGTTACTTATTATTCTGGTTTAATTCTGTGTTTAGTTGCTTATACAAAGGTAATCAGTTGTGTTGTTTGATCCCCAACAAACTCTAGGCTCTATGTTGGTTTTATGATCTAAGGTCTTTTATTTTAATGTTTTAGTTAGTATTTAATCTAATATTAGTTTGCTTTGTTAAATAAAAATTGGATACTCCAAAAAGTTGGTTTGTCCCTCTAACCATCTGTGAAAGCTCTATAAGCTTTCACATCTCATTGTAAATATTATCCCAAAATAATAATACTTAATATTTTGTCAAATATTTTATTTACAATGTAATTCTGTGTCATTTTTCCATTTATCCTAGGCTATCAGTAGTATCAGAGCTGGTTAAAAAGAATTTGCTGGTGAAAGACATGAAGAATGGAATGAGAGCATGAAGATTTAAATACATTAGAAGGTATTACATTACTTCTATGTTTTTATTATCCTTGTAAGTTTAAAAATATATTAATAAAAAATCTAGTTTTGTAAGGTTTGTACAACCTCCAACATTATGAACATTCATTTTCAGCCTACAATTTAAAAAAAATAAAAATCTATTTTATATTTTCTTCAATCAATTTGTATGACCCAAAATCATTTTGTATGTTGATGTGAAGAGATTATATGGAATTATAGATATATTGAACAATTATTGTATGGTTTTGTATGGCCTAAACCCTGATGTAGTAATTGTATGGTTCATTAGGTAGATTTTTTAAATCAAAAACAATAATTTTAAATTTGTATGATTTAAAATTCAATTTGAAGTAGATTAAATGTATTAATACAACCAATATATATGGTATCTCATTTCTAAAATTTATGATCTATAACATTCCATTTGATGTTAGCAAGTCCAAAAACTCTCCAAATCTACTTTGTATGGCCTCTATCTCATTGCAGTAACACTGTATAGAATTTGGTACAACATCCTTTGTTGTAACATGGCATTTGAAGTTGAGAGGTGGCATTTACTATCATCTCATTTACAAAATTTCTCAATTATAAAATTCAATTTGATGCTGACAAGTCTAAAAAATCTTCAAATCTACCTTGTATGACCTCTATCTCATTACAACACTGTACAGAATTGGTATGATATCCTTTGCTATAGCATGGCATTTATAGTTGAGAGGTGGCATTTGGAACATTGGTTAATTTGAAAACATTAGCTTTTAATTTTATTTTTTTATGGTTTGTGGGCCCAACAAGAAGGGATGGAGTAGGAATTTTTTTACTAAGTTCAATTCATGGATGAATTTTTATATGTTTTTACATTCAAATATTTATTTTTTATTTTCCAAGTCAGACAAATTAGGTTTAAATACAATTTTCTCTCTCCATGATATCAAAATGCTTGTAGATAGATTACTCAAGTTTGTTTTGTAAGTTGTTTTACTATAATAGCTCAAGAGTTCAAACCTCCAAAGCATAAATTTTACTCAAATTTATGGTCATAATTTTGTCGCATTTGTCATTGAGTTACTTGTACTAGGAGACTTTTTTGACAAATCACTATTTTATCCAAAGGTGGTCATGTGACCAATCAATTTATAGGTGTTTAGACATTTTAGACACATTGAAATGGTTAATTTTATAATTTGATATGTCCTTATATGATTTTTATAATAAATATATCAAAATTGATGTATAAAGGTACATTATTGGTTGAAAATGATACCTCCAAAATGAAAAGTTTAAAATCCAACACTTGTGCTATCAGAGAATGTATTATCCTTTATAGGTCCATTAGGATCCCTGTGATTGAAAATGTCTAAGTGTCACATTGGTAGTTATAGGATCCATTGGAGGCTAGAGGACTATTACCCTTCTCTAGTTAGCTATTCACTTAGAGTTTGGGTTAAATAATTGAATGAAAAATTTTGGCTTATATTTTTGCTTTTAGTTTTATTTTTAGATTTTATTTCTTGATATTTGATGACATGAAGTGGATAGAGTTAGCTATTTTATTTCACTGAATGCATGACTTCTCACCTCTCCCCTGATAGGAGGAGAATATTTGGGCATTGGTTGGACTTTGATCAATCATTGGTAACAGTATGAGTCGATAAGGGTTAATAGCACATGCAGTGTTGAGTAAAGTTTGTCAGTGTTTGTTGGGCATTAGGAAGATGTGACATATAGAGTATGGGTTGTCACTTGGATGGGTTCCTATGTGGGACCTTATGTAGTTTTATGTAGCTGGAGAGGACTCGATTATGTTCTACTATAGTATGATGATCATAAGGGATGAGTAGGCCTTGATCATATTCATTAGTCTTTTGTGCCATAACTTGTAAGGGCAAGCTCTAGTATGGAGCAATATCAATTTTTGTAAGTATCAGGATGTACAATGTACTAGTCATAGTTGTGATAGAGTTTCTCTGATGACTTTAAAGTTATTACTCTAGTTCTTTCATCTTATTTACCCTTTTGGATCAAGGTTGAGTTTGTTGGGTTTATGATCCAAGGTCTTATATTTTAATGTTTTAGTTAGTATTTGGTTTAATATTAGTTTTCTTTGTTAAATAAAATTTGGTTACTCAAGAAAGTTTGTTTGTCCCCGTAACCACTCATGAAAGCTCTATAAGCTTTCAAATCTCTTTGTAAATATTATCCCAAAATAATACAACTTTTTTTTAATCAAATATTTTATTTACAATGTAATTCTATGTTATTTATCTATTTATCTTGGCCAACACTCCAATACAATTTTTTCAATCCAAAATCAAGCCAAAATTAGTTTACTTGTGAAATAGCAATCAAGGTTACACTAAGCAGTTTAACTGAGTTGAACTAGGAATAAAACATAGGAGGGATTCAAAATGATTGAAAATAGAAGATGTAGTGAGCCAGAATATATTGGAGGTGAAGTTAAGGTAGAAAATTAAGAAACATAAAATTAACATGCAAAAATATGGGAAAGAAGGAATCTCGAGAACTAAATTTGGAAGACGATGTGAAAGTTACTGAACCTCCCCCATTTGTAGAGAGTGGTTTCAAAACCATCATTTATCATGATAAAATATTTGCATCACATTGCACAACTTCCTCTATTTTAAAATGGAATCACCTTGTTAAGATGCAACCACCATGATAAATTCTGAAACTGCCATGATGGTTCTATAAAATTAAGCAATAATTTTGCCACAAAAAGTGTTAGTTTTTTTTATGTATGGAAGGATTTCAAAACTAAGATATTAGAGGATGAAAAGATCAAACAAAAGAGGCTAAGGGGAATTCAAGAGGGAATATAAAGGAAATAAAGTTGAGTGACTAGATAAAACCATGCTTAAGCATTCATTGGGAGATCACTACATCATCATCATATATTATACTAGATATATCACACCATGTAATTTTTAGGTGTATACATATTTTACCCTTGGGAATATGCCTTTTCATTAATTAAAAAGGATGTGGTCGTAAGTAGTGGCATGTGGAAGGGAAATAGGAAGTTATAAATACTTACTTGACTCACCTAAGTAGCACAACAAAGCTAGTTGAGACTCCTTTCAACTTGTAGACAAAATAAGAAGACCAAGTGAAATACAACAAAAAGAGAAAAATGATATTTAATCAAAATATATATGAGAATATGTACCATATGTGTAGGAAAAACCATACTATCTAAACTATCCCATTAGGGGACTGAATTTGATGCCAAATCATTGTACCTATAAAACAACAAAACATGCTATAAAAGATAAAAATGTTAAAAATGTTAGTTTTGAAATGTGAATCATAAAAATATAGAAATAATAAGGCTTGAAAATTGTTGGGGATCAATCAACAATATGATTACAATATGCAAGCAATAAATGCAGAAATAAATTAGATAGATAAGTAACTAGAATCAGAATTAACAAGAAACAAGAGATACAAGAAACCACCCTGAAAACTTGTATTCAACTCTTTACAGAAGGAATTACAATTGAAGAAACTTCTTTTCTTCCACACCTCTCTAGATGTATAGATCTCTTCTTAGATCTCTTTCCCTCAAGAGTCCTCTCTCTCAATTACAATCTATTCCACAATCTGGAATGATATACAATCTGTATTCTACTTCTACAATATTGTCTTCTTCTACTTCTACAATGAACTATGAAGATCTATCTCTATTATATAACTATAGAGATTCATGAGCATGCACTTACAACTGATAGATGCACCTCAAAACAAGGGCTCTAATTACAGTCCTACTCAAATTAGAAATGCGGACTTACAACCAACACTTTGTTCCTTAACATGCAAACATTTTGTTCACGCATAAAGTTAGATTCTGCATACACAGGTGACCGACGTCGGTCCCTGCTTGCTTGAACCTGCCGATGTCAGCTGACCCTGATCTGCTCCTTGACCGACATCGGTCTCCTTTGGTCTATTTTTGACCATCATCGGTGACTGTGTAATTCTTGCAACTCCTGCACTCTGCTCATGGGTGAAGCTTTTAGCTCCATACCCTAACAATCTCCCACTTGGAGATAAACAGTTGCACCAGTACCTGTACAACAACATCTTCTAGCTCCTCCATCTTCAATGCAATCATGAAGACCAACAAAAGTTGAATGAAGATTCAACTTCTCCTTTGTAACCAACTTGGTTAACATATCCACATGATTCTTATCTGTATGGATCTTTTCCAGCTTCAACTCACCATCCTCCAATACCTATCTTATGAAGTGGTACCTAAGCTGTATATGCTTTGTTCTTGAATGAAAGGCTGAATTCTTAGCCAAATGAATTGCACTCTGACTATCACTGTATAGTCTACAACTCTCTTGCTCCTTTCCAAGCTCTTCCATGAACTGTGTCATCCATATCATCTCTTTGCTAGCTTCTGTGACTGCAATATATTCTGCTTCTGTAGTTGACAAGACAACAACCTTTTACAACTTTGATATCCAGCTAACCGCCGTTCCACCTACAATGAAAACATATCCTGTAGTGCTTCTCCTACCATCCAAATCACCTACCATATCTGAATCTACATAACCATGTAGAGAAGTATTTGAACCACCATAGCACAAGTGCCTACTACTATTTCCTTTCAGATATCTAAGGATCCACTGAACTGCTTTTCAGTGTTCCTTTCTTGGATTGGCCATATACTTACTTACAACTCCCACTGCTTGGGCAATATCAGGCCTAGTACAAACCATTGCATACATTAAACTTCCTACTATGGAAGCATATGAAACTTTTCTCATGTACTCTACCTCATCATGTGAATTAGGACACTGTTCTTTACTTAACTTGAAATGTCCAGCCATAGGTGTGCTTACCGATTTTGCATCCTGCATATTGAACCATTTCAACACCTTGTCCACATAATCCTCTTGAGACAAAATCAACCTGTGATTTTTCCTGTCTCTCTTAATATTCATACCAAGGATTTTCTTTTCTGCTCCCAAATCCTTCATGGCAAATGTGTGAGCTAATTTCACCTTAAGCTCAGAGATATCCTGCATGTGTGATCCTGCAACCAGCATATCATCTACATACAACAATAGAATAATATATCTACCATTATCCAATCTCTTAAAATACACATAATGGTTAGATTGACATCTACTGTAGCCATGCTCAGTCATAAACCTGTCAAATCTCAGATACCATTGCCTTGGAGCTTGCTTGAGGCCATACAAGCTTTTCTTCAATCTGCACACTAGCTTCTCCTTACCTTTGACCTCATATCCTTCTGGCTGATCCATATATATTTCTTCATCCAAATCTCCGTGAAGAAATGTTGTCTTAACATCAAGCTGCTCAAGATGCAAATCCTCAATAGCAACTAAAGACAATACAGTTCGTATAGAAGTCATTTTAACAACAGGAGAAAAAATCTCACCAAAGTCAATACCTGGTTTCTATGCAAATCCTTTCACTACCAATCTGGCCTTATATCTCATCTATCCATTCTCACCTTCTTTCAACCTGTAGATCCATCTGTTCTTTAGTGTCTTCTTTCCTGCTGGTAATTATACCAAATCCCATGTTTGGTTCTCTCAAGGAATCTATTTCCTCACTCATGCCTAGCTCCCACTGACTCTTGGAATCCACCTATATTGCTTCATCAAAACTCTCTAGTTCTCCACCATCAGTAAGCAATAAATATAATAACGAAGGGGAATATTGAATTGGAGGCTTACTTACCCTTTTTGACCTCCTGTTGGGCGTTTGAGACTCATCCACAACACGCTGTCTGCTCAAATTCTCTGACAGTGACCGACCTCGATCATTTCCAGGCCTGTAACTGACTGTCGTTGGTTCTACCTAACCAACGTCGGTCTCTGCCTGGCTGACATCAGTTCCTACACGACCGACATCAGTCTCTGTATGGCCAACATCGGTTCCTACCTGACCGACGTCGGTCTCTATGTTTTCCTTTCTGTGACTTTTCTTTCCCGTGAGCTCATTTTGGACCATCACCTCATCCAATTTTGCATTTCTCTGCTCAGGTTGATCCAACTTCTTCAGCTGATCACTATACATCACGGCTCCTAATTATCTTGTTAGTTTCAAGATTCCAAAACCTGAATTTGAACTCATCAGAGCCATAGCCAATAAATATGCACCTCATAGACTTAGCATCCAACTTCTTTCTATTTTCCTTATCAACATGCACAAAGGCTTCAAAACCAAAAACTTTGAGAAATGATAGATCTACCTTTTTACCTATCCATGCCTCTTCTGGAATTCCACCATCCAGTGATGTAGAGGGTCTTCTGTTAATCAGGTACACTGCAGTATCCACGACTTTTGCCCAAAACTCTAAGGGCAATCCAACATGCAATATCATACACCTTGCACGCTCCATGATTGTTCTGTTCATCCTTTTAGCAACTCCATTTTGCTGAGGTGTTCTTGGAGCAGTCCTTTGCCTGTGGATCCCATGCATATAACAATACCAATTGAACTTGTGGCTACAAAACTCACCACCATTGTCAGATCTAAGGCACTTCAATCTCTTGCCTGTTTCATTCTCAACCATAGCTTTCCAAATCTTAAACGTGTCAAAAACATCAAATTTCTTCTTAATACAATAGATCCATACCTTTCTTGTAGCATCATCTGTGAAAGAAACATAGTACTATGATCCTCCAATAGAAGCAACTTGGGCTGGTCCCCACACGTCTGTGTGAACAAGCTGCAATTTGTGCTTCTTCTTTGTTGACCCAGTCTTGAGAAAACTCACTCTCTTCTGTTTTCCAAAAATACAGTCTTCACAGAAATCTAGATCTATGCTTTTCAAATCTAGAAGCATACCTTTTGACTTAAGAATTGTCATTCCCTTCTCACTCATGTGGCCAAGCCTTTGATGCCACAACTTTGCATCTACATCTGAAGTAGATAATACAGAAGGAGAATTATCAGTAATACAATTACATAAATAGAGAGTACTTACTCTCTTACCTCTGGCCAATACAAGTGCTCCCTTGGTAACCTTCCAAGATTCAACTATGAGGGTTACTGTACAACCCTCATCCCCTAACTTTCTTGCAGAAATCAAATTTCTCTTCAAGCTAGGAACATGCATGACGTCTCTCAACACCCATGTGTTGCCATTCTACATTTTCAGCTACACTTTATCTTTGCCAATAATTTTACAAGGCTCATCATCCCCTAAGTAAACTATTCCAAAATCTCCAAGGACATAGTCATTGAAATATTCTCTATTAGGGGTTGCATGGAAAGATGCACCAGAATCTAAAACCCAAAATTCTATATTAGTATGCAAAGAGAATATAAGAGCATCTTGTGCAACAATACCTGCCACCTTTGCTTCTTTTTTATCATCATGCTGTGTGTCCTCTTTAGGCTTTGACCAGCAATCTTTGCTTATGTGCCCAATCTTTCCACAATTCCAGCATTGTGGCTTCCTGCCATTTTTGGATTTAGATCTACCTCTCACCTTGGACTTAGATTTTGATCTCCCTTTCTTTCTCTTCTCTTTTTGTCTTTCCCTGCTCTCAAAACTTAAAGCGTTCCCTGATGTCTCTTCTGTGCTTTTCCTGCGAATTTCTTCATTCAAGATTACACTAACCACATCATCTACTTTTAAAATATTTGAAGCAGAAGCAATATTACTAACTGCCATTACTAAGCTGTGCCAGCTTTTTGGTAAAGAACATAAGATTAATAGAGCTTTAATTTCATCATCAAATACTATTTTGACTAAATTTAATTGATTCACAATTCCATGGAAATCATTCAAATGATTAGATACAAAACTACCTTCCTGCATCTGCAAATTAAATAACTACTTCATAAGATATACCTTATTAGAAAAGGGTTTTTCATATAAATTTGCTAAAGTAGTCATTAACTCTACCGTAGACTTTGCCTGTGATAAATTAGATATCACAGTAGATGCTAGACTCAATCTTATAGATCCAAGAGCCTTTCTATCAAGAACTTCCCATTCTTCATCATCCATGTCTTTGGGCTACTTTGCAGTCCCTCCTAACGGTAAGTATAAATATTTTTGATACATATAATCTTTTATCTGCATTCTCCATAATTGATAGTTCTTGCCATTGAACTTCTCCATTCTTAGCTTACTTTCTTCTGCCATTGCTTCTCCCACTTAAACAGAAATCCCTGTGAGTAACCTATAACCAATACACACTAACCAGATCTGAAACACCTGTTAGTCAAACTGAACTTTGATACCTCTTATTGGATATCAAGCTCTGAACCTGCAACCAGGCTTTGATACCACTTGTTGGGGATCAATCAACAATATGATTACAATATGCAAGCAATAAATGCGGAAATAAATCAGATAGATAAGTAACTAGAATCAGAATTAACAAGAAACAAGAGATACAAGAAACCACCCCGAAAACTTGTATTCAACTCTTTACAGAAGGAATTACAATTGAAGAAACTTCTTTTCTTCCACACCTCTCTAGATGTATAGATCTCTTCTTAGATCTCTTTCCCTCAAGAGTTCTCTCTCTCAATTACAATCTATTCCACAATCTGGAATGATATACAATCTATATTCTACTTATACAATATTGTCTTCTTCTACTTCTACAATGAACTATGAGGATCTATCTCTATTATATAACTATAGAGACTCATGAGCATGCACTTATAACTGATAGATGCACCTCCAAACAAGGGCTCTAATTACAGTCCTACTCAAATTAGAAACGCGGACTTACAACCAACACTTCGTTCCTTAACATGCAAACATTCTGTTCATGCATAAAATTAGATTCTGCATACACAGGTGACCGACGTCGGTCCCTGCTTGAACCTGCCGACATCGGCTGACCCTGGTCTGTTCCTTGACCGACGTCGGTCTCCTTTGGTCTATTTTTGACCGTCGTCGGTGACTGTGTAATGCCTGCAACTCCTGCACTCTGCTCATGGGTGAAGCTTTTAGCTCCATACCCTAACAAAAACATGAAAATAGGTGTTAAATAAGAAAATATGCTAAAATTAGAAAGTTTTTAAACACAAACAACTATCTAGGGGCTTAATATATTCAAAAATTTGCTAAAAATATATTCATTTGTGCTAATTGGTTTGAAAGATTTTTTAGATGTGGACTACCTATGATGGATTTGGGTAAAAAAGTAGTCAACATATATATCACAAGATGAGGATGATGAATCTACCAGCTAGAGGTGAAATAAATAGGGGCACGTAGATTTTTATGCATTTTTTCATTTTTCCAGAAACATATTCATTTGTGCTAATTAGTTTGAGAGATTTCTTAGCTATGGGCTTCATATGATGGATTTGACAAAATGAGTAGTAAATAGATAGAGCATGAGATGAGGATGGTGAATATACTAGCTAGAGGTGAGCTAGGTAGGGACATGTAGTTATTTTTTTATCATTTTTCTATTTGACCTAATTTTAAAATTATGTCTAAAACTTGCTAAAAATCTTATGAAAATTGAAATTTTTAGCTTAGGCATGCTTGTGAGGCTGGGTTAGACTATGGATTTGTAAGAAGATTTGTGATTTATGATTGGTTTTGGGTACTTTAGGAGGGTTCTAATGGGATGTAGATAGCTAACAAAATTATTGCATTGAGGATAAAATAGTCAATTTTCATAGACTAATGATTACAAATCCACCATGATAAAATTGTAACCACTACTATTTATAGAGTGGTAAGTTATGCAACCACCTCTAGATTAAAATTAAGTAATTGAATGTGGAAATTATGTAACCACCTATGGTGGTTACATAACCACTTACACCTTTAAAGAGAGGTAATTTCATCTTTTGGGAACATAAGTCATAACACATATTTTTGAAAGGTAGAAATGATCTGACAACTGACTTTGGATATTTTCTCATTTTATGGGGCCTACATACACTAGAACAGAGCCTAAGAGTAGAAGTCACTCCCTCAATTCATGAATTTTTTTTATGGTGGATGAGTTATCCATTCTCAAGTGAGCAAGCATTATATGGATCACACATGTTAGGATCATCCCTTCTTCAAGTAGGTTATTATATGACTTGATCACCTATTAGGATCTTGATAGGAACACTTTTGTGCTCTCATAATCCCTAGGAGAGTGGATCATCACTCTCATGGATATTTATAGGATCACTAGACTATCAACAATAGGTCGGTTGGTGGCCCTATAGAGTCCCATGAATAGGGCTAAGGAAGTGGGGTGGACCATTTATTTAAATGATGTAGGCACACTTGACATGGGTTTTAAGTGTAAATTACATCTTACTAGGATTAAGGGATTAAAGATCCCCAATCTATAGAAGGAAATCATTGGTATCCTTACTTTTTGAGTGGTGGGGACAAAGGTACCAATAGGTTATTATATAATTGGTCGCATATTATTTATTAGATTGAGGATAGGGGAGCTCAATTTTTATGGGGATAGGAGATTTTGGCTCATAACTATAGGGACTTGTACTATGTGGCTCGACTAGGAGCACTCTTGATCAATTAATTCACTCTCTTCATGAGTCGAGTATTAGAAAGGATGATCCCCTACTATAGAGGAGTATTTATTAGAGATACAAAGGCCATTAGGTCCTTAAGATATACATATGTGGCACCCTTTTATGCCTTACCTTAGGCCGTTAGGAGTTTGACGGTAATAGATATGATAGCCCTACCCTACTAGACATGGTTTGGCAGTGGATGGGTAGGCTATTTATCTCATGGTAACCACTAGGTCCACATAGGTTTGGGACTAACTTTTTTAGGTTTATGGACACCTAGTACATAGGGTGCCTCATGAATTTAACATGGCCTACATTGGTAACCTTCTAATGTAGACAATTATGTATAGAGTCATGCAAGAGGTACAAATAGGGAGATTGGGGTGACTATCCTGATACTCTCTTGTATGATGGGTGTTTATTACTAGGGTTATTTAGTTAGTAATAGTGTAAAGAACACATATTTAGGAGGTGAAAATAGGAGGAAGAGGATAATAATAGTAGGCAGTGCCACCACCACCACCACACTAGAACCCCACACAACAAGATCTTACACAAGAACAACAACATCTAATAGGTAGAGACAATGAGTAACATCAGTACATCGTGTTGGATGAGGACTTGGATGTAGATAAAGGTGAGTCTGTGGATTATGAATCTAATTTTGACTGACATAAGGATGATCTAGGTAAACTTTTAATTTTTACATTTTAGCATTGTACTTTATACTTTGTCTTTATATTTGATTACTTAGTTTATTTATTACTTTGAATTTTGTATGATTATATCCGATGTTGATTCTTCTGCTTTGTGATTGGTCCTCTACATTGATTGAATAAAGGACCATGATCATATATATCATGATCAACATTTTTTAGGTTGGGTATTGACATGACTAGAGGTGAGCTATTAGTAGATCCTAAATTACCTAGCAGGATAGGCTGGCATACTTATGTCTTCACTCTAGCTTATCATGCATCTATGGTGTTGACCAAGTTTAGGGTGGAGAAAAAATCTTGAGCTCAAATCTAGGAAAACAAAGGCCTTTGTTGACATGATGGTATCAAGTAGATTTCATGCTTATTATATCCAATAGATAAGAGCGATAACCTCATAGGGAGGCACTAGCGAGAGGAGAGACATGAGCCCTTAGGTCAGAGATATAGTTTTTTAGGGTGGCACTAGTAGGAGATGCCAAAGGAACCACAACCCTCATCATTAGTCAACATTAGGACCCTCCCATAAGAGAATGTTAAGATCTTAATCCATTTGTATATGTCAGTATATATTGTTCACTTTTGATACTTTTTTATCTTGGGATCTTGAGACATGTTGGACTTCTATGAATGTGTTTTTATTGAAGATTCATGTTTTTACAAACTCAAAATTTATTATATATATGGATATACATTTGGTTTACTTCCTAGTGACTTGTCATTATGTATTATGGGCTTCAATTTATCTATTTTTCTTTTTAGTATGCACTCTAGATGACTAGATATGTGATGATATATCATGTATCTATATGATTTTTGATATAATGCTATGAAAAATACTCATATATATGAGAACAAAATGCATGTAGATGATGTAATGTTATATATATATATATATATATATATATATATATATATATATATGAAACTCTATAAATGCACTAACATTTATATATATATATATATATATATATATATATATATATATATATATATATATATATATATATATATGAAACTCTATAAATGCACTAACATTTTTTTAGAAAGTGATGACCCAGTTGTTTTACCCAAAAATTACATGATCTTCAATTTACAACAAATAATGGAAAAGGGAATAGGATCAACCTGAGATTATAATGAATGAAATCCATAGATTAAAATTTTGTAGGAAAGAGGAAGATGGCCTAATCCGTACAGGCAAAGGGGAAAAATCTAAATTTATTACTAAACATACATAATACTAAATTTATTGGCTTCATCTAAATATAACTATTCTTGACATAATCGGTAAGTGGGATAAAGTTACCCTTTTTAGCATATTCATGTAGACAAAGTTTTGGATTAACTCTTAACTTGAATACTTTCTGATTTAATAGTGCTTCTAAATTTATATTTTATTTTCTATTTTTGACCTCTACACTTAGTCTCATCTGACTAGGAAGTCACAAAAGCTCATCACCAATGGCCTAGCCAATTTGTGTACATATGAATAACACACGCTAAAATATGTACTTGACTCCCCAAGGCTAGGTTGAGGAAACTAATGTAACGTATGGGTTGTGGATAGGACTATGGGTTAGGTTAGTTGTTATGTGGAATGGATTTAGAATGGCTGGTGGTAAGGTTTGTTATGATGGGACCAAAATACCTCTATAGCATCTTGTTATTCATTAAGAGTGTCAAGCTATGTAGAAATAGAGTACCAAGGTCCTTTTGTCTCTGATATTATGAGGAGACAAAAATATATATCGATACTAGGACTAGGGAAATGAGGGAGGTTGGGCTAAATGAATCACATGATGAGATCAGTTCTATTGGGTTGTCTATACCTAGTCAATGTCATCCATAAATATGAATGATATAATATGTGGCTAGACTAGAGGAGAAGAAAAATGAGGTGGAGGTGAGGATCTAGGCCTGAATCACATTACATTGTTGACCTTTATTGTAGGTAAGGATGATGATTGGTGGATTATATATCTATTCTTGTTCCTCTAAAGCATTGAGAGATTTAAAAATGGGTTGGGGGATTGGCATGGAATGGAAAACCTCTCTCCTAAGTTTAGTTTTTATATCATATTGCATATTGACTATGGGACTAGGTTCTCTAACCATATTGAAAAATCCTTCTCTATAAAAACTAGATGTTTCATGAAGTATCATCCAAAAGGGATTAAGTAAGGTGTACATGTATAAGCTTGTATAGGTAGTTGAGCATTTGAATAGGGTTGATATGCTGTTAGAAGCAAGGTTTTAATTTTTAATCTTGCATTGTTGCACAAGGCTTCAAAAAAAAATTTGGCTTGAAAATGAAAAGTAATTATTTGATAAAATTAAATGACTTGAAATCAAATAATGATAAGCAAACTACAATTGAAGAAATAAATCACACTTTTTTAAAAATCTTTTCAAATTAATGTTTAATGCATTCAAGGTAAGAGAGAGAGATCTACTCTAACTAATCAAATATTGGTTTTTCTAACTTTTTTAGATGCAACCTAGATGAAGTTATATGTGTTTTCTTTTGATTTTTCTAAATAAAGCATGAGTATAATTATATGTAAGCTAAAACATCTATTAATATTTCAAATTATTCAATAATAGGTTTAGATTATAAATAATAAAATACTATCAAGCTCTTAACACTTATTTTACTCATATGTAAGATAGTTTTTTAAAAATATATTCTTATATAAGATGCATGCTAGCTATAAACAATGCTTTGTTATGATTAAAATAATTTTAAAAATTCTAATTTTTTGTTATTGTGGAATAAAAATATCATTCTTAGTTTATTCAAAATAGGAGAATTCAGAGTTGAAATAAAATCTTTTGTCTACCTAGTTTGATCTAAGGTTTTCTAGTTGTTTGTGTGTGTGTGAGAGAATGAAAAGAATTCATTTTGAAAATGAAATTTGTTTATTGAAATAACTGGGAGTATGCGTGTTCTATTATGATATTAACCTATGGTTTGAATGTGAGTTTTGCATATTATGAATTAATCTAATGAATGCAAACAAATAAAGATACCAATTACTTTTTTGTTGCAAAGAATGGGAAAGGAAATAATTCTTTTCATATCAATTTTTTTTTTTTGGAATATAAATTTAATATACCACAAGAATAATTTAACTTATATAATCTAAATAACTAAAATAGATTGAAATTAAAGATCCTCCAACCTAATCAAGGTACATTTCATCTAAAAGCATGTAATATGTGTTGTTATTGTCTTCAATATACTAGCTCCCTTATCCAGACAAAGATTTCAGGAACTCTCTAACAAATAATATGAACAATTGGCTATCACAATAAGGTAAAGAACAAGACAAACACATTCAAAAATGAAGAATAATTGATCTATGGATAGCTAAGTGCATTGTTTACAAAGACCAAGTTGTAGAATAAATGACACTTCCTTTCTTGTAATGGTGTAGTCAATGACAAAAATAATAGAGATGGAGATCAAAAACAATGGTAGTAGTCTATGGATATGCAAAGATTCAAAACTCAAGGCTCAAAAATGATTATTTGGATCCAAAATTAAGGTAAAATTGGCTTACTCGTAGAAGATCAATGGAGGTTACATGAAGTAGTTTAACTAAGTTGAACTAGGAGTAAAACTTGGAAGGGACTCAAAATGATTTAAAATACAAGAGGAATTAGGATGGAATTTATTGGAGGTGAACTTAAGGTAAAAAAATCAATAAATGCAAAAGTAACATGTAAAAACATGTGAAAGAATGAATCTCAGTATCTAAATTTGGAAGATGGTGAGAAGGTGATGTAACCACCCCCTTTTTCATGGGGTAGTTATGAAACTGCTAGTTATCATAACAAAACCACCACATCACACTACATAACCATCACTATTGTACAATGGAACCACCCCATTAAGATGGAATTGTCAAGGTAGTTTATGAAACTACTACTGTGGTTTTGAAAACTAGGTGATAGTCATGTAAAATTGAGCAGTAGTTTCACCATAAAAATAGGAGTTATGTTATGCATGGAAGTATTTCAAACAAAAGTTGTCAGAGGCCATAGAGAATCAAAAAAAGAGGCTGAGGGGACCTCAAGAGGGAATATGAAGGAAATAAGGTGGAGTTGCTAGAGATAAAATTGCTTTAAATATTCATTAGGAGATCATTGCATCATCAGTGTATGTCTACCAGACATATTTCACCTTGTAATTTTAGGTGCATATAGGCTCCGATGTAGTTATTATTTATCATCCTAATCATCATATCTATCATAACATGTGACTCTAGATCAATGTATGTCTCACCTTACATGGAATCATCATCATAGTTGGGATCCTTATCATTATCCTCCACAAAATTAGGACCTTCAACTATGACATATTCTCTCTTGAATTGTGAAGACATAATTGAATAATTAAATAGGTACTTTAAGTTATAATTCAAATAGCTAACTGTAACTACAAATTAAATATTATCTAGACCATAAATCTTCTAAACTATTTAAACATTGAATTTATTACCACATAGCCTTGAGAATGAACCCACTCATTGAATGCATCAATGCCCCATCCTAGGGCATCGAGCTATTGTTTTACTTTCACACTAGTCTTCCAATCATAATGGTTCTCCTACAATAAAATTTATATTATAAATTGAGGTATATTAATTTATATAAAATATATTATATAAACTTATATAAAATGGTGTAAAATAACTTGTAAGGAATGGTCCACAGTCTCATTTACCTTAATTTTCTCCAAGTGATGAGTAAATGTGATCCCCTAACACAATATCATTTTTTGGGCCTTGGATTCGCTACTCTCGACCCCTTCATTAATCATAAATACATAAAAAATTCAATTAATCAAAATAATGAAAAAAAATCACATCTCATTAGTTTTATTAGCTAACCTACAACTTGATCACTATGCTTGAGCCAATCATCACATAATTTGGTCCAATATATTCTATTTTTTCCTAAAGATCAAAACATTCTCCTCTCCTTATATTTATTTACAAAGTATTATACCTATAAATTAAAGATTTCAAAAAATATAATAAGGCTATAAATAATAAACAATAACTAATATGTATTTATGCAACCTTTCCCTCATATGCCTCATCATCCTCTTAATCTCATAGGCTAGATATTGTTCAATATTTTTTTTGTATCATATTGAGATTTACTAAACACTTTTTAAGTTGCTTTGGTCATCAATTATTTACACTCAATCAAAATGTGCTTGTGGTATTTCTTAGTTCAAGCAAATTTTATTTATTTTTAAATACCTAATACAAATAAAAAATCAAATGTCAAAAATATTGTACAACATGTAAAAAATAGAAAAGTAGATAAATAAATTATAGTAGTTAAAACCTAATAAATTGAAATACTTTAATATAAATAAATAAAATACTTCATTCCCCCAAACATATTACAATTTTTGCATGTTATCATTTACATATAACTTAAATTTAAGTGAACTAAACACTCAATCTCTATAATTCCTAAGAGTGAGATGAGAAATTTGATACTTTAAATATAAATAAATAAAATAATTTCATACCCTAAACATTCATCAATATTTGCATATTTACATATAACTTGAGATTAATTGAACTAGACCCTCTGTGTCTCTAATTTTTAAGTGTGAAATGAAAGAGTTCATCCTCATTAGATTTAGGAAGGGACTCTTCCTCACCCCTCACCCCCGATCACCTCCATTCCTCTGCCCCACCATAATCCTTCAAAGAAAACATCGTCAAGGCTATAATGGAGCCCTCTTGTCTTATCATTGCATGTAGAGTATGAACATGAACATATTAATGAACATGAGATAATCCTACACCTATTATGCTAATCAAAATAGAATGGTGAGGCACAAAAGATATGGACCTACAATATAATTTAAAATTAGAAAATAATAAATTGAAATACTTAAATTTAAATAAAAAAATAAAAAATTGTACCTTTGTGATGGGTCCCTAAAAGTAGACAAAGGTTTCCTCATCCTAATAACTTGCTCTGATTATCCTCCCATGGGTCCATATACATAGCATGCTTTTCATCAAAACCAAATATTTGTGTTAAAAATAATAAATAATAGAATTTGGTATATAAATGATGTATAAAACTAATTAAAATATTTAATTTGAACATTTGTATGCTTTCACTCTAAGACCATATTACTCAAATACTATTGAGTAACCTAAGGGGTATGGTAATCGTAATTTTCATGATGCATGATCGAGTGATGAGGAGGTGATGGGATGTAATACTACTACTTAATATCTCATTATGTATAGTGAAATTTAAACTAGAGTGATCTAGTTAAAAAAAGGAGTAAAATAAAAGGTAAGATAGAAAAGAGTTATTGCTGATCTTCATCCCAAACATCATGACAAATTTCAAATACCATCCAAGCATGCACCTAACCAATGTGTAGCATGAAGTAGCTTGAGCTCAAATCTTATCACACATCAGGCAAACATCTAAGGAATGAGAAAAATGCAAATAAGAACTAAGTTAACTTTATAGATTTACCCCTACACGCAAATAACATTAGACTAAATGCAAGAAGAGTAATGGAAATGAAATGTACCTAAGAAATTTCAGTCAATCTAGCATTGGCACAAGTTAACAACTCCAAAATTAAAAGGTACACACCCAGACTTCATAAGAACCATTCAAATCTAGAAATAGGAATAAGTAAGTGAGAGAGAAACTATAATAACAAATGACACAAATGAATATATACAATATTTAAAGAATTCCTTGTATTAATTGCTCAAATGTTTACATATTTTTTGGCTAATAAACTCCCTCCCTCTTTACAATTGACAATGTTCCTTTTATAAGATACAAAGAAGCATATCAGTCGATCATATCCAATCATAAAAGTACAAGTGTATAAGATAGGTGTCCTTTCCACAAATGTTCTATAAATACACTAGAATTTTCCAATGGACTGATCTATAGGTAGTATGTTTCAAAAACAACACATGCCTTTATACACGTAATATTCTACTTTCAAAATAGACAATGTTTTAGTTGTAGGAAGAATATTCTTGAGTCACTTAATCTTTGGGAACCCTTTGTGATGCTGAAGTATTCATGGTTCTTTGATGTTCTTTTCCTAAAGTAATCCCATTCTCTACTTCTGAGGTCAAAATAGAATTCTATGTTCCCTTGAGAAACACTCCTCTGAACTATCATGGAATATTAGACTGCTCATTAGTGGACCTTGGATCAAATTATCTTTAGATAAACAACAATTCAGGCTCTTTTTTGCATTACCAGGTCTGTAAGGTCTCCAATTTGGTACATTGCACCCATGTGCCTCTGATGTGGCATCTCCATGACATCTTGCTCATCTCTATACCAAATATGACCATTGCATTTGAATAACTAGCTTTGATCTCATATCATACGATCCATTTGCATGAATCAACATAGTCCATAGATCTTAAGACAATTTCGATCCAAGTAGCTATATTAATATTGATATTCATTTGACCATCATGTAATGTTTGCATGAATGTCTTTGACGTCCATGTGATCATAAATTTTAAACTCATCCGTGGGGCTCTTTACTATCTTAAAATTGACATTCACACGACCATAATTTGATGCTCATGTGAATGTTTTTTACGTCTATGCGATCATCAATTTTAAGTACATCTCTAATTTTTTTGATGAGATTAAAATTAACATTCGTATGACCATCACTTGACATCCACATGAACATTTTTTAATGTCCACATGACTGTTAATTTTGAACACATTCTCAGACTCCTTGTTGAGCTTACCACTTATCATTTTTTGGTTTGCTATGCACTCTATCAGTTTTACCAAGAAATGCCTTTTCACCCCATTGTAGTCCAGTAGGCCTTTAGATCTTTATTGAAAAGTCTGTGTCTTCCTTGCATTATCAGAGTATTTTTGTCTATGTAAATGTGTATCCTCAGATCTCAATCCAAGGGGTGGGCTACTTTTGGCTGTTTGTTATTCCTTGGATACAACATGACACTTGTCACCTTCTCACTATCTCAAGGGTGTCATTAAAATTTTGACTAGCCATGCTACATTAGATCAATCTTGCATGAGCAAATTCATGCCGTAGATCCTGTAGAGATGTATAATGTTTAAGTAAGATTTAAGGAACATTTAAAACGTAGTAAAATGTTTTCATACCATGGTTTTATTTCATGTTAGATAAACATGACTTAAGAACTTAGGCTGAGAACATTTAAGCTAAGCTTTGAGCATAATAAAAGGGACCCCATGAAATAAAAGAGATATAACATAGAGTTTTAAGCCTAAGCTAGAAACATAATAAAAAAGGACCTTGCGAATAGAAGACATGGCACAAGGTTTAGTCTAATGTTTTTATTTCATAAATGCAATTTAAAAATTTAGGCTAAGTCTAGGATAATAGAGGGTACTTTGAATTAGTTAGACCATGTTAATAATAAAATATACCAAGGTCTCATGGGATATAAAAGAGACATAGCATATAGTTTTAAAGCAAAGTTTATAACATGGATAATTGTGCCCATGCAAGTTTGAATTTAATTCAAAATGGGACTTGGATTAAAACATTAAACATGGCTTTAAAATGGATCCAATCAATCTTAAACTAATGGCTAATAAAGATGAATTTAACATTGAAGCACGAAAACATTAAACATGTTTATTCCCAAATGATATTCCATTGATCCTACAACACAAGCAACAAGTTTTAGCAACATCAGAAGGGGGTGAAGCCATGATCATCCCAAAAACATGTTCATTAAAATAAGTGAGATCGGTTCCTGTAGATAATAGGAAATATTGAAGTTAGGGCATGGGAGTAATAAGAATTTAAGCCAAAGTCCTAAATTAATGTTCTCATTTGCACTAATAAATAAGGCTTCAATCCAAAGTCTTAGGCTAAGTTCAAAAACATATTAAAAATGTTGTGGCATAAAAGAGTCTGATGAAATCAATGTCTCAAGGAAATTGTGTTAGGTGAATTATTTTTTAGGCCAAATTAGTGATGACAAAAAACTTGAAGGGTCATTTTAAAAAGGTTCAAAGGGTAATTTCAGAAGATCTGAAGGGCACTTTTAGAAAGCTTGATAGGTATTATCAAAGGAAAAATGGCCATTTTGGAAAGGTCAAATATGTAGGGCAAGTGTCCTTGACAAAACTTATGAAGGGTATGTGCCTTTTGTCCTCTATTTCAGGAAAATTACATAGGCAAGATTACTGAGGGGAATTTTTTTAGGCATTTTGCGTCAGACAAAATGTCTGAATATAAAAGTTTGAAGGGTAATTTCAAAAAATCCTGAAGGGTATGTCTGGAAGATAAAGTATCCTTAACAAAAATATTGAAGGTTACTTTCAAAAATGCGAAGGGCACTTTCAAAAAGATGAAGGGCATTTTGAACCAGGCTAGCTAGGTTTAGGGATTTGGTCGAATGTTTGATATACATACAATCACCTATGGTTGTAACCTTTGTGTTTGATAAGGATGTTTGTTAAGTGCAAGCATGACTGTGTCCTAATAACTCAAGCTTTCATCCCATATGTGCAATCCATATTAAAACCAAGCTCAATCAAAACAAGGTTTAAAAACTCATGGAATAACTAACCTATCCATTAGTCCTTACCAGTTTATCTAAACTATAACATCGAACTCATATTTAAAATCCATGGTTAGCATACACTTAAGATTCATACCTAGAATTATAAATTATGGAGTTCCTGAGCAAACAAGTGAAGCTTGAGCTAAGGATTATCCAAGAGGATTTATTTAAAAGTAAGGAACAAAGTAAGAGAAAACAAACAAATATAAATATGCATTATATACAAACAAGGGACATGAAGGAAAAAAGTAAGACACAAAAAATAGGAAAGAAACTAAACTAAGCCCTACACTAACTTCATAAAGTGATTTCCTCCAGGATCAAATGGAAATTTATTTAGTCTATTATATAACCTTGAAATATAAATGTTTTTTTTGATGGAATCCTGCATATGGGAGCACTTGTGTGTTCATGGATTTCGTATGATGTATCTTGAATTCTCACCTCCATTCTCTAATACATGAATTAAAAATATGGGTTTAAAACCTAATCATCTTCCTCCTAGATTATTATGCTTTGTAATAGGAGTGATAGTTCTACTTCATCCATAGATAGATATTGGCTTATATCATCTTCACTCAATAATGGTAGCTCAGATAGTATCTTTAGACTGGTGTCTTCATTGGATTATTTTTGAGGTGGAAATGGACTACCAATCTTTGCATAAAAATATTCCAAGTCATCCCAAAAGGCTTCTTCATCTTGATCAACTGAATGATTCTCATCTAATATTACCATCATAAACATGTTGGTCTCATACTCTTGACCTTATGATGAAGTTGTATGACAATTCCTAATTTGTTTCACCCATTTCATCTTCATCCTCAGTGAACAAAGGTAACTCTTCTGAGTTATAGCTCATCTAGTTTTGGGACACCTCAATTTCTTTTATGAAATCTTGGTGTAATTATTGCCCATGGTCATCTTATTCAACAATATCCTCTATTCTACTAGTGACTTCATATGAAGTGTCCTCATAGCTATCTTCTAAAAGAAAAGTTAGTTTGTATCTGATCTTGTTCAAGGGGTTGATCATCTTAAAGAGTTGTTATTTCTTATAGAGTATCTATAGGTTCACTTTCCTCTTGAAATGGAAAATTAAAATCCTCTATCATGAAACCTTGAGATGTCCTTACAAATCCAGATGCCCCTACAATATTGTCTTGGTTAGGCATAATTTTAGTTGTATTCCTTTCACCTTGAGATGTTTCAAAAACATTACAATAACAAACAAAATATATATCATAGCAATTCATTTGTATGTTTTTATATGATCCATTATTGCTTTTATCATAAACCCATTTGGAGGCTTATTGAAACTTTGAGAACCATAGTTTCTATTAGAGCCCTCCCTTGTATTTCCTACTTATTTTTGCAACTGAAAAAAGTTAGTGCTCAATTTTTAGACCATTTCTAATATCAAGTCATTGAATTTTTTGGTGTTTTAGGCTAAGGAACTAGAGCATTACTACTGGCTATGGGCATTAGAGTTTCATGATTTTTTGGATGAAGCCCACTAGTAGTGCTATTTAGGAACCCTAAGTTTTGGCCAAGATATGGATGATTCAATAGTAAGTGGTCTCAAACTAGAGGTTGGTTTAGAGTAGGTATATTATGATTAGAATTAGGGATGGAGTATGTCATTTAATCTTGGGGTTACATTTGGTCATTAATGATCATAGATTCAACATAAGCCAATGCTAATGTATTGATGACATTTGCAAATCTTTTCAAGAACATAGAGGTCATGGGGTCTATGCCATCCATGTAAATCTCTAAATCCAAGTCCACATTAGGTTTATATGGGGCCATGGTCCTTCTAAAAATATTTTGGAACCTAGAATTAAAGGCTCTTATGGTCTCATTAAAATCCTTCTTAACTATGATGAACTATTGGTAAAGGGTGCATGGGCTGATAGTTGTAACAAATTGATCAATGAAAATATTATTAAATCCATTCTAACTAGTAAGTCATTCTTAGGTAGGTTGATAAACTAATCATATGAAACTTTTATGAAAGTGAATGGGAATAATATACTCACTCCATCTTCATAAACTACATTTAAAAATCTCAAAGCAGCCTTGAATGATTTATTATGTTCTTCATTAGTGAAAACATTATTAAGACTGAAATAAGGCAAATAACTTTTAGGATTTTGAGGAAAATCATGTGCTATACCTGGAATATTGATTAAAGAATGACCTATCCAAGCCATACCTTGAACACATGAGCACCATGACCTGGTGAAGTTGGTTTAGACCTTGAAAGTTTACGCTCACCACGGTCTCACTTTTGGCAATTCTAGCTTGTGACCCTGAAACCTATTTAAAATACAACATACCAAACTAATATTTATAAAGTAAAATGATTAAGTTTGTACGCTAAGATAATTTGTCACAAATACATGTAAAACACAACTATACTTAACTAAACAAACTCAAAGATTTGTCTAGACTGATGAATGCTCAAATTTACAAAGAACTAGTCAATCTTTATACAAAATTGCTATTACTAACCTTAAAGCTCTTTAATTGATAAAGCGTAAGCCATCTTTACCATAATTAAGCATATACCTTCAAATAACATTGATATTTCTCTAAAGGAAGCACGAAGATGGGTCAAAGACCATAAATATCAATGTTATTTACACAATTAGACAAAGATTGACACAATTTTGTAAAGGTTACACCAATCTTTGAACACAATTCACAAAAATGAGCAAAAATACTTTAAATCTACATAGATCTAATGAACCTTCCTTCTAGCACCAGCAAAGTTCCACTTGTTGATGCCTAAATATGTATCACATGTGCCCATGGTGTTTAAAAACATTTCTCATTTTAGAATTTTAAGAATTCAGTGCATGAGTTGCAGGTTGTGATAATCTTGTTATCTGTTGATGAAATATAAGCAAAATAAGTGGACTATTTCATAATATTTGATGGTTGGGATCTACCATGGCCAAAGTTAGATCTATGTAAAATATGAGATATCTATGTTAAGAATGGTGAATTATGATCTAATTCTAATCTAAAGATTAATTTATAATGGGTATTTACAATGAAAATTAAACTAGAATGATTTGGTTAAAAGAAAGGAGCAAAAGGAAAGGTAAAGTAGAAAATAATTATTGCTAATCTTCATCCCAAACATCATGATGAAGTTAAAATATCATCTAAGCATGTACTTAACCAATGTGTAGCATGAGCCCAAATAGTATCACACATCAAGCAAGCATCTAAGGAATGAGAAAAATGCAGATAAGAACTAAGTTTACTTTACAGATTTAGCCCTGCAAGTAAAAAACATTAATCCAAATGTAAGAAGAGTAAAAGAAATGAAATGAACATAAGAACTTTCAGTCAACCTAGCATTGACACAAGTTAACAACTCTGTAATTAAAAGGTAAACACCTAAACTTCATAATAACCATTTAAATTTGGAAATAGGAATAAGCGAGTGAGAGAGAAACCATAATAACAAATGACACAAATAAATATGGACAATCTTTGTAGAATTCCTCACTTGTATTAGTTTCTCAAATGTTTATATAAGTTTTGTCTCAAAAACTCCCTCCCTCTTTACAATTGACAATGCTCTTTTTATAAGGTGAAAGGAAGCATGTTAGTCAGTCATATCCAATAAAAAAAGTATAAGTGTATAGGACAAGTATCCTTTCCACAAAAGTTCTAGAAATACACTAGACTTTCCCAATGGACTGATCTATAGGCAATGTGTTTCACAAACCACACATGCCTTTACAAACAAAATATTATACTTTCAAAATGGATAAATTTTTAGCTATAAGAAGAATATTCTTGAGTTACTTAATCTTTGAGAACCCTTTGTGTTGTTGGAGTCTTCATGGTTCTTTGATGTTCTTGACCTAGAGTAATCTTCTTCTCTACTTCCAAGGTAAAAACAAAATTTCATGTTCCCTTAAGAAACACTCTTTCAAGCTAACATGGCATATTAGACTACTCATTGATGGACCCTATATCAAATTATCTTTAGACATATGATAATTCAAGCTCTCCTTTGTATTTCCAAGTTCGTAAGGTCTCCAATTCAACACATTATACCCACGTGGCTATGATGTGGCATCTCCATGGCATCCTCATGGCATCTTACTCATATATATAGAAAATATGATCATTGCTTGTGAAAAAACAACTTTTATCTCATACCATTTGATCCATTTGCATGAATCAATGTAGTCCATAGATCTTTAGACATTTTGGATCTAAGTAACTATCTTAAGATTGACATCCGTGTGACCATCATATGATGTTTGCATGAATGTATTTAATGATCACATGACTGTCAATTTTAAACTTATCTTCGGGGGTCTTTGCTATTTTAAAATTAACATTCATGTGATAATCATTTGACATCCATGTGAATGTCTTTTATTTCTCATAACCATCAATTTTAAGTACATCTCTAAGATTTTTTACTGTGCTTAAAATTGACGTCTACATGAATTTTATTTGACATATGCACGGACATTTTTTGATGTCTACATGTCGATCAATTTTGAATTTTGTCCTTAAACTCTTTGCTAAGCTTTCCCCTTGTCATTTTTTGGTTCATTTTGCACTCTATCAGTTCTATCAAGAAATGCCTTTTTTCCCCATGGTGGTCAGTAGGCCTTCAAAGCTTTATTGAAAAGTCTATGTGTTTTGTGCACTATGAGATTATTTCTATCTATGTAAACGTGCATCATTAGATCTTGATCTGAGGGGTAGGCTGCTATTGGCTATTTGTTATTCCTTGGCTACAACCATGACACTTGTCACCTTCTCACTATATCAGGGGTGTCATTGAAATTTTGATTGGCTACACTCCATTAGATCAATCTTGCCAGAGCAAATGCATATCGTCGATCCTGTAGAGATGCACGATGTTTAAGTAAAGTTTGAGGAACATACAAAACTTAGTAAAAAGTTTTCATACTATGGTTTTATTTCATGTTAAATAAACATGACTTAAGACCTTAGGCTGAGAACATTTAAGCTAAGCTTTAAGCATAATAAAAGGGACCCCATGAAAATAAAAGAGATATATCATAGAGTTTTAAGTCTAAGCTAGAAACATAATAAAAAAGGACCCTATATATAGAAGACATGGCATAAGGTTTAGCCTAATGTTTTTACTGCATAAATGCAATTTACAACTTTAGGCTACGTCTAGGATAATAAAGGAGACCCTACATTAGTTAGACCATGTTAATATTAAAATGGACCAAGGGGTCATGGGATATAAAAGAGACATAGCATAGAGTTTTTAAACTAAGTCTATAGCATGGATAATTATTCCCATGCAAGTTTAAATTTAATTCGAAAGGGGACCTAGGTTAAAACATTAGACATGGATTAAAAATGTATCCAATTAATCTTGAAATAGTGGCTAATAAAGACAATTTAACATTGAAGCATGAAAACATTAAACATGTTTATTCCCAAATGATATTATGTTGATGTTACAACACAAATAATAAGTTTTAACAACATTGGAGGGGGTGAAGCCATGATCATCCTAAAAACATGTCCATTAATCCAAGCGATAATGGTTCCTACAAACAATAGGAAATATTAAAGTTAGGGCACAAGAATAATAAAACTTTAAGCTAAAGTCCTAGATTAATTTTCTCATTCACATTAATAAATAAGGCTTTAATCCAAAGTCTTAGGCTAAGTTTAAAAACATATTAAAATGGTTTTGGCATAAATGAGTCTAATGAAATCAATTTCTCTAGGAGATTGTCTCAGGCAAATTATTTTGTAGGTCAAAGTAGTGATGACAAAAATCCTAAAGAGTCATTTTCAAAAGGTCTGAAGGGTACTTTGAGAAGATCCAAAGGGCACTTTAGAAAAATTATGAAGGGCACTTTCAAAAGTTTTTAAGGGCATTTTTAGAAAGCTCGAAGGGTAATCTCAGAGGGAAAAGGGATATTTTGAAAATTCTTAAAGGAAATTTTGTAGGGAAAGTGTCCTTGAAAAACCTTTCAAAGGGTAAGTTACACAAAGTTCTGAAGGGTATGTGCCTTTTGGCCTCTATTTTGGGAAAACTGCATTGGCAAGATTACTACGGGGAATTGTTTTGGGCTTTTTGCATAAGAGAAAATGTTTGATGATAAAATTTTAAAGGGTTATTTTCAAAAATCCTAAAGTGTATGTCTGGAAGATAAAGTGTCCTTAACAAAAAGGCTGAAGGGTAATTTAAAAAATCTGAAGGGCACTTTCAAAAAGTTGAAGGGCATTTTCAAAAATCCAAAGGAAAATTTCAAAAATTTGAAGGGTATGATTCAGAAAAATTATTGTGGGGAAAATGTTGTCAAAAGATTAGTTTGAAAAAGAAATGCCTAAAACATAAGTCTCGAAAGTTAGAAACATAACAAAAGGACCTTACATTTAGCTTGGACTACAAGAATAATAAAAGGACGAATGGGTCTCGAGACATAAAAGGGAACAAGCATGGTTGTTAGACTAAGGTTTGGTCATGTTAAAAAACATGACTAAGCCTTAGGATAAAAATAAACTAAGTCCATAGTGTTATTTAAAATGTTTTCGCATAAAAAGTTCCTGCCAAATTTGAATCAAGTACTTAGATTAAACTTAGCCTAAGGGTTTATCAATTTGACTTGATTTCCAATAGACCAAAGGCTAGTAAAGAATGAAGTTAACATTAAAATCATGAAACCCAAGCATTGTTCATTCTAAGTAGACCTTATTAGACCTACAAATGGAAAACACAAAGATTCAAAGTTAGCAATTATATATAAGGGCAAACCAAAATTATGCACAAATATACTAACCATACCATATGTGGATGATCTTCAAATAAAATAATATGCAAACATGATAATGACACTATGATCAAGTGAATCTTCTATTTCAAGGTACAAATTTGTATAATTTGACACAAGGGTCCCTATTTCTTAAAATGGGGGTATGTTGACCTCAACAGTGTGGTAGCACGAATGTTGGACCCACCACAACCCACTCTATGCAACACCCTTGTAATATAATTAGGAAATGATCTTGAGATACATAAGTACTCGTATGTGTTTAATGTTTGGGTCAAAGTATAATATTGTGTCCCTTTTGAAAAATAATTCAAAAATTAATCCTAAAAAATACTTAATGATTTTTTTAAAATTTGAAAAATGTATTTGCACTAGGTCTTTACATGTATAATCTAAAACACACGTCAATGAACCAAACTTAAAATATTTTGAGTGGAGATTGAAAGTGTATGTGGTCTCTTTACTCCAAAATTTGGGACAGATTATTATTCTTTGACCCATTTTAAATATTAATTAAACCTTTTAGATGTTCAAAATTGGTCATGAATACTTGATAATATTAGTTTTGGCCTACATTTACTTCACTTGATTTGAGCCCTTAAATTGGTCATATTTCACCACCTCACTCTATCCTAAGTACTTGTACATTCCATTCCTTAGAAGTTGATCTCTAGTCAATCCCAATAGTTATGGGTCAATATTTCCCCTCTCCCACTAATGACTCTTTTTCAAATGATTTGTGATATGGGGGCCTAAGACTAGGCATGTGGGGGATAACCATGCATTATATATAACATGTATGGTTATATAAAGTGGACATGTGCAAAAATACTTAGACAAAGAAAACACACATTTCAATAAATTAGAAGTCTTATACTTGTAAAAATGCAACTTCTATTCAATATGAATGAATAGGGAATGGTATAATTATTTATAGTGTGTGTATGACATAACAGATACATAGATCATTTTATATATTGTTACAAATATGTATGGTATCGACCCTTATCTAGATGCATTTATTACATATTTATACATGAAATAAAAGAGACAATTCCAATTGTTGTTGATTATAAATGATATGGTTATGAGTCCTATCATCTTCCTTCCTAAGTGATGATTTGTTTTATAATTACATGGTGGTGAGATATCAACATGTTATAGGCCAAGAAGTGACACTTTGTAAGTCACATGATCAGATCAATATGACACATGAATGTAATAGGATAAGATAAGTGTATACATGTATATATGATGACATGACTAATGTGGAAGTATGTGTGAAGGACTATGAAAAAGCATGATCTGGGCATGTATATCTATGAGAAAGCACAAGATAGTGATGGTGTAAACCAAGATTACAAGAGGGAGTTAGTTTATTTTGTTAGTACTAAAAATATAAACAAATTCACAAAACATAACCTCCCAATCATGATTCCTCATATTGGACAAGGTGTAGTCATATAAAATGTCCAAATTGGTAGTTTGAGTGTGGCTTATAACATC
The DNA here is from genome assembly GCA_037957365.1 of Torreya grandis. NCBI lineage: Eukaryota > Viridiplantae > Streptophyta > Pinopsida > Cupressales > Taxaceae > Torreya > Torreya grandis. The sequence goes on along the minus strand of JARHVA010000810.1, from coordinate 4,146,750 downwards.
CCATCCATAGGTCCTTTTTTCATGCTCTCGTGACCCTTCTAGACACCTTTTTGCTCATTGTCAATCATCCAAAACCTTTTGAATGGTCATTCCACCTCAGCTAGACACCATTCCCTATGCCAATCCTATTCCCCTAGGTCTCGAGCTTGTAGGATAAGAGCACCCCATTTGGAATATAACATTAGACACCAAAGTGTCTACTTTTTGGCACTCCTATCCATTTGCATTTTGAGCCCCAATGGTCATTTTAATGTAGTATTTACCTTTAATTAGGTCTGCCTAGAGTGAATACATCTCACCCATGACTAATTGTTCCTTATAAAATCCCACTCAAAGCACATTAGATGGGAGAGGTGACAAAACTTACAAATCAAGCAAGAATATAAATAAATAACTAGAGAAAGCTTCCCTATTCTTTGCACACAATCACCCAACATAGTTGCAAACCTACTCAAATCTTCATACCAGTCTCTAGCTACCTCAAACACTATCAATTTAACATTTGTATTTACATCACACTATTGCATAAAGCACATTAGGTGGGAGAACTACATATGGCTTGATCCCTCTTCAGAGTATTGGTATGTAGGCAACGTTCCTACACAAGGGGTGTGGATTGAACATTTGGTACATCTAACACACTAACCTCCCCCTTTCTCAAGTGACTTAAATATCATTTTATCAAGTATCATGGAGGGTTAGGATTTGAAGACAAAATTAGGTCCATAGTGAGTTCTATCAACAACTAGTGCTCAATTTTTCATAGGCATGCTCTTAGGCACAACACAACTACCCAAGAAGTTTTAGGTCTATGTGATCAGTTTGGACAATAGTGGCAAGAATGGACAACATCATTAGACACTAAAGCACCCACTTTTTGGTGCTCTTGTCCTTTTGCCCAATGAAATCTAGATTTAGGTTTACGACACCTTCCATATTTTGCACAACCATTTTCAAGCTCTGTATTAGCCATCTCAATTTGTTTTCTAGCTAAGCCATATTTCTTCTTATTTATTGCTATTTTTAGAAAGGTGAAAGAGATAAATAATTACAAAAATAAAGATTGTATTTATTGCTATATTATGTACTAATTTATTAATCTAGACCCTTAACTAAAATTGGAATAAAACTCTATTATTCCTGAATAAGTTAAATCATTTGGTGAACCTGACTTACTTCGTTTGCATGCAAAAACCCTAAGAAAAATTCCTTACTAATTTGATCAATATTTGTCTAATTTTTCTTGGATATATAAATCATAATTTTGTATTTAATTTTTAAAATTCACCATAGTAATTTAAAAAATCATTTCTTTCAAACCCTAGTTGAATATACTAGGTCCCTTTACTTCTTGAGGTATTACCCTAATATAAATCAAATTTCACATAAAATAAAAAATGGATCACTTATTTCAAAACATTTATTACAAACAATAGAGTCCATACTCGGTCCTATCATGTATATGAATGATGAAGTTTATTATATGTTAATTCAAATCTTCATTCTTTCCCTTTCATGCTTAATTTTTATAATATGGAAGGATATTAAGAAATTTATTGCTAAACATGTTAAGACACCTCTTGCCTCACCTCCCTTGGAACCTCTATCTCGTGCTGAGTCATGTTGTATGGTCCATTTTATTCTTCCCCAAGTCACTGCCCATCACTAGAGATCTTAGTTGACACCCTTTGTCCATCCACCACTTTGACCTATCGATTATCTTTGCTCTCCTCCAATAGCTACTACTAGACCTATATGGCTAGTAGATAATATGGTTAGAGATGTTACTCGATGTGCCACCATGCCTCCTATCCCTAGTCGGGAAATATGCCACCCTCTTATTCCCTCTTTTCTTAGGCTAAGATTTCCATGTTAGAATTGCTTTAGAAAGAAAATGTGTTTAAGGACATTCTTTATTAGGCACTCACTCAGACTTCTATACCCATTGATTAGGAGCCTTCTTATTTTGCATCAATAGTCAACACATTAAAAACTAAAAAAGATGCTATTTATTTTAATCATGAGGAGATGACTTCTCAGATTGTTATTGATCAAAACTTACCACTGTTCATACAATCTCAAGTTAAAACTAGTGTAGTTAAGAGAGTTATAGTTGATAGTGGTTCTAGACTTAATATATGTAATATTACATTTTTACAAACCATGGGCATAGATATAGCTTCCATGAAGAATTCATATAATAAAATTAGAGGGTTTGAAGATATACCATGATATACATTAGGCACCATTGCTTTAGATATCATGGTAGGGCCCAAAAATCTCTCTACTTAGTTCTAGGTCATGCTAGGTCCTTTTCATAATAACCTTTTACTTGGATGACCTTGGATACATGCTATGGGTGTAGTTCCTTTCAATCTTCATCAATGTGTTAAGTTTCTCCATGAAATATACCTATACACATGCCCAATAGATAACTGACCATTCATATATTGTATAATTATAGAGTCATATTTTATTATTTCACTAGATGGGACACCTCATATCATAGTTTAGTCACCACCTCATCATATCTCTCTTGACCAGATACATATATATGAAGTAGGAGAAACTAGCACATAGTTGTTTCCTCAACTCTAGATACTCAGCTAGTTATAGCATATTCAGTCATTCTAGGTACTCAATTAGTCACATTTCCTATACATTTTACAATTATATAATCACTGACAATAGTTCTAATAGTCCTAGTTGATTCTATAGATATAACTCTTCAGGTAGTCACAATCACTTCACTAGTTACAAATACTCTCACATTACCATTGTCTTCTCTTACTATAGTTGATGAGACTCCCATATCACAATTACCCCTTATGGTAAATTCTAAGTTACCATATGTGCATGATGTTGATATAGATTCCCAGGCTACTTCAGATGATGATATGACACCCAATCTCATAATTGATTATTTGTGTGGATTGAGTTTACACTAGTTTTCCTAAGAGAGTATCAATATAACTCTAGTTCCCTCATCACACATCATGCATCACTCTGAGCATCTTGAACTACACTTTTAGGATATATTCCACATTTGCAGCCATAAAAAAATCACTTGGTACATATAGTTCACATGGTTACCTCTATGGATATAGAGCCAGTCATTTAGATTCAGGTGGGTAGCACACATCATCAACCATAAATTATGCTACAGATGTTACTTGATCATAGATTAATCACACTACCTAAAGTATGATACAAATCTATTATCAAATTATCACAATAGGATGGTCACCCATTTTGTCTCTTTCACAGAATCATAGGCCATGACACAAACTCATGTTCAAATTTACAAGAGATTGGATAAACTATAGGTTTAAGGTACTATTCAGATTATATCACCACTAGCATCGACTCTGCCACTTCTATCAAGGTTGCCTACTACTAGAGATAATTACCCTAGAGGAGAACCAACATCTTCACCACCAGAGCAACCCTCAATTTTCCTTTGATAGGATGATACCACTACGAGTGATATATCTCTGACTACATAAAGATCATAGATCTTTTTGACACATGAGGAGACATCCACCATGTATACAGAGCCTATGGCATATGATGATACTTATGATGGTGATCTTGAGGTATTTGATGATGGATGTGATCCCTTCCTCCATCTTCATCCTTAACAGGCTCCATCCTTGAGATGTTTACCCCCTCTAGATTAGTCCTTTACGTCATTGTGTACATATTGCTTTACTCAGACTATTGTACATAGTTTATTTATACTTTCTTGTACATAGTTTCTTTATACTTAATTATACATAGTTTATTTTTAATTACTCATACATAATTTCTTAGCTTTCTTGTACATAGTTTTCTTATGAATACTTTTACAATAAAATATTTCAAAATACCAAAAATAATATAATATGTAAAAATAAAACAACATATAAATAACTCAAAACACCAAAAACTTTTCAATTGTATGCATTATCCATGCTTTACATTTCTAATACCATGCTAGACTTACATTTGGTTATTCTATGCTATTGTTTGTCACTTTATCTACATTACCATTCTTCACTTGATCTTCTATGAGTGTGTAAAGCGACACCCAGAACCTTGATTGATTCACTCTACCCATTAAGGGGGCATCCTAATTTTACATTTGAGACATACATTGACATATCTACCCATTGAGGGAATCTTCTACATGACTACACCATCCAAGTTATGTCATTCTTATACCACACACTCTAGTTATCATGTTGATGTACATTACTTACTAGATTACACGGATTATTTTATCGACACTCACTAGTATATATCACTTTTGTATTTCTTAGCATCTACCTAATCTTATACTACATGTTTTTCATACTTTAAGTTCTTGATTTGATCTATTATACGTGATAGTATTTCTAGTATTTACATGCCTTCTTTTCTTGCTTTGAGTAGTTAGATGTGATTGCATCCCTTAGTTCTTCTTTTGTTACTTGTGTGTGCCTTAGGACATTTGCCAATGTCCTTTGTTTGTAATCTTGTATGTGCTTGTGGCCCTTTTACCAATCTTGCTTATTTGCAATTTTATGTTTATGTGGGAATTTAAATATTCCTTTTATGCTTGCTTTTATAGTTTGAGTGACATGTTCCCATGTCCCTTGTTTTCTTGGCCCCTTGGCCTCTTTTGTATGATTCTTGCCATGTGTGCTTGATGCTTCTCAATTTTTTGTAATGCCATAATCCACATCATGCATTATCTTGACTTCTTACATGCCATGATGGACATCATGCTTCATCCCTCCTTGACAACTAACTAGATTTATAGTTTTAGTTCAATATACTACACATGCTATTACATTGTTACATCTATCTAGGCATACCCCTGTTTATCTAAAAATCTCCAATACAAACTATGCTATATCTTGAGACATCTTTTGGATTACCATTGCTATATCATGTATTTCACAACATAATACACTTATAAGGCTTTTTATTCTAAGGGAAGTCATTTTAGGGTATTCATTCCTACCCATATAAGAGGGGGTAATAAAAAGGGGTTTTTTACAGAGATCAAATCCCTTTACCAGTCAAACATTAGTTTTCATTACACTTAGAACAATAATTAGATTTCAAAATATGCATAATAGACTAGAAAAATAGTGACAAACATAAAATAGTCTTCAAAAATAGGAAAGGACAAGAGCACCCCATTTGGACTACATCACCATATAGTAAAATGTACACTTTTTAGTGCTCCTATCCAAACAGCCAAAAACCCAAAATTTTTAGAAATAGACATAAAGGTAAGGTCAATTATAGTTTTGTTAGCTATAGTTTAGTTTAGATTGGGTAGTTTTAGTATAATTTTACTCAAATTATCTAGATACAGGGGGCATCATGTGAAACATGATGGATCTCACTTTCAATTTTTAATTGGGAAGTTGGTATAATTTCTAGATTCTAATCCATATTATAGACACCAGTGATTGGGAGCAATATGCACGACACATCTACCTTTTTTTAATTTCTAGTTCATTGTATTAGCTAGGTATTCTCAGTAGTTGTGTGCCTTATTCCATTTGCAGGTGATTGGCATCATTTTGGATTGACTTTCTTATAAGCCTAGTTATCAATTTTGGAGTGGCTTTCATACAAGCCTAATCTCCACCTTTTAGAGTGGCCAAGATTAGCCTAGTTCTTAGTACACATTTGGCTATGCATGCCACATTTTTAGATTACAAAGTGTTCAAGGGATTCATGAGCCATCTCATATGACACATATTTATATTGATATCAGTTCATATTTCACACTTAGTGGGAAATAATGGAGCCAAAATACTAGCTAGCCTTTGTATTCTTGAGCCACCTACTCAAATGGATTAGACACACAGTCCAAACATTCATTGACACATATATGATCACATAGTTTCACTATATAGTGGGTGATGATGGAGCCAAAGGGATAGCCTTTGTATTCTTGAGCCACCCTTGAGGAATTGAGCACTCAACTCCATTCATGATATTACTCTTGGTATGACACACACTCATCATCACTCAACATCAATCAACATAACTCAACATCACAAGTTTTTGATTGGTTTACGTTCTTGATGAAGTATATTCATTCCATTCTCTTCCTCTCTCTTTTACCTAACCTTTGTACATTCTTATTTTAGACATAATGTGTTTAGTAAGAATTGATCTACTTCTTGTTTTATTTTGTATATTTAAGCTTCACGCTATGCTCTCTCTATACACACTCATCATCACACATCTTCATGGGCTTCACCCTTACAGGTAAGTTTAGGTATGCTTTCTATTTTTCTTTTATCCTAATATTTCACTTTATTACATCACTAGAATAAAGGTGGGGGTAAATATAGTAATATAAAATGTCCAAATTGGTCATTTTAGTGTGGCTTATGACACCCCATCCATAGGTCTTTTTTTCATGCTCTCATGACCCTTATTGATACCTTTTTACACATTCCCAGTCATCTAGAACCTTCAGAACAATCATTCCACCTCAACCAAATAGTATTATCTATACCAATCATGTTCCCCTAGGTCTTGAGCCTATAAGATAGGAGCGTCCCATTTGGACCATAGCATCAGACACCAAAACATCCACTTTTTGGTTCTCCTATCCATTTTCACTTTGAGCTCCAATGATCATTTTCATCTGGTCCTTATCCTTAATTTGGTTAGTCTAGTGCAAATACATATGACCCATGACCAATTATTCCCTATAAAATCCCACTCAAAGCACATTAGGTGGGAGAGGTGGAAAACCTTACAAAGTAAGCAAGAATATAAATAAAGCACTAGAGAAAACTTCCCTATTCTTTACACATAGTCACCCAACATAGCTACAAGACTACTCAAATCCTCATACCAATCCCTAGCCACCTCAAACACTATTAATTTGGCATTTACATGTATATCAAACTATTTCACAAAGCACATTAGGTGGGAGAACTACATATGGCTTGATCCCTCTTCTGATTATTGGTATTTAGGTAACATGCCCACACAAGGGGTGTGGATTGCATGTTTAATACATCTCACACAATAACCCCCCTTTCTCAAGTGACTCAAATATCATTTTATCAAGTGTGATGGAGGGGTAAGGTTTGAAACAAAATCAGCTCCATAACAAGTTTCATTGACAACCAATGCTTTATTTTTCACAATCATGCTCACACATGCATAATGTAACTACCCAAAAAAATTTAGGTTTCTATAATCAATTTTGACAACAATGATAGGAACGGATAACAACATCAGACACCAAAGTGTCTAGTTTTTGGCACTCATCCTTTTTCCCATAAAAATCTAGATTTAGGTTTATGACATCTTCCCAATCTTGCATAGCCATTTTCAACCTCTATATCAACTGTCTTAGTTTATTTTCTAGCTAAGTTAGATTTCTTCTTATTTATTTCTATTTTTAGAAAGGTGAAAAAGATAAATAATTGCACAAATTAGGATTAAATTTATCATTATATTCTTTAATAATTTATTAATCTAGACCCTTAACTAGAATAAGAATAAAACTCCATTAATCCTAAATAAGTTAAATCATAAGGTTTATTAAATAAATAACAAATAGTAAGCATAAACAAGTATAATTATACCTTCCTCATGGACTCTCCTTCAAATCTAGATCACATAGATGATAATCCCTGATTGTAAAGCTTGGATTTTTTGTCAATATTACAACATGATCACATGAGCAACATCTTCCCTTACACTATGGATGATTGATCAAATGTAAGATATTATTTGAAGGCTTGATGGTTGAAAGGCTACTAAAAATGGTAGCACTTCATTTTATGTTCAAGACTTAAGAATAATGTTAAATTTCCATTCTATTTACATATTTCTTGAATTTATTCCACCCATTAGATGTGGTTCAAGATGATTGGCTCAAAATTAGTCATATTTAGTAGGTAAATGCATTTAATATTTGGCATTAACTAGGCATGAGTTTCTAGATTTTGATATTTGTTTGCATTCATTGTTAGTGCTTGCAAATTTTATGATGATGTCATGATGATGATATTTATCAATGATGTCATAATTTAGCCACTTTCCATAATTGAAGGAAAAATTTAATTAATTAATTAAGGAAAATAGATAATTCAAAAAGCTATGGAATTTATTATTAGAAAAAGAATATGTTACTTAAATTAATGGAAAGTGGCATAAATTTTGAAATTTAAATAACCATTCAACAAAAACAATCCTAAAACATCTCTTGCATAGTCACAATTTAACTTGGGATGAATTAAGTGAAGCTGACGATTGCATACGGTGACTTTTTAAAATTAGGGATGCCCCAATACATTTCAAAAGATGCATGCCAATTTTGTGAAAGAATTTGGGTGTTTTAATGATTTGTGTGTTATTGTTATAAATGATTCTAATTACAATTTTGACATGAGAGTGGTGAGACTTGAGTGCCTAAATTTTTCCCCTATTTGAGAAGATGTTACAAGACACAAGCAAAGCAATTATTTTTCAAATAATGAAAAAGTCATTAAAAATGATTTGATAATGCTTGAATAATGATGTGTTCACATTTTATTGAATCTTGTTCAATTTATTGAAAATGAGTTCATAAGGATGCCCTAAACAATGTTTGGGACACCCACGATGCCTTCTATAGTGAAACCTTGCTTAAGCACTAAGGGGTAATCAAAATGAATTATTAAAATCCCTTAGAACATTTGTGATTACTTGTGTATTTATTATTTATTATTGTGTCAAAAAACCCTTTCGTATTCAAAACTAAATCTAACAAAAATTCAAGTCTAAAACCAAAGTCCAAAATAGTTTCATACCACACCTATGAGATGAGGCATTAGCTTTCCCAATTTTAGCCTATCTTTACCCCATCTCAGTGTTATGTTGTACAACTGTACCATTATGCTATTCACATTGTAATATTATATTGTTTGATTGAAAACCATTCAAATTAGGTCTATTTGAATCCAAATCCCATTTGGAATCAATTATTCACATTGGTTCACTTTTGACCCCATTCCTATACCAAGCCAAATTTGGTTCATCTTGAACTATTTATCAGGCCAATTTTATGCCATATTAGGTTCATTTTGATCCACATACCAAGCCAATTCTAAGCCAAATATAGTTTATCTTGAATCCCATACCAAACCATTTTGATTTTGATTAGGTTTGTCTTGAACCACATTCTAATTTTTATTTGGTTCATTTTGAACCACATGCCAAGCCATTTCATGCCATATCAAGTTTTTTTTGAACCATGTACTAATCCATCAAAGCCAAATCTAGTTCATCTTGAACCACATGCCAAACCATTCCAATTTTGATCAGGTTTATCTTGAACCACATTCAAATTTTGATTTGGTTCATCTTGAACCACATACCAAGCCATTCTATGCATATTAGGTTTATTTTAAACCATGTATTAGGGTAATCAAATCTAAATGTGGTTCATCTTGAACCAAATACCAAGCCAATTCCATGCAATATTTGGTTTGTTTTGAACCATATACCAAGTCATTCCATGCCTTATCATGTTAAATTTGAACAATATACCAAGCAAATCAAATCCAAATCTAGTTCATCTTGAACCACATACCAAACCAATCATGTACTGATGTAGTCAAAGCCAAAATAGGTTCATATTGAACCATGTGCCAAGCCATTACAATTTTAATTTATTTCATCTTGAACTGCATGCCAATACATTCCAATCTGATCATGTTTACCTTGAACTAAATTTTAATTCTAATTCCAAATTAGGTCAAATTTGACCAATGTTAGCTTTAAAGCCAAACAATTGAAATAATGCTAAATCAAGTCTATGTCAACCAAATCCAATTATTTTAAGTGCATTGCATGTCAATTCAAACTACTTCTTATGTTTCCATTAAATCTCCCACACTTGTTGGTTGGGAATAATGAAGTCATGTCATCCATCCTTTCTTTCATTTGAATCATATCAAACTAATGCTGCCCTCTTTGGGCTAATTTCTAGACCAATGTTTCCCTCTTTGGGTTAATTTCAAAGATCAATGACACCTTATTTGGGATAATTTTAGAGACCAAGACCACCCTTTTTGGGCCTTTTATACCAAGTCAATGCTTCTCTCTTTGGGCTAATTTCAAATACCAAGACTGCCCTCTTTGGGCCAATTTCAAACACCAAGACCACCCTCTTTGGGTCAATTTCAAAGACCAACGCTAGCCTCTTTGGGTGAATTTAAAAGACTAAGACCAACCTCTTTGGGTCAATTCTACCAAGACTAATACTTCCCTCTTTGGGATAATTTTACCAAGACTAAGAATGCCCTCTTTAGGCCTTTTCTACCAAGTCAATTATGCCCTCTTTGGGCCAATTCCATTTTAGACCAATCCCATTACATGTATCCTTACTTGGGGGCATCCTTTCTTCCATATTGATCCATGGAATTTAAAACTAATTTGGATAAATCCCTATTCAAAAAATATAATAATGCTATAATTTTGTGGCTCATGAAAGGACCAAACTCCTACGTAATTTTCATATGGTCTAATTACATACCTTGGTTCAAAAAGAGGAAATATATATGTGCAAGAAGAAACATGTAGACTCACGTAAACATAACCACGTCATCACTTCTCAAGTATAATGGGATGGTCAAATCTTTGCTAATCATCTCATGGTTACTTTAAATACTTTTCTAGTTGCTACTTTATTTGACAATTGGCATCTATTTGTCCCATATCTAATCTAGTCTTAAAGCCACAACAAAGCCAATCATTTACCCTCAAAAGGCCATTATCTATTGAAAACCCAAGTGTTTCCAAGTTTTATAACTAATAAATTAAGATATATCATAATACCCTTCCTAAGTATGATAAGATACGTCCACTTCTAAATCAAGGTATAAATAATCAACAATCCTTAACATTTTTATCAAATCACCCATATTTGACCAAAGCCACACCATTGATGGTCCACCTATTTTTGACAAAGGAATTATATTTGATGAAGAAACCATCTTTAATGATTCCATATTTGAATATCCTATTATTATTGAGCAACAACCCATTTTTTGTCCATTGTTAAACATTCCCTATTTTATAAATTTCCTTTATCCCAAAGCCTTCATTTCCAAGCAAAAGGTGAACAAGGTACTTGTGGACAATAAAATTCAACATGTCATTTATGTAGACACTTTTACATCAGAAATAGGTTCCCCTTTAGAAATAATATTATATTTGGAATCAACATTTGAATCAGGTTCTATTTCACAACCAATATCTAAAAAAGGTTTCATTTTGGAGCCAATATCTGATTTAACACCAAAAGCAAAATCAATGTTAATCTCAACATTAAATTCCAATCCCCTTGAGTCTAAATCAACTTCAAAATCAAAATATATTATTGGGTATTATGACATTGGATATATACTTATATTAGATCTCCTTGAGTTAAAATTAGCTTCAAAATCAACATACCTTAGTAGATGTTACGACATCAGCTACACTCTCCTTAAAGATCAACTTAAAAACTTTTTTTATCCTTTTAAAATTGTTGGGAGTGGTTGTTTTGACATAAATTCAAGTTATCCTAGTAGCCTCTATGAGGATTGTGAGGCCTTTTACCCTTCCATTGATATTACCATTACATAACCCTTTACCATTAGCTAGCCTAGCTATTATATTGATGTTACATCTCCAAAACTGTCGATTGGGACCAATAAAATCACACATTATTGAACTCATTCCATGGAAACATCCTAGTGGCATAATTTTTGGGGATCCAAGACAACATTCAAGCATAATAATAATATCCGAGTGAAACCTTCTTTGAGGCACTAGGGGATAATCAAGGTCTAAAATCAATATCTTTTAGTGAAACCTTGCTTAAGGCACTAATGGAAAATCAAAATGAATTATCAACATCCCTTAGTGAAACTTTATTCAAGGTGATATTAGATAACCCAAATTATAAAAATCAAAAATATTTTATTATTAATGATCATAAATTAGGTTCTAATAATGGTTCCAATTTAGAGTTTCAATGGTGGCACACTGTAGAGCTCTTTGATGAATTTTTTGGAATGTAAATATGAGTTTGGGAGCTCTTATTATGGCTGTTTCAAGATGGTTGATAAATGTCACTTGCGACATGTGGCATGTGTTTCGATGTTATTTCAACATTTGGCATAGGGACCTATCAGAGGTTGACACTTGGTAGATTGAAAGGTTTGCAAAAAAAATGGTTCGATGATTATGCCACATCATCAACACACCACATCACTATAGTGACTCATCTTGGCATGTCACATTTTATGCCAAGTGGAGTTAAGTGACTAAGCTTGTGAGATAAGCTCATTGATCAATCCATATGGTGAGTTTGAAGGATAGTTTAAGCTATGAACCCTAAGCAAGGTGGCAAGCCTGAGGGAGATCAGTTCGAGGGAGTTGGATAGAGCTCTTTGCCAAGTCACAGGGTCTTATGGCGGGTTTTGTGGTGAGCCCTTGAAGGAAAGACCAAGCTCGAGCCTGAGCAAAAGGCCTCTTAGGTGGTTGAAGCCACGTGATAAGTGGGAAGTTGAAAGCTTTTTAAATCCTTATTCTATCCCTAATGTGTTGCATGTGGGATAAACCCATGGTTGAAATGGCATTCAATGGATTTGATAAGCCTTGTTTTATCCTCTCAACCCACACATGTGGGATAATGAGATAAGATTAAGCCACCAAAAGAGGAGGCTAACAGTTTGAACCCATGACCTACTATCCAAAAGGGATAAGCTTTGACTGATTATGCTACGGAGGTCAAGGTGTTATTAAAGTCATGAATTTATATTTGAAATGTAATCAATTTTGACTGTGTTTTTATTTTTAATAGGCAGAGACCTTGTAGAAGCTTTGGTAAGCTTATGTTAATGGATTTTTATCCATTCTCAGGCCATAATACATAGTATTAGTACTCTATTTAGCCAATTTGCATATTAGAGGAGTATTTTTCAAACCTTAGAGGAGATTTTTAGTATTTTTGGAGTGACTTTGTAGGTGTTTATGAAGACTCATAGAATTTGAAGGTGCCAGGCTTGAATCAATCACGGTGAAGGTGAATTTTTGCATTAAGATATCAGCTTGCAAGAAAGTTGTTTATTATTTCCAGGTGTTTACAGTGCCTTTAATGGAAATGGTCCACTCCTTTGGTGAACCCAGAGATGTAGGCATCAATTTTTGAGCCAAACTCTGTTATCACATTTTGTGTTTTGGTAATTGTCATTTGATGCATGTTTTTTGTTTTAATTTGCTGATTTGATTTTAATTAGTAAATGAAATCATGTAAGTAATTAAAAATTTGAAAATTATAACACAACATTATTAAAAATGGTTAAATGGTGAATGAAAGTACAAGTCACAGATAATTTCAATCCATTTTTTGAAAAATTGTGTTTTCCACTAACTCCTATCATTCTTACAAGTTTAGTTGAAATTTCTAAGAATTTGAATGATTAATAAAAGGAGTTATTAAAGTATCTAGATAAACTATTTGCACTTCAAATTTAAGTGTAGAGTTTACAAATCAAGTTGGTATCAGAGTAGTTAGTTGCTTCTAGAATAGTTGGATTACTGGTTTGTAGATTGATTATATTGCAATGTGTAGTGTGGACTCAGGTGTTCACAGGAAACCATGGGCAAGTTGTCACATATTGAGGCCATCAAAGATGAAAATGCAATCTTGAGATGCCAAAAATTTGCACTTGAATTTCAAGTGGCAAAGTTAAAATCGGAGATCGAATCTAAGGATGAGCTCTTGATTATATTGCAATGTGGTGAGTGTGAAAAGGTAAAGCCTTCTACTTCAAATGCAGAGACTATGACTGAGTGCACTGTAATTTTTTCACCACAAGAATCTTCATCTTCTTCTACCATTTTAGATTTAGATTCTAGTAATATTATTTTTGGTGATTTTGAAAGATACACTAAGGGCATAGGATCTAAATTATTATTTAAAATGGGTTATAATGAAGGAGGACTTGGTAGAGATAGCCAAGGTACAATGAACCCAATTCAGGTTGAGCATAGACCTCTTCATGCAGGTTTGGATTATACTAGTGTCTAGGTGGATGATGGAGAAGTTTGTTCCATGGCTAAAGGAAGACGAGCTTCCAATAGCAAAGGTTCTAGGCCACTAGTTAAAAAGTGTAAAGGTAAAAGAGGTATTGAGATTCCACCTCTTGATTCTTACACTAAATCTTTTGATCCAATTTATACTTTAAGAAGTTTAGATATAATGTATAGAAGATAATGCAATCATTTCCATGCACTTTTTGTGGGATGAATAACCATAGTGCTAAGACTTGTTGGAAATGAAAATCTTTGTTTAAGCAGATTGCATGTTTGGAAGACCATTCTCATTTTAATTTGGGAATTGGAAAAAGGGGACCCTCACCTAAGAAGGATATTTACACTCATTGTAAAGTGAGTGGACATAGGATTGATAGATGTTTTAAGCTTCACTCATCTTCACATTCAAGTAATGTTAAAACTAAGATGATTTACAAACCTCTCACTAAGGTTAATGAAGCTAATTCAATCCATAATGTAGTTGACAATACAACCCAAGATAAGGTAAAACCTACAAGTGAAAGTCCATTTAAAAGGTTAATTCAAAAATCTTTTCAATTACATATGGCAAAGCCCAAATTGATAAAATATACAATTGATAATGAATCCATAGAGACAATCAATTTCACTAGGAAGAAAGAATTGGTTAAGTGGATTATCACTACATTATTTTTGCAAAGCATGGTTAGAATTCACCTAAGGGAATGAACAAGCTTTGATAGATGTAGATTAGAGTTGGTGGGAACACTTCAAGACAGGGTTACCATATGAAGTTTTTCAATTCTCACTTTTTGATAACTCTAAGTTTTTGATCTCCAAAATATAATGTATGGGTAGTCTAATAATGGATAAGAAATTAACTCATTTGAAATAGTTGGGGATATAACAGAGTGATGTTGTGAGTTATTTCCTTATAGCATTTGACAGTTAGACTGCTATTTTGAATGTATCTATTTTGACACAGAGATGTTTAGATGCATTTTTTAAGACCCTTTGGGCATGTTTAGATGTTAGGCATCATACACTTTTGGTTCTTTGCATTTGCTTAGCATATAACTCCCATACTATGGAATTGTATTACAGCATGTCCATAACATTTATTGTATGTTGTCAGCACTATAAACTTGTCTTGCAGTTACATTGGGAGTTGTTTCAATTTTTGGCAATTCACCGCTTTATAGAATGTGACATTTGGGCAGGTAGTTTGATATGTTGTAATCACTTTGGCAATTGTAGATTCAATTACTCATGCCTTTGGATTAGGCATTTTTATAGTTTGATTGTGAATCATTTTAATGCAATTATCTATATCTCTTGTTATGATTGGGTTCTATTTTCATGGATGCAGTATACCAGTTTGTAGTTTTAGGGGATATTGGACTTTTAAAGACCAAAAGCCCTCTATTAGGGAAGAATGATCAATAATTAGGTTCTGATAATGGTTCCAATTTAGAGTTTCAATGGCGACACACTGTAGATCTCTTTGAGAGATTTTTTATGCATTTTTTGGAACATAAGTCTGAGTTCGAGAGCTCCTATTATGCTATTTGAAGATGGTCAATAAATGTCACTTGTGACATGTGGCACATGTTTTGATGTTGTTTCAACATTTGGCATAGGGACCTATTGAAGGTTGACACTTGGTCGATTGAAAGGTTTGCAAAAAAAATGGTTTGATGATTATGCCACATCATCAACATGCCATGTCACTATAGTGACTCATCTTGCCATATCACATTTTATGCCAAGTGGAGTTAAGTGACTAAGCTCATGAGATAAGCTCATTGATCGAGCCATATGGTGATTTTGAAGGACAGTTCAAGCTATGAATCTTGAGCAAGGTGGCAATCCTGAGGGAGATCAGCTTGAGGGAGCTGGATAGAGCTCTTTGCCGAGTCATGGGGTCTTATGGTGGGTCTTGTGGTGAGCCCTCGAAGGAAAGATCAAGCCTGAGCCTGAGAAAAAGGCCTCTTAAGCCATGTGATAAGTGGGAGGTTGAAGGCTTTTTAAATCCTTATTCTATCCCCAATGCATTGCATGTGGGATAAACCCATGTGGAAATGGCATTCAATGGCTTTGATAAGCCTTGTTTTATCCTCTCAACCCACACATGTGGGATAATGAGATAAGACTAAGCTGTCAAAAGAGGAGGCCAATAGTTTGAACTCATGACCTACCATCCAAAAGGGATAAGCTTTGACTGATTGTGCTATGAGGGTCAAAGTTTTATTAAAGTCACAAATTTCTATTTGAAATGTAATCAATTTTTGACTGTGTTTTTATTTTTAATAGGTTGAGACCTTGTAGAAGCTTTGGTAGGCTTATGTTAATGGATTTTTATCCATTCTCGAGCCATAATACATAGTATTAGTACTCTATTTAGCCAATTTGCATATTGGAGGAGTATTTTTCAAATCTTAGAGGAGATTTTTAGGACTTTTAGAATGACTTTGTAGGTGTTTATGAAGACTCATAGAATTCAAAGGTGCCGAGCTTGAATCAGTCACGGTGAAGGTGAATTTTTGCATTGAGATATCAGCTTACAAGAAAGTTGTTTATTATTTCCAGGTGTTTGAAGTGCCCTTAATGGAAATGGTCCACTCCTTTGGTGAACCTCGAGATGTAGGCATCAATTGTTGAGCTGAACTCTGTTATCATGTTTTATGTTTTGGTAATTGTCATTTGATACATGTTTTTTGTTTCAGTTTTTTGATTTCATTTTAATTAGTAAATGAACTCATGCAAGTAATTCAAAATTTTAAAATTATAACATAACGTTATTAAAAATGGTTAAGTGGTGAATGAAAGTACAAGTCACAGAGAATTTCAATCCATTTTTTGGAAAACTGTGTTTTTTGCTAACTCCTATCATTTTTACAAGTTCAGTTGAAATTTTTAAGAATTTGAATGATTAATAAAAGGAGTTATTAAAGTATTCAGATAAATTATTTGCACTTCAAATTTAAGTGTAGAGTTAATGGATCAACTAAACACCTCTTCAAAGTGCCAATCATTGAGCTAATTAATTCCTTATTACTTAATAAATATATTATCTAAGTCAACATCAACCTTGACACAACCAAAATAAAATCAAATCTAGAATCAACAATAATGTGTGTGACTAAAAATCCCAATCTTCATTTATCCTTCAAAAACTATAAATTCTATTTTGATCCTATCATTCATTTAACTTCTATATTACATCACCAAATCAAACCATGTATCTCATTCCTACCCTTCTTTACCCTTCTTGGTAGCACTCTTTTTTAAAGAGGTTATGAAGATAACTTGTTTAGAGGTTTGGAGGAAGCAGAATCAATGACCAATAAAGATAATAATAAAAAAAATATAGTTCACATCAGTCATATGATGCAAACTAAGCTATTATTCAGAGTGGGTATTGGTTAGACAACAAAGGGTATACATTATGCATTTCATAATATTTCATTGAGTTGACATCATAAAAACTTAAAAATATAAAACAATCAAAAGGGAAAGAAAAATAATTTTTCCAATGGTGAAAACCATGCTTATGGCACCTTGGGTAAGTACCATGATAAAAACTAGGTTTATGGCATCATGGATAAATAATTTATTATCTGAAACTAACTTAACACCTAGGGCATCCTCATTTTCATTAAAGACCATTCTATTCCATTCTTACCATTTTGGCCATTCACTCTTATTTAGCTGAACCCATATGATTTTGACCAAGTATTCCCATCTTAAAGTTGTCCAAGAAGTATAAGGTATATTGAGACTTGTTTTAAAAAACCTATTGGCATATTACCTACCTAAAAATTTAATGATTGACATATTTGGTTCTCATGTGACATGGTCCTTGGAAACTCCTATTCCTTTTCCTCATTATCATCCATTATTATCTAACATTATCCATTAGTTTTTCATTCATTATTATTCCCCATTCTATAGTTTGAGCTACAATGGATTGAGGTCCATTCAAATTATGTAGGTAGCACTCAATTTTTGAGGTTAGCTTGGCCATCCCCACTTCCATGTTCTCACCATTTTATGAGCATCCTAATCCATGATCTTATTGTTTTATGAGTTACCACTCCCATGCTCTCACCATTATGTGAGTAATCTAAGCCACACTTTTACCATTTTATGAACAATCTAAGCCATGCTCTCACCATTTTATGAGTTAACACATTATACATATCATAATCCTCCATTGAATTGATATGACAAAACCCAAAACATTCAAAATATTCTAAAAGACCTAAAAATTAGAGCAAGGCTTAAAATCTCCATGAGTTATATAAAGCCACAAAATCTTAAAAATTATAAAAAAGCTTAAAAAATCCATGAGAGATATAAATCCATAAAATTCAAAAACATTGATCTTGTCCTAAATCTAATCATTATTCTTGATTTATGATTGATCTAATCATTTAAGCAACCATTAGGATGTGTCCTTCCCAAATCTGACCTACTAGGGCATATTCATTATTGTTTCCAATTATTTCAGTCACCTTGGAAAGTGTCTTTCCTTTGCATGTATCCTTTTTTTGGGGCACTATTCCATTATCATTATCATTAGCCTATCTAGTGGAATTTTACCTGGTTAAGCAACAAGATATTTTCTATTAATTTTATTTTTAGTTTGTGTTTGTTTGATTGTTTGTTTCCTTGACTTAGTCTATTGTGCTAATGAGGTAATCATCATGGTGCTCCTTATCATGTACTTGGAATTGAGTCCTTCCATTGATATACATTGACATTATCATCATGGTTTTTATCATTGATGTGTTGTTGCCATTTTTATAATAGACTGAGAATTAGTCCTTATGTATAGTATGACTAGGCCATCATGATGTTTTATTTCATGATACATACCATCATGTGTTACATTAAAAACTAAGTACTTGATGTTTATATATGATGTCATGCTATGCTGCTAGTTTTCCCTCTTGAAAATTCATTTATTATCTAATCAAATTATTTTGGTCATCTTTGATTACATCATATCAGTACATTTTCCTTAATCAAATCAAAATAATTAAACATTCTGGCTATATATATGTTCATTAGGACATGCATATCTGAATAAGCATGTAACAAAAAAATTCATACACATTATTCCATTATTATTCTCAGTCTTTCCATGATCATTTTCCTCATCCATTTTCTCCCATCTTATGAAAACTATATTGGTCAGAGGTCTATTTAGACTATGTAGGCAACGCTTAGTACTAACCAATTTATGAGGTTAGTTCAACCACCCTTATTTTGTTCTTATTGACATCCATATTCCTCTAATCTAATCACATCATTATTTATTCATTATTGTATCCTTCCAATCACCTATTTCATTACATTTAAGCATTCTCATATGTTTGGATTTTGTGGCTTATTCATTCTTTGAAAAGTTATTCTACCATTGCACCTATGTTTTCATCATTCATCTCATGTTTAATCTCTGTAATAGGTTATATCCTTGAGCTATTCCTACCAATAAATTAATCAAATCAATTAGACCAATCCATGATTGAAACCACCTTATTGGAGAAAATCATTTAAATCAACAATTAAATCCACCCTGATAAGGAAAATCATTAGTTAATCAATCTATATTTCTTCTAAGTTCAAGCTCTATAGATTTTATCTTATTTGGTCAAATTAAAGTGTGTAACTTGTTTTAGGATTGATCATTCCCTAATCCCTCATCTTTCACCTTATTTATACTATGTCAAAGTGTGATTCTTATTTTGAGATGCATACTTCCTACTTCCCCTTGCCTTGGGACCAATTCAATTCTATTATTCATCATCATTGGAAATCAATGCATGAAAACATTGGATCATATGGATTAATCTCATCTATGGGTTTATTACATTTTTTATTCTTGTCCATTTTCTTATTTTTTAGGGCTTGTTCATCAATCTTATTTTTCATCCACTCCCTCAAGGAGGCATCATGGACATCCCAAACATTGTTTGGGGCTTCCTTAGAGACTATTTTTCAATAAATTGAAAAATATTTAACAAAATGTGAATATGTCATTCTTTAAACATTATCATATCATTTTAATAACTTTTAATTTTTTGAAAATTTGTTTCTTCTCTTGTGTCTTTCAATGCCTTATCAAATAGGGGAATCATGTAGACACTCAATTCTCACCACTCTCATGTGAAAATTACAATTAGAATAATTTATAGCAATAGTGAACAAATCACTAAAACACCTAAATTATTTCAGAAAACTAGCGTGTATCTTAATAAACATATTGGGACATCTTTGATTAGGGTAATGCACTATGAGCAATCATCAGCTTCACTTAATTCACCCTGAGTCAAATTACAATTATGTAAGAGACATTTTGGGATCAAATATGTCAAATGGTTCTTTGCCTTTAAAAATTCATACCACTTTCCATTAATTTAATAAAATTTAATTAATTATTCTAATATTCTTCTAATAGGAAATTCCATAGCTTTTAGAATTTATTATTTTATAAATTCATTAATTGAATTTATTCCTCAACTCTCATGACAAGTGTTCAAGTGGATCATGACAAGTGTTCAAGTGGATCATGACAAGTGTTCAAGTGGATCATGACATCATAAAAAATGGCAAGAATGATGGCATCATCATAAATTTGACAAGCATTAGGCATTAATGGAAACAAATATCTAAATTAAAGCAAGCCATGCCTCATTAATGTAACCTCCTTCAAAAAATAATCAATGCATTTGCCTCCAAAATTGAATTCAATTGTAGCCACTCATCTTGATCTTTGATCCAAAGGCCACAATAAATTTAGAAAAATTATAAATACCAAATCTACCAAAGACCAAATATAAGATTTATTATGAAAATTTATTATGCATAAAATCCTCCAAAAAGCTTCACCTATTCTTTTCCAAATTGATCCACAAACCATAGTAGATAGTGCTTCTAGAAGTGTTTGATGGCTATTGTACCAAGACATTGCTAAAGACTTCAAAATCTACATCTGGGCACAAACATGCCTATGATCCAACTTTGAAGGGAACATCCAAATGAAAGGTAAAATAGTCTTACTTATATTTTTTGTTGCTTCAAGTCTCACCCAAAATTAGGGCGATGCTTGAAAAGTTAGAATTGATATTGTTTTATTCTTATTTTGCATACTAACATGAACTAACCTATTTCATATTCATGTGTTTACACATAAGAGTGAGTTAAATCTCACATTAGATAAGTATGTTGGATGGTGAAATAGGTATAAGCATTAAGTAGGTTCCCAAAGGAGAGGTGGTAGTTCTGTGGGAGCTGTACATGCATAATTTTCCCTTTATTGAAGATCAAAGGTCTCCATTGCATCCTTGTGTAGATAAAAAATTTCACTTAAATTTGTCATGAGTTATACCACTTAGCTTGGTTAACATATTTCCCAACTTTGACCACTCTAAAAATGTTATGTGTGCTATGATGGATAAATGTATCTGTCACTATAATTTGATCCTTATTTGCTGGGTATAAGTGTTAGGGATCATGATCATAAGGATGTTGTATCACTGTTGGCTCAAGAAGTGGAGTGTATGGTTTTATTAAATCCATGCTGGAGACTAGATGAATGCCCAAGTATGAAGGTAGATAAAGAATAAATATCAAAATATTCAAGAAGGTCACATAATTCATAGGACCAATCTAGAACATAGGGTTACAATATAAAAGCTTGCATAGATAATGAATAATCAGATCAAAAAAAGAACCTAGAAAAAATATTATTGATCAATATAAATGTATTACCAATATATTCCTTAATAATATCATAACACTTTCATTTATCACTTTGATAAAATATACTACAGAGGAGTGATGTATATATGCAATAATAGTTTGTTAGAAAAATAAACTATAATAAAATACATACATAAAAAATCATAAAAAATACTAAATCCTGTATTGAGTGGGCAAACCTATAGGAAACATAATAATGGTTGAGAAATCAAGACTATAAGTCGACCATAAATATATACTCTTTGACTAACAAATAATCCTAAGTGAGATTATTAACTATATATGGTAAGTTGATGTGAGTAAAAAATATTTACTCTACATAAGCTTACGCATACTACTTCAACACCCTCCCATAAGTGAATCTTAGGGAGTGTAATAAAATAAAGAAAATATTGGTCTCAGATACTAGCCTATTAAGGTACCCATGTACAATCCAAGCCATATTTACAATTTGATCAAAGGAAGGAAGAAATTCATGTAAAGTCCCACCCAAGAATAATTTCTTGCACCCCAAATAATATTCATAACTAAAGAAGCATGGAGAAGCCAAGGGTTTGCTGAAGATGTCTGTAATCTACTCAATAGTAGGTACAAACATCCAAATAATGGACTTCATCTTAAATAAGTTATTGAATAAAGTGCATATGTATCTCAATGTGTTTTGTGTGCTGATTCTCAACAAGATTGCATGAAAGCATACTCACACTTTGGTTATCACACCAAAGAATAGTCGGACCTGCTGTGGAAAGCCAAACTCCTCAAGCAACTATCAAAGCCAAAGAATCTCTTGAGTAGCCTTGACAACACCTCGATACTTAGCCTCAATGGAGCATAGTGAAGTAACATTATAATTTTTTCATGCCCAAGCAATTGGACCAAAACCAAGTGTCTATACAAATCCACAAGTGGATTTATGTGTGTCAATGTCACCATCCCAATCAGAGTCAGTGTATCCAACAAGTTGTGTATAAATATGTGATGTATACTATATAACAAAGTGTATTATGCCCTGAATATAACACAAAATATGCTTGGATGATAGCCAATGACTCTCATGAGGCTCATGTGAAAAATGAGAGACAAGGTTCATAATAAATGTGATGTCAGGATGAGTGTGTGTTAGGTAAAGAAGACTGCCCACAAGCTATCTATACAAAGTCAGATGAACAAGAGGAGTCTAAAAAGTAGTAGTAAAAACAAAACCTAGCTAATATGGAGTGGGGGTAGGTTTACAATCAACCATGCCAAACTGATGTAGAATATCTGTAGCATATTTTTGTTATCTAATAGAAATACCCTATGAAGATTGATACACCTAGAGGCCATAAAAGTAAAGTAGATGTCCTAGATCAGTCATGTCAAATGTATTACTTAGCTTGTCCATGTCTTGAATCAAATAAACTGAACTGATAGTGAGGATGAGGTCATAAACATACAAAACCAAAATCATGATGTCCTCATCATGCCTTAATATATATATGTTATAGTCTGACTCACAATGATAAAAACCAAATTTATCCATATTTTCATACCAAGATTGAGGAGCTTGTTTGAGACCATATAGAGAATGATAAAGTCTACATACCAATGAGGAGTCATATACAAATCCTTGAGGTTGAGCCATATAGATCTCCTCTTGAAGATCACCATACAAAAATTCACTCTTCACATCCATCTGAGAAACTATCCAATGATGTGAAGTCATGAGTGAAAGTACAACATGAATAGAATTTATCTTCATAATAGGGGAAAAGGTTTTAGAGTAATCAACCCCTTCAACCTATGAAAAACCCTTTGTGATGAGTCATGACTTGTACTTGTCTACCAATCCATCTGTAGCATACTTGGTCTTATAGACCCATTTACATTTTATAAGTTTTTTTCCCTTGGGAAGAGATATAATGTCCCATATATTATTATTCTTCAATGAAGAATATTCATACTACATAGTAGCATCCCACTCAGGTGTACCATTGGCTTGATAAAATAAAAGTGGATCATTTGTAATAGAAAGACCCAAAAGGGCAACACCTGATGTCTATAAGTGAGTGCATCATGAATCAGAGGGATCACCAACCAAAGGACCAGCTACATGGAGAGTGATTTATGCCCACTTGGGCATCAAATGTGAAGAAGGTAGAGGTGGAATAGGAGCAAGATCAATAACAAGCTCATCATTATCATCAAGTGGAAGTAGGTCTTCACTATCAACTAAAAGAGGTAGAGATGAACTAGATGTAAAAGCCTCTAAAATGGGTTGTTCATTAACATGAACATCCCATTTAAATAATACATCTTTTATAACCAGATCAAGAAGATGATAGGCTTTGACATCTTCACGATATCTAACAAATATGAGTTGCTAGTTTTTATTCTCCAAATATTTGTGCTTGTCATTAGGAACAAATGCCCAAGCCATACTTCCAAAAACATGGAAATATGAAATATTAGGCTTGATGCCTAACCAAGATTCTTCAGGTGTCATGTTTTGCAAAACCTTGTGTGGCATGTGATTCTGTATGTAACTGGCACAACTTACTACTTTGACCTAAAAATTTGGTGGCAAATTTTTTGATTGTAACATGCAATTTTACATTTCTTTCAAAGTGTAATTTTTTCTCTCAGCGACACCATTCTATTATGGAGTGTATGGCGTAGTGAACTGATGTTAAATTCTATGCCCAATACAAAAATAAAAGAATGCATTACTATCATATTCCCCCCATTGTCAGTGTGTATCTTTTTGATAGGAAGAGAAGATTATTTTTACACAAACACTTTGAAATCTTTGAAGGTCTTAAACACTTCACTTTTGAAATTGAGAAAAATAAACTCAAGTCCTTCTAGTGATATCATCAATGAATGTGAGTGCATACTTAGCTCCTAAAAAAGATTGATTTGGAATAGAAATCAAATCACTATGAACCAACTCTAAAGGTGCAAGTTCACATTTGGCCTCACCAACTAGAAATGGATCCTGGTGTTGTTTACCAATTAGACAACTAGGGCATACTCCAAATATATAAGATACCTTTGGTAGGCTATTTACAAGATGTTTTGTAATCATCTACTACATGTACCTAAAATTAAAATGCCCCAACCTCTCATGCAAGAATTTTCTTAGTGAATCACCATGAGCCATAAGGGATAAATTAGAAGAAGAATTAGACTCAAAACCTTCAAAAGTGTAGAGCTTAGTATTATGATTTACAACTCCTCTATCTACTATCTCACTAGGATCATTACTTTCTCTAATTACAACATTTTTGGATGTAAATTATTGTTAGGTTGTCGAGCTAAAAGCTTCATCAAGATGCAAACAAGAGGAGGTTGCTGAGGTGCAAAGAAACTGACGTTAGTCAGGCCAACTGACATCGATCATGTTTAGAGCATAGGGCTACTGACATCGGTCATAGATCGGCTGACATTGGTCACCTCTAGCAATTGACATCGGTCACTTGTGTGGTTCCAGAACTATTAGTTCACAAATAGTTTGTTAACGAACTAGTTGTTTGCATGTTAAAGACTAATTTTAGTCTTGAGCTACGGTTTCTAATTATTGTAATTGGATGTCTAATTATTGTTTGGCATGGGATATATATAATAGACTCATGGGCTGTATTGTAAAGTGTGCTAGATAGAGAGAGCAAGGTTAGTTCCTTCAGAGGGAAGAGAGCAAGGTTGGCTCCTCATAGTGCCACAGTGCCAAGTGTGTATGATCAGGTAGATCTATGAGAGAGCAAGATCTAGTAGAAGATCCATAGGGGTGCTGGTTTGGAGAATCATAAGGACTTGGTGTAGCAAGGACAAGGGTTCTTCATGTGTGTATGATCTTGGTTGGTAGGTGTGCAAGGCTAGGTTGATCTGTGGTATAGCAAGATCAGGTGAGATCTACATGGTAAGTAAGATCAGTTGATCTATAGGTGTTTGTGTGTGTTTGATCTAGGTTTACAGGTGTTGCAAAACCAAGTTGATTTACAGGTGGTAGAAAGATCAAGGAGATCAACAACACAACAGGTAGCAAGATCAAGTGAGATCTACTTGGTGTACGTGGTGTACTCAGACTTGGAGTACGTGGAGTACTCAGTTAGACTGGAAGTAGGCAATGACAGTTGATTTGGTTGTCACTTACTAGTGGTACTGGTAGTATTTATACTAACTGGTTGGAGGTGAACAACAACTCTGTGTTTGAGTTGTTTGTTGTGACTGTGATTGAGAGAGAGAACTCTTGAAGAGATTTACTATGTACGCCCTAGAGGTGTGGGAGCCCTAGAGAGGTGTGAAGAAGATAGTGGTATCTTCTTTGTTGTATTTCTTTCTAGAAGAGTATTAATACATTTGGGTATTGTCTCTCATATTTTGTGTTATTTTTGAATTTCTAATTACTTATTACTTCTGGTTAAATTCCATGTTTAGTTACTTATACAAAGGTAATCAACTGTGCTCTTTATGAGCTGGGGGTCCTAACAACTGGTATCAGAGTAGGGTTAAGTTCACTAATAGGTGGTAAATCTTGTTAAGTGTGTGGATTACAGGTCACTCTCAGGGGTTTTTGATTGAGTCAGAGTATAGCAATGGCAGAAGAAAGTATGGAGGAATTCAATAGCAAGAATGATCAATTACGGTGTGATGGAAAGAAAGAGAAGGTAAAGAAAGATTGCTGGTTGGTAGAAGATCAGCATGAAGTAATTGAAAAAGTAGAAGTTACAGGTATTATTGCACAAGATGCTCTGGTATGTTCCTTGGATAAAGTAGAATCTTGTTTTATATATTCTGTTGCCTCTTTCCATGCAGCCTGAAATAGAGTATTTTTCCATGTTAAGGTCCTTGGAGACTTTGGAAAGATTTATTTAGGGGTTGGTGAGCCTTGTCAAATTGGTGGCAAAGGTGAAGTATGGCTGAAATTATAGGTGGCCAACACATGGGTGTTGAAGGATGTCATGCAGGTCCTAGTCCTGGAGAGGAGTCTAATCTCAGGAAAGTTGGGTGATGAGAGATGCACAATAACTCTCACAGTAGATGCACTTGAATTAGTAGGTGATAAGAAAGTATTTATCCTTTATCTATCTACTTATATTATTGATTCTCATTTTGTTGCAAGGATGTGGCTTTGTACGCTTGGTCACATGAGTAAGAAGGAGATGCCTATTCTTAAGAGGAAGTCAAATGTGTTTGACAAACTTAAGAACTAGAAAGCCTTGGTGTTCATGGAGGAGATGATGGATAGTGATCAGTGAGGGAGGCTAAATAAAATTGAGCAGGGTAGTTTAGATAGGGTTTTTATCCAAAGAGATCTCGTGGGTAAAAAGTCATCACTCATAGGAGAACACAATTACCAACATCAGTCAAGGAGAACTAACATCAAATAGACAAGTTCTAATGTCGATCATGTGTAGACCAGAGTTGATGGTGTCAAGCAGGGTAAGACCGACGTCGATCAGGAAATTGATGTCAGTGATAGGTGGACACCAATGTCAGTCAGATAACTGGTGTCGATAGTCAGGTTAGTCACATGGAACTGATGTTGGTCAGATGTAGACTAGGTGGTGACTGAGGTCGATCACTGAAACAAATTTTGGGCAGACAACAAGCTATCAAGGAGTCTCAAATGCCCATATGGAGGATTGAAAGGGTAAGTAATCCTCAAATTCATTATTCCTCTTCTTTATACTTATTGCTTATTGTAGAGCAGGAAGGATCCAGGAAATAGTGGGAGCATTGCATGAATGAGGAATTTGATTCCTAAGATGCAAAACCAAATGGGAGATTTGGTAGGGTTGCCAGCTGATATGAAAGCACTAAAAGATGAAAGGATTTTTTGGTTAAAGAATAGAGTGAATGGATACATGAGACGGAAGGCCAGGTCATATGATCTTGAGGAAGCTCCAAGATAGTGGTACAGGTTTGACAAGTGGATGACAAAGCATGGCTTTAGTCAATGTCATTGTAATCATTGTGGTTTTTTTACTAGGTTGGATGATGGTCACAACATTATCCTGTTACTATATGTCGTGTGTTTGCTTGTTACAGGGTCACACATGTAGGGTTTTTTTGAGCTAAAGGTAAAGTTAGTTTAGAGGTGTGTCATGAAGAATTTAGAAGGAGCAAAATTCTTTGGCATGAGTGTGTTTCTAGAGACATGGAAGGTCACAAGTTGATTTTGTCTCTGGATGATTGTGTTAAATCAGTTAGCATGCCGATGGTTAGACAGTTTTATGAACAATGTCCTAATTCACATGATGAGGTTAAGTACATGTGTACTAGACCTAAGTTTGCCCAAGCAGTGGGTGTTGTCAGCAAGTTCATAGCCAATTCAGGAAAGAATCACTGGAGGGTAGTTTAGTGGGTTCTTAGGTATCTGAGAGGGACTAGTAGTAGGGATTCATGCTATGCAGGGTCAACTTATTTTCTACATGAGTTTGTAGATGTTGATGCGGCAAGTTACTTGGATGATAGGCAGAGCACCATAGGATGTGTGGTGGTTGATCTTCAAGGTTGAGCTTGAAGAGGGATACAAGCTAGGAAATAGATTAGATGATGTACAGGTATAGGTATAGGTGTAGCTATTTATCTCTAAGTGGGTGATTGTTAGGTTGTGGAGCTAAAAGCTTCACTAGGATGTAAATAGGAGGAGGTTGCTGAGGTGCAGAGAAACTGACATCGATCAGGCCAACCAACATCGGTCATATTTAGAGCACAAGGCTACTAACATCAGTCATGGATCAGTCAATGTTGGTCACCTCCAGTGACTAACGTCAGTCACCTGTGTAGTTCTAGAACTGTTAGTTCACAAATAGTTTGCTAATGAACTGATTGTTTGCATGTTAAAGACTAATTTTAGTCTTGAGCTATGATTTCTAATTATTGTAATTGGATGTCTAATTATTGTTTGGCATGGGATCTATATAAT
Organism: Torreya grandis; assembly: GCA_037957365.1. Taxonomy (NCBI): domain Eukaryota; kingdom Viridiplantae; phylum Streptophyta; class Pinopsida; order Cupressales; family Taxaceae; genus Torreya; species Torreya grandis. The sequence goes on along the minus strand of JARHVA010000810.1, from coordinate 4,118,009 downwards.
AGACTCATAGGCTGTATTGTAAAGTGTGCTAGATAGAGAGAGCAAGGTTAGCTCCTTCAAAGGGAAGAGAGCAAGGTTGGCTCCTCTTAGTGCCATAGTGCCAAGTGTGTATGATCATGTAGATCTGTGGGAGAGCAAGATCTGGTAGAAGATCCATAGGGGTGCTGGTTTGGAGAATCATAAGGACTTGGTGTAGTAAGGACAAGGGTTCTTCATGTGTGTATGATCTCGGTCGACAGGTGTGTAAGGCTAAGTTGATCTGTGATATAGCAAGATCAGGTGAGATCTACATGGTAAGTAAGATTGGTTGATTTATAGGTGTTTGTGTGTGTTTGATATAGGTTTTTAGGTGTTGCAAAACTAAGTTGATTTTCAAGTGGTAGCAAGATCAGGGAGATCAACAACACAACAGGTAGCAATATTAGGTGATATCTACTTAGAGTACGTTGTGTACTCTAACTTGGAATACGTGGAGTACTTGATTGGACTGGAAGTAGGCAACGATGGTTGATTCGATTGTCACTTACTAGTGGTACTGGCAGTATTTATATTGACTGGTTGGAGGTGAACAACAACTCTATGTTTGAGTTGTTTATTGTGACTGTGATTGAGAGAGAGAACTCTTGAAGAGATTTATTGTGTACACCCTAGAGGTGTGGGAGCCCTAGAGAGGTGTGAAGAAGATTGTGGCATCTTCTTTGTTGTATTTCTTTTTGGAAGAGTATTAATACATCTGGGTATTGTCTCTCATATTCTATGTTATTTCTAAATTTCTAGTTACTTGTTACTTCTGGTTAAATTCCGTGTTTAGTTGCTTATACAAAGGTAATCAACTGTGCTCTTTATGAGCTGGGGGTCCTGACAATTATATAGTTTTTCCATTTCCTAAATTAAATTTTTTATACATAGATAATAAATTTGAAGAAATTTTGGGTACACATAATACATTATTGATGCAACCATTAATTATCTCAACTGTACCAGATCCCAAAACATTAACTCAAGAGGAGTTGCCAAATACTATCTATGAAGTATTATATTTAGAGCGAGAAGTAAGAAGATCTTGTGAATGTGTGAGATGGTTTGAATGACCTAAATCATATATCCAATCATCATTGGATGCAGAGATGGCCCTAGCAGAAAGAGATTCCCCTTTTCTTGATGAATTTCTTGTAGATGACTTGGAAGGTAGTTAAATATTTTGTTGTTTTACTATAGCTTCTAAAGCTTCCATTTTTTTTGAAACAATGTGATTATAAATGGTTTGTTCCCCCACAAAAGCCACAAGGGTCATAAGTCTTCTTTTTCCTAAAAGGTTGTTTATAATTTTTTTTACTGAGAAAGCTTAGGAAGCTAAGAGGAAGATTTAATTGTTTTAGAAGGTGGTGTTTTTGATTTAGGTTTAGATGATAGTTTCCATTTGGAGGTGTTTACAATTAAATCATGACTAGCACTTGGAAGAGCATCTAGAGACATTAGTTTAGTTTTTTCTCTAGTCAATCTTTCACAAAATACTTCAAAGGAGGGCCACTTAAATTCATCACCTAGTGTGTCCATCATAGTATAAAAAGTAGACAAAAAACACCATATGGTCCTTTTAGTTTAGAAAGAATAAAAAAAATATATTTCCTATCAGTTTTTTCTTTATCACCTACTTTCAATTTTGATCTAAGAAACTTAAATTTTGCAATAAATTCATCTATGGAAAAAAATTTGAACACAAAAGGGAATTCAACTTAGCATTTATTTGTAACATTTTGAACTAATTAACTTTGCCAAAAAGGTTTTTAAATTTGTCCCATACCTCTTCTGGTGATTTTGCATCAGAAATATGAAATTGAAGGTTGTCTAAGATGTTGAGGCTAATCAAACCAAGAGCCTCATCTTGCTTGCAACCATACACATATTTGTCTTTCTCAAAAGTGAATGCTGCAGGAGCTATGTCATTAAAAATCCTCCATAATCCTTTTGACATGAGAAGTTGTTGCATCTTTGGTTTCCAAGCATGAAAGTTGAAGGAGTCAAAAGGATCAAACATCTAGGAATCATTTCTCAAAGAAGAGGAAGTAGTGGTAAATAATCGTGACATTATGCTTACAAATTTTGATTAAAAAAATTAACCCTGTTACAATTTTAATGCCTTATGATGAAAAATTCCCCCTTCTTTACTTGAAATAAATAACTAATTGTTTACAAATTTTACAAAAAATACCTTCAAACATTTTGTAGAAACTTTAAATATAATGGTTTGCCCTTTTTTACCACTATATATTAAAACAAGTGTCCATTTTGTATGTATAAAAATATATATTGTTTACAAAAAATTTAACAGGATTTGCACAGGTCTTAGAATATTTGAGTCTTTTTTCAAAAGAAATAACCAACTTTCATCCACCTGCTAGTGTCAAAGCTACCAAGTGTAAATAGAGTAATTGCATGTCGTGACTCCGACAAAGGAAGATTCCATGCAATGAGAAGGTTAAAAATAGTAACCAGAAAAAAAAGGCATTGAAAATCCAAGATGAACATCCATGCCAAAAGCAATGAGCTGAAACACATTGTGATATGAACAAGCCATAGTGGACATTATAAGACTAGTTAAACGCTAGATATTAGGAAATAATGCAACGTGCTATTCCTTTTCCATTCTTGGTTCACCACAATGGATTAAAACTTGCACCACGATTTTTTTTGGTAATGTCTATCCTTTAGATGGTGATGTATCTGGGTTGCAAAATGTAACAACCACATTTATGTTGTTTCATAAGATCAACAAAGAGACTTGAACAAGGTATATTTGTGGATTAAAACTTGCACCACAATTTTTTTTGGTAATGTCTATCCTTTAGATGGTGATGTATCTGGGTTGCAAAATGTAACAACCACATTTATGTTGTTTCATAAGATCAACAAAGAGACTTGAACAAGGTATATGTAGGATACCAACTTTGATCAACACCCAATTTTAAGATCAAATAATGTCTCTAAGAATTAGCGACTGCATTGGCAAAAAATCTACCCTAAAATCTAGGGGCAATTTACTAGAGGAGAATTTTAGGTCTTCACAATATCAAAATAGACAAATAATTTCTTAAAAAAAATTGATCTCAAAAAAAAAAGCTTCAGCATTTATGTAAAAAAAATGGACTTTTAAATAGAATTTAAATATTGATGTATAAAATTTACTGATCATATAAGCTTACTTGTACCATCTTCATGAATCAAATGAAGAATCAAGTATTTTGTCAAGGAACTAGATCAAAACTGAACAAAGTCCTACTGATTGTGTCTATAAGCAATTGAATCCTATAAATAGCAAATCCAAAAGCTATGATACCATATAAAAATTTTCAATAAGGTTACATAATGCACATGACCAATATAGATCATAGGGTTACTGTATAAAATCTTACACAAACAATGAATACTTAGATCATAAAAATAACCTTGAAAAAATATTATTGATCAATACAAATGTATTGCCAATATATTCCATAATAATCTCATAACACTTGCATTTCTCACTTCAATAAAATATACTGTGGAGGAGTGATGTATATATGCAATAATAGTTTGTTAGAAAAACAAACTATAACATAATACATACTTAAAAAATCATAAAAAATACTAAATCCCGTATTGAGTGGGAAAGTCTATGGGAAACCTAATAATGGTTGAGAAATGAAAACTATAAGTCAATCATAAATATAGACTCTATGATTAACAAAAATTCCTAAGTGAGAATATTAACTACATATGGTAACTTGATGCGAGTAAAAAAGATTTACTCTATGTGAGCTTATGCATACTACTCCAACAATAAAGGCATTATAACTAGTTGTGTGTATAATGGTGTAAAGACCATAGCTTAAAGGCTTCGTCAGTAGACACCTCCTTTTACATCTTAGTTGTTGAAGAAAGCTTGCAACAGTAGGCAGGGGCCAAATGGCTACAGCTTCACACTATTAATAAAACTAAATTTTACAAATACTTGTTAAATTTTTGATTCTCAAGATCCTTCAAAAAGGGCAAGAGAAGAGCATACTCTTATAAAAAGGCTACTAGATTTCTAATGCTTAGAAAATTTCCGATGCAAACTCTATGGAGGAATGGCCTATATATAGTATTTTGGGAGGTCCTACCTAGAATCTTTGCCAAGGCGGTGTCATGTCCCATCATACTTTATAGCGTAAAAGTTAATCTACAAGGAAATGCTACTGGATGCACTGGATGATGATGATGTTTGGATTGGTGGGTCCAACATTGCTTTTGCTTCAGTCAGTAAGTCATCTTCACTGATAGGATTGAAAAGACATCTTAGATGGAAGGTACTAGAAAGATGCCAGTGCTGGGGTCCAGCTTCACATGCAAGATATCGTGGAGTGATATGAAAATAAGATTCCCACTCCAACTTTCATCGAATGATAGCATGCACTACAGTGTCTTGATCATGGTTTTCCTCTTCATGGATGCGGTGTGGGCCATGCTTGGCAACCCATCGATACAGATGTTCATTTTATGGAGACCTTATCTTAATCAACCATGTCCATAAAGGACACTTTAATAATTTAGTGAATTGGTGGTAAAGAAATTTATTGTTAAATCTTTCAATATAGATGACTCCAAAATTTTGGTGGCAATTTGCCTAGATAGTAGCTGCTAAAGACATTTGTAGATCTTGTCCTACTGCATAAGAAATCCTTGTATATCTTGGATGCAACCCTTCACACAGAATTTGTTCTTGGATAAGGATATTCAAGGATGGAAATCCTTGGTTATAAATTCTGGTTAGATTAGAACTAGGAATGGGTTGATGCATAAGTGTAGTTGGAGGATTTCTGCTAAGCCAATTTGTAATAATATTATCAGTACCTTTGATGTTTTCAATCAAAAAATTAAACTAATTAAAGAATGCTTGCCATCTAACATATTTACCATGACCATCCTTTCGACTATGATTCTTTTCTTTAAAGGTCAGAAATCTAGTACAATCGGTAATTACAACAAAATGAGGCAAATGGAGAAGTTTCGACATAAACTTCTCAAGGCATTTCTTTACAGCATAGATTTCTTTATTAGAAGAAATCCATTTTAGAACATTAGTACTGAAAACTCCACTAGCGAATTCACATACAAATTTCTTATTATTATGTAAGCAAACAAGTACTCCTCCCCATGCAATATCGAAAGCATTAGTATAAACCTTCATTTGGTCTGATTTTGGGATATATAGCTCTGGAAGTGAAGCAACTATAGATTTAATTTTTTGGATAGCTATTGTATGTTCGTTCTTCCAACAAAAAGCTTTCTTTTTCTAGAGAAGTTCTTGAAGTACGAACCTGTCTTGACCAGAATTAGGATAAAAACTATTTAAATAGTTAAGTAATCCCAAAAATGCTTGAAGCTTATACTTATCTAGCTTCTCTGAAAAACTGATGACCTTTTCTTTAATATGTGGCTATATTTACAGTCTAGAATCTCGGATCACCATTCTGAGGAAATTGCATTCAATCTTGCATAACTAAATTTTTGTTTCTAAAAGTACTATTCCTACATCTTGAGCCAATTGAAAAATACTATTAAGCCGTAGCCATTCGGCCCCTGCCTACTGCCGCAGGCTTTCTTCAACAACTAAGCTGTAAAAGAAGGAGGTGTCTACTGATGATAAAAGATTGGTATCAGAGCCAAGGTTACTACTACTGGAGTTGGTTTTAATCTGTAAGAATTTTTGGCTTTGACTTTTTGAGTTCTCTACTTTGAAAAATTCTTTGGGAAAGTTTATTGCATCGAGTCTCTGGCCATTTAAAAAAATTGTCATAGGCCTTTTTATCTTTGTATTTTCTTATTTCCCTTACCAAAATTTTCTCGCTTACCAAACCTCAAATCTCTTCGCTATGGAATTTGGAAAGACCCAAACAACCTCTATAGTAGAAATCATGAATGAATATGAATTAGAAGGAACCTATGAACTCCCTTCTTTCATTCTAGAACAAATATCTGACTGCCCAGATATTGAAATCACTGAAGAAAATCTAGAAAAGGAAAATAGCCTGTATAAACCTCTGGCTATAAAAGCTTCACATGTATATAAGAAATTTGAACTTCTAAAATCTAAGTTTGTCTATAATTCTATGTATTTGTCTTTTATCAAACCATGAATCAAATATTTAGAAATAACCCTTAGCTATAAGCCAAAGAAGAGCTTCCAAACAAATTTACTATCTTTGTTACCTGAATTAGAGATCAATTATATCAAGTCACATGAAGATGTGAAATTTTTACACTTTGGTCTCATCAAAATTCACATAAATCCTTTGATTCCTGGTAATATAAAACCTATCATTTATTTAGCCTTGTGTGATCATCATCAAGTTAGTTTTAAACACTCCTGTCAAATATCAAGTCTTGGTCGCTTGAATGATGAAGTTATATGTTTTGAGTTTTGTCCTAATCTTTTTGTCTCAGTCCGCGATAAGGGATGTAAAGAAGTTAAAAATGGATCTTTAGATTGTTAGGGGTTATTCACCTCCCTCTTTGGTCTAGATATGTTTGGTGAATTTAAGTATGCTTCTATAATTTTTTTTTTGTCTATAGCATGACAAATACTAATCACCCAAAGATCTTAGAAAATCTGCCTTATGCCAGAAGACTTAATGGTACTGTCCAACTTCAAAAAGGCCATATAGAGTCTGTAGAAATACCTTCTAATTGGAAACTTGATTGGTTGAAAAATGTTTCTCCTAGAATGAAAGGTCAAGCCACAGTACATAAAAGTGATGGCAAAATTGTAAATATACTTCCCAGATCTTTGTCTATTAACTCTTCTAATTTCTCTCCATCTAGACCATCAACCTCTTCTTCTCGCAGAATTATCAAAACAGGTCACATTTTGATTGAAGATGAAGAAGTCAACCAAGGAAGTGATCCAAAGAATCAATTACCCTATACAATGATGAATCTTCTTAGAGAAGAAAGTCTGGAATACTAAACAGAGAATAAAGTTACTCTGTATAAAGGTGGAAGATGGCCACCTCATAAAGGAATGTATAAGTAGTCAGTAGGAACTATACAATACTTTTCAGCTGCTTATCAAGGAGATGTTGAACCCTCTAATGAGTTCAAACAAAGAAACTATACTGCAAGGTTTAACTCACATTTTACAGAGAATTTTGATGAATTCTATCGAGATGTCTTGTATCTTAAAGATAGAATAGAAAAGATAGCAATTTTTGAAGACAAAATATAGAAACAATTGTCTTCCATTGATTCTAAACTAGATGTTTTAGATGATAGTTTAGAATGGCTTTCTAAATAGGATCAGCAGGCAGAATCCTCTGCCAAATAGCTCATCTATCTAATTGCTTTCACCTCTAATTTCAAAACTTGTAAAAAGTAGTCCAATGCTACCCTTATGCAAAGAACGCATGTCTAGTTGCAGCCATGATATTTAAATATTGATGATCTCCTTAATCCCTTGAAGGAAATTACTGCACGGTGTAATTTTATGAGAGTCATCACAATAAATTCCCATTTAGATCCAACTAGAACTACTAATTTTTCTTGAAAGTTTTTTTGGGGTATTGTTGACCAATGGTGGAATACCATGACTGAAGCCGAACAATTTGAGTGTGTACATAATCAACCTGATCCATTAGCCACATTATTTCATTTATTAATAAATGAGTTTGCACCTCCAGTCACCAACAGAGATCTGAAATCCAAAAAATGACTTCTAAAAATGGAGCTTTGTGATTTAAAATAATTTGATGCTTTTGCCAAGCAGTTCTGAGAATTGGCATACAAAAGTAAGAGTTTTTCATCCACTAAGATTAAGATCAAATTTTTGCATGCATTACCCTATAATCTTATTGATAGGATTATTTCCTATATTGATCTTAAGGGACTGACCATTGAAGATCTCTCTCTTAGATGTGATTGATTTTTCCAAATAGCAAGCTATGTGTTTAGTGTATGAGACTAAGTCCATTAAAAAACTCACAAAGCATCAAGCCTCCCAGATTGCTCCTGCATTTCTTGAAATAGCCCCTTTTGGCTATCAGCCATTTGTACAACCTCATAAATAGTAGAAAAAATGTCGTAAGCATCTCTCTTTCTAGTGTCACTCTTTTCCTCGTAAGCATTCCTATGCACCTCCTCATCATTTCCTCAAGAAATGATGCACTGCACATCCTCAATCCAAACAGCCTATTTGCTACATCTGTCACAAACCTGGCCATATTGCTCCTCAATGTCACTACAAAAATATTGCAGTCAAAGTTGTCTTTACTTCCAATGTAGCAGCGTGGTGGGATATTGTTGATTCTGATGAAGACCTCTATCTATGAACCAATTCTAGATGATCTCCCCGAAGGCAATTCAGAAGATGACAATGATGTAGATGCTCTTGATTCATTAGCTAATGACTTGGAACAATTGCTAACCAACATGCAACACCCATGGTACTAACCTCATCACCATGATCACTCACAGCTACATTATGAAGCACATGGAACTTGGTCTAGACATCACCAAGAAGTACCAGAAAGACCAAAAAAGCTAAGGACAAGAGGATACTCCAAAGGAGAAGGAACATCCAGAGGGAGATAACATCAATGCCTAGAATGCCACTGACATTACAAAGACCCCAACATCCTCTTTTGAAAATTTAGAGCTCTTTCAAGCCCAATGACTCTTGGATCAAAAACAAATTCACTAGCAAAGATTGTCCAAGAGAGATTCTAGCACTAAAGATCGAGCCACAGTGGGATATATTATTGCCCACAGAAGATAAAGAAGAAGATGAAGAAGTAGAAAGCTCTTTCTACTCAGACCAAGATTATTGTCCAACTGAATGTAGTAATCTCCAAGAAGAAGAAGAAGCAAAACCAAAAACTTAAGACATCTACACTAAACAATCTATTGTTTAGGATCTAGGGAGACAAATATTGATATGTACTAGTATTCCTCCTTTGGAAATCCCACAACTAGATTACTTAACCCAGCTAATTAATGGAAAGTTTGCCCAATTTATCACATTAGAAATTAATGGCAGACTTGTAGATGCCCAAATTGATACAGGAGCTTCTCTCTCCTTTGCTAAATCACAACTCATCCATGATTGGAAGACATTGGATGATGTCATGGCTTATAAGGGCCTAGATGTCCAAGGGAACAGTTTTATTTATAACAAATATAAATATCAGCAAACCCTTCAGATACAAGATAAAATCTTCCATGTTGATTTCTTTACTTTAGATAGAATGCCTATAGACATTCTCTTAGGTGGTGCCTTTATTGACAGATACTCTCCCTATGGTTCAACCACCAAGAGTATCATGTTTACCATAGAAAATGAAAGGCTCAAAATTCCTCATCTTATCTATGCCACTGAGCAGTTTCCTAGTTCAGTGACTCAAATACCAGAGATAATAATCCCAGTTGAAATCCACAAAATAGGAGAAAATATTAAAGCCACTATTTATTCTGACAACCCTCAGCAGTTCTGGTCAAAATCTATGCCTGAGATGGACATAAAAATCCTTGAAGGTAAACATATGAAAATTGGGAAAAAGATCCCTATACCAGCTTAGGATTATAATGATATGGAACTCTAGATCAAAGAATTGGAGGCTAATGGTTTCATTGAGAAATCAACTTCTCCTTTTTGTTGTTATGCATTCATGGTTAACAAACATTCTAAGTAAAAAAGAGGAAAGAAAAGAATGGTCATCAATTATCAACCATTAAATGCTATCACACAGCCATTTCCATATCCAATTCTAGATAAAAGCTATCTATTGGAGAAAGTTGCAACATGTAAATACTTCTGCCAATTTGATTGTAAATTTGGCTTTTATCAGATTAGAGTCAAGGAAGCAGATAAAGAGAAAACAACATTTAGCTACCCTTTCGGCCATTTTTAGTGGATAGTGATGCCTTTTAGCTTGATGAATGCCCCAACATATTATCAAGCACATAAGGATAAAATATTCCAAGGCACCTCTAACTTTTTGTGTGTATATATTGATGATATACTAATTTTTAGTAATTCTCTTACTGACCACTCTACTCATCTCTCCAAATTCTTTCAATTGGCTCAAGATGCAGGAATAGTACTTTCAAAAACAAAAAATTAGTTATGAAATACTGAATGCAATTTCCTTGGAATGGTGATCCGAGATTCTAGACTGCAAATATAACCACATATTAAAGAAAAGGTCATCAATTTTCTAGAGAAGCTAGATAAGTCTAAGCTTCAAGCATTTTTGGGATTACTTAACTATTTAAATAGTTTTTATCTTAATTCTGGTCAAGATAGGTTCATACTTCAAGAACTTCTCCAGAATAAGAAAGCTTTTTGTTGGAAGGATGAACATACAACAGCTGTCCAAAAAATTAAATCTATAGTTGATTCACTTCCAGAGCTATATATCCCAAAATCAGACCAAATGAAGGTTTATACTGATGCCTCTGATATTGCATGGGGAGGAGTACTTGTTTGCTTACATAATAATAAGGAATTCATATGTGAATTTGCTAGTGGAGTTTTCAGTACTGATGTTCTAAAATGGATTTATTTTGATAAAGAAATCTATGCTGTAAAGAAATGCCTTGATAAGTTTATGTTAAAACTTCTCCATTTGCCTCATTTTGTTGTACTTACTGATTGTACTAGATTTTTGACCTTTAAAGAAAAGGATGGTCATGGTAAATATGTTAGATGGCAAACATTCTTTAATCAGTTTAATTTTTTGGTCAAACACATCAAAGGTACTGATAATATTATTGCAGATTGGCTTAGCATAAATCCTCCAACTACACTTATGCATCAACCCATTCCTAGTTTTAATCTAACCAAAATTTATAACCAAGGATTTCCATCCTTGAATATCCTTGTCCAAGAACAAATTTTATGTGAAGGGTTGCATCTAAGATATATAAGGATTTCTTATGCAGCAGGACAAGATCGACAAATGTCTTCAGCAGCTACTATCTAGGCAAACTACCACCAAAATTCTGGAGTCATCTATATTGAAAGATTAAATAGTGAATTTCTTTACCACAAATTCACTAAATTATTAAATCATCCTTTATGGACATGGTTGATTAAGATAAGGTCTCCACATAATGAACATCTGTATCGATGGGTTGCTAGGCATGGCCCACACCACATCCATGAAGAGGAGAACCATGATCAAGACAATGTAGTGCATGCTATCATTCGATGATAGCTGGAGTGGGAATCTTATTCTCATATCACTTCACGATATCATGCATGTGAAGCTAGACCCTAGCACTAGCATCTTTCCAGTACCTTCCAACTAAGATGTCTTTTCAATCCTATTAGCGAAGATGACTTACTAACTAAAGTAGAAGCAATGTTGGACCCACCAAGCCAAACATCATCATCATCCAGTGCATCTAACATCATTTTCTTGTAGATTAAATTTTACGCTATAAAGTATGATGGGGCATGACATCGCCTTGGCAAAGATTCCAGGCAAGACCTCCCAAAATACTATATATAGGCCATTCCTCCATAGAGTTGCATCAAAAAAATTGATATTTTGGTGTGGATCTTTGAACCACTACTTAAGGTGCAATCAGACTTTATCACCAAATAAAAATGCATGAGGTGTGTAATACATGTAATGGCACTCATTGTACTTTGATTATGTGTGAGAAAGGATCTATCAAACTTGATGATGAATAGATTGTATGTGGCATAAGGAATTCTTTGCTTTATCTGCTTCATGTTCTTATGAATGCAAATTAATTCTAGATGGTTTATGGTAGGAGATGTTTAGAAGTGTTAAATGTTGAAACCTAAGCATGTCTTGAATGGAATATGTCCCATACAAATGTGTAGAGATCTATTACAGGCATGTTGAATGTATAATATTTTATCATCCCAAGTATGAGCATGAATGTAGCTATACATTCACATAAGATAAACAAGTATTTGATTGAAAAATTATATTTGACCATTTGTAAATGGATGAAAATTTATTGATTGGTGAATCTGTGTTCCCATCAAGTCCCATAGTGATTACCAAAAATGACTCACAAAACATGGATCTCAATAAAAAATTATGAATTTTGGGAGTCCAAAGTGAACCCAAATATGGTTGAATAAGGCTTATGTAGTTTTATATGCATCAATGTCTTTCTTTTATGTGACCATGATATCCATATTTGAAAACCTATCCACTATAATGAACACAACACAATGTTGGTGTCTCATCATAGGCAACCCCGTAAAGAAGTACATCATAATATATTACCATGGTTTGGATGGAACCAATAGAGGTTTGTAAAGTCCTAGATTCCTATTCATGGGCTTTGTGATGCAAATAGGAATGTAAGACTTGATGTGGTATTCCATTTATGGCTAGTATAAGTGTGACTATAATGTAACTAGAGTCATTGTCACACCAAAATGTCTCAAGGTCTTGAAGTAGTGCACCTCATAGATGGGCCATTATCGAGGTGAACCACTAGGAACATATAAATGTTTGAGCTTGTAAAGAAAATGGATTGATAAGTATAACTCCCAAACTTGTTTACCTTACATGAGGCAGTTGTAAGTATCAATGAAGTTTAGATTACTTAAGTAGAGGGGTACCTAGTCTATGAAATTATGGTTTTAAGTGTCCAGCATTGTGATGAACACGTGAACTGGTAGTCATCCATGGAAATTTTTTGCCTTGTTATCCTTCCATTTATTTTTCTTAATCATGAGATGGAAATATTATACATAAGTCATACATTTCATGTGGTTCATGTTATATACCTTACTTTGTGTTTGTAGAAACTAAAGTGGATTATTATCAGAATGAGTAACTATCTCCTTCCCCAAGATATAATGACATCATCACTTTATTGTCTGCATAATAACATGCTTCTCTTTTTCATAGGTGGAGTATCTTTTCACCATGTCATTGAATAGTTCTGAGTGGTATGTGATTGGATGTCCATCATGTATGATTACTTCATCGAGTACATAGTCATATGTATTGGTGTGAAGTTTAAAAGAGAATGCAATGTTGATAATTACAAGTATAGGATCTTGAGTCAAATTGAACTTGGATTTTACACATGTTATCTTGATGTGTGACCAAAAGATGTGTGAAAACTAAGTACAAATATACACTAGAAGTTTATGAGTCCAAGAAAGCTCCTTAATTTTATGATATTTCATAAAATTGGCCAATCCTAGATCAATTTGATCTTTTTTGGGTCTACATGGGTTCCTACATGGTCAATCTATATCTCAGATACTATATCTATGCAACATGAAATTTACACTTTACTAATATGGCCTACAAATTATGTGAACACAAGATGTATAAAAACCACATGATATGTTTTACATGCTCATCACATATATTGATAACTATGAGGATGCCATCGAAGTAGACGTTGACAAAAAGAGGCAAGGAATGGCTTGAGTAGATTATCCAACAAGTTCATGAATTTTTTTGACACATTGGTTAGGCCAAAAGGTATAACCAACCATCATATAATCCTTTGTATGTTTCTAAGGTTGTCTTTGAGATGTCTTAAATTTGGATGAAACCCTAATGGTAACTTAACTTCAAGTCAATCTTGATAAAGTATTGTGCACCTTAGAATGGGTCTAAGAGGTCATCAGTACATGGTAATGGATACCAATTATTCACCATGATTTTATTGAGTGTGTGAAATTCTATGTAGAGATGTTATGACCCATCCTACTTAGGTGTGATAACTATCAAAAGCATGTAAGGAGAAGAGGTAGGATTGATCTAGCTTGATCTAGCCTAATTTAGGATCTCTTATATTTAGTGTCATATTTCATCATACTCCTAAAACAATCTATGCTATATAGGGCTATTTGGAATAGGGTATCCAGGGACAACATCAATGTGCTGATTTACTCTGTAGTGTATGGGAATGACTTCAATCTCTTTTAATACTTCATCATACTTCTATATTAAATTTTCAAGCTACTACTATTGTGATATTGATTATATGGTGCATGCTACCAAAGTGTGTTTCATCTCCTACTCTAGTGTATCAAAACAAACCATGAGTAATACAAACTTATGCACATGTGAGATGAGTTTCTGACATTATTTAGTATAGTTCAAGGTGACTTTAGTCATTAGGGTTGAGTTAAATTTTTTGAATAAGCAATCTTGTGTGTGAAAATTATAACACTAGGGCTTGGATTGGTATGTAGCTTCACAATCATACAAATATGGCCTTCCTAGAAAGATGTTATAGACCTCTTAAAGTACAATATCACAAATGACAATGTCCTCCATAGGCTTGAATTTGTAATAGAAGGTGCATTATGACTAGAGTTGTATATCCTTACCTTATTTTAACCACACTAGTGAGTATGGTTTAGGATATATAATAGTGTCAAGGCCAAGGTATTGTGTTTTGGAGTATGTAATTATGTTTTTATGACTCCAACTGTTAATGATGACATGAAGATTCTAAACCTTCACCCATAATTTGGTGTGAAAGTGAGTTCACACTTCTTAAATTTTTTTATTGTAGTGGTGTTAGTTGTTAGACATGTAGCATCTAGATTAGTGTTGTCTATCTACATGTGACCTAATGTAGACTATGTGAGTAAGTATTTTCGGGTGTGGCATTTAGATTCATCATAGGTGTGTGATCAATGGTAATGGAACCAATTGTCACCAAAATTCCTCTTTCCTTTATCTAAAGTAGAATGGGTAGGAGCCTTTGAATGTTAGATAGTCTTTTGAGGCTGATTTCCTTTGAAATAAGTTATCTACTTCTATGTAGAAGGACATGATGAGGAATTATGCATGGGCTATATTCTACACATGAAATTGGATGAAGAGGTGAGATGTTGCTTCATATTTGACTTCATTTTGATATTGGAAACATTAATATATGATTTATTGAGAGTATCATAAGTCAATAACTCCATCTTTGAACAAATATAAGGTAAGATTTTGCTAATGTACTTTAACACCTTATGTTGTTCAGATAAATTCTATTACAGGCACACAAATAAGTCATGTAATGTGTTTGTGCAGTCTTCCACTGATTACTCCTTATGTTGGTGTAATTATTATAACTTGATTTATTCATAATAAAAATGATAGAGAAGATAGAACTCCTCCTTAAGTGCATTGATAAAGGTCTTATAAGACTCAATTGAAACATAATCTTGTACACATTGTGTACTAAACTTCTCCCACTAGTGAACAACTAGAATGATCATCTTCAAAATTATGATAGAAATCTTCTCAACATCATAAAATTGATTTATTGAGAAGTATGCATCAAGTTGTAAAATCTAAGAATCCATTGTTGTCGCATCAATTTTTCCTTTCAACAAAGGGATGTAAATATTGAATTTCACTTTGAAGGGGGTTTATTTTTGAAACCAATGTTGAATGAATTATGGAGGTGTGCCAAAGGACGTTGAGTTGAGATACATAATAACCTCATCAAATTGGCCAAAATGTTTGATGTGTTGCTCCTCTTATGCATCAATAATAAGCCTTACAAAATTTGGGGCTTCCTTAGGTTACTTTTTGGTGTTATCCATCTTAATTTTTCCACAATGTTCCTCAAAGTATTCTAAAATAGAACTGAATGATAATCATTCTCTCTCTTATTGCACTCATGTGTTTATAGGCATATAAAGGAAATAATTACACTCTAATACCAATGATCTACACTATGGGCCCCTAAGACTCAATGTGTGGGTGACAACCATACATTAGAGATAATACATATGGCTATGCAAAGTGTGTATGTGAAATAATACTTAGACAAATCAAACAACACATATTAGAGTAAATAAAAAGTCTTATACTTGTATAAATGTAAATTATATTCAATATGAATGAATATGGAATGGTACAATGAGTTAAATTTAATTTTTGACAAAATGAATATGCAAAGAATGTTATCTATGGTTACGAATGTGTATGGCATCAACCCTAGGTTGAATGCATATGTGATATTTGTGTACAAGGAATACAAGAGGTAGTTACAACTGCTACCAATTACAAAGGAGATGGTTATGAGTCATATTGTCTTCCATACTAAGAAATGATTGGTCTTATAGGTACCTAGTAACAAGATATTAACATGTTGTAGGATAAGATGTTTTAATTATAAAGTAACATTGTTGGAGCAAGCTAACATATAGACATACTTAGGTAAGGAAAGTATATGTGCACATAAATTATGGCATGCTTGGTGTGTAAGTGTGTTCATATAGATATGAGCAAGCACAATCTAGGCATGTAGATCTATGAGTAAGCATGACATTGATATGGGGGAGTGAGAGCAAGCTCAATGTGAATAAGTATATAGGATGGCACATCAAGTGTGAGAGTGACATAGGCACACATAGGAGAAGTGGTCATTGTGTGAGAGTTTTACACATATCATCAAAATTAAAACCTTCCTTATAAGTCGATCCATTATTTTAGGATAGGTAGTATGAGGTTTTACCCATTTTTATTGCTATAAATGCACATCTAAGCCACTTATTCTACCACTTATAAATTTAATTTTTGAGGCACACTTATACTATTGGAAACAAATAAAAGCTTCCATATTATTTCAAATTTTGTTTATATTCACTTGAAATAACATTTATCAAAGTCGAGAACCTATTCTATCCATGTCAAGTAAAGCATTATCAAGTCTTAAATCCAATTATAGATGTAAAACATGTAATAAATAAACACTATCATAATAACCACTCTTGGTGGGAGAACTAGTGGGATTGATTCCCTCTTTGGAGTACTTTGGATATGTCGATAGTGTTAGATCATCATGGTGGTCATTGGGATCAACTCAAACCATTACACTCCCTTCTTTCCTCTTTGTACATTTTTAGCTATCACAAAATCCTAGTGGGGTTTTAACCTTGAGGAGGTCATTTGTAGGTCATCCATGCATAAATAAAGGTCAAAATTCCAAATATATTTATATTTTATGTAAATGCAAGTGACTATACCATAAATTTTTTATTTTCTCATTCAGGTAAAGATTGACCCATAAAGATCAAGAGTGCAAGTTAATCATTATTATTTTCAATTGATTCAGATGTAAAATAGTGACAATCACTATTTTAGTTGTATGCAGTCAATCAAGTTTGAATTGATCATTGCAACCATATTTTTTATGAAACTATGATATTTCTTCTCTTTAATTTGTTATTTTAGTAGTTTTTATGGATGCATATGCTTTGTAAGTCATCCCGTGAGCATTTTATTTTATCCCACATTCATGGAAAGTAGAAGTTGCTTAGATTAAAATTCATATATAAGTGTTAAGGCCATTGAAGGTATCCATAAATAATTTTCAATGAGCTTGCTCAAAAGAGGTTGTCTCCTCGAAGTGGTCTGTGATCAATATAATCCATTTAATACTTTTACTCATTTTATAATTCTATTATTTCATGCATTTTTATTGATTTGCTATAGGAGGATCCTCTTATCTGGTATTAGA
Source organism: Torreya grandis (assembly GCA_037957365.1). Classification (NCBI taxonomy): domain Eukaryota; kingdom Viridiplantae; phylum Streptophyta; class Pinopsida; order Cupressales; family Taxaceae; genus Torreya; species Torreya grandis. Next base: position 4,100,507 of record JARHVA010000810.1, on the reverse strand, counting down.
GCACTTTCTAGGGCCATAATTTTATTTTTATAGAAATTTTAAACTTTGTTCTGTTGTATAATTTATTTACAGTATTTTTCTCAAAAATTCCTAACTCTGTTCTACTGCATAACTTTGTTCTGCATTACAATAATCTTTTTTAGATCAGGGTAAAACCTCATCACATAAATATGGGACATACTTGGGTGAAAGTCCTAAAATTCATTATGAGGAGTACCACATGAACCCCAAAGTAGTTATCCCATTAAGAGGACATGCTAGCAAAATGGATAATGACCCCTTCCTAATTGAGTAGTTCCCATCTGTGAGAAAAACCAAGAACTATCACTGAGAGATAAATCTATGGCTAGAAATGTTTTAGAGAGAGGTAATCATTTAGATGACATTGGTGGCCAGAGTGATATATTTAAACCCTTAAGAAACCATTAAAACTTGGGGTCCATTTCTATCAGATTCATAATATTACCAACAAAGTATAAAAAATACCATCAAAGTAACAAAAAATCACCATAGCAAATCTGTAGACTTTTTCAGCATATTCCCAGTAGATGTGTCTTATAGAGCACAATAACCAACAACAAAAAAGTTTTTTTTTTCATTTTTTGCAATATCTCTCTATTTGTATTCCTGTTTCTCCTCAAAATTTATACATACACCTCAAATTTCATTCCCGACATTTTCTTCTTTGAGGTCCCATATCCCAGTTCCCCTCCTAATTCCCACAAATCTCAATTTTACCTTTTTTTGGGTTTTGCCATAACTTCTATTTTTGTCCATTTTCCTCAAACATTTTCCACTGTGTTCATCATCTCTTTATACTCCTTTATCTCTCTTTGACCAATTTTCTAATTTTTTTATTTTCACTCCTAAAATTACCCTCACCTTCATCAATCATACTCCCACTATGCAAATTTTTTATTAAAAACCCCTTTACCTAATCTGTTTTTGCCCAAATTAAAAACCTTTCTTACTAAACATGTCTTAACTCTATTTTTCCTATCCATTGCCAAAAAAAATCTATTATTGGGTCATGGTAGTAACCCAAATAAGAGAAAAAAACATGGAAGATGAAATTACCACCCTCCAAAGCCACATCAAAGATCTTGATGAAAAAATTCTTTCCCTTAGTCTTCAACATACCACCATGAACAATAGATGACATCTAGACTCTTCTTCAAACACTGTGTTTTCTTCTTCTAGCAATTATCATGGGCCAAAGCTTAATTTTCCTTGATTCAATGGTGTAGATCCAACTAGATGGATCTATGAAGCAGAACAATATTTTAGTTTACATAATACTTTTGATGCCAACAAGGTTCCACTTGCATCCTTTCACTTGGAACTTGAATCCCTTCAATGGTATCATTGGTATACCAAGGCTCATGATGAACCCATATGGATCAATTTTTGAACCCTCATTTTGCAATGGTTTGGCCTTACTACTTTTGATGACTTCACTAGAGCACTCACTAAACTTCACCAAATAAGAATATTGAGATAATATAAAATTGATTTTGAAAAACTAGCCAATCACATAGAGGGATTGTCTAATGAATTCTTCAAGATTTGCTTTTCCAGTGGACTAAAGGATGTAATTTGATTTGAGGTCAAAATGTTTTAACCCAACACGATGATGGAAACCTTAGGATTAGCTAAGTTGGAAGAGATCAAGATCACAAGTCAACAATGATTCAAATCTAATTTTGTTCCATTTAAACAAATAGATCCATAATGATCTCAAATAATACCAACCCCCAGAACCACTCCTATCAAACATTTGATTGAAGTAGAGATGAAAACCCATAGATAAAAAGGACTATGTTATAACTATGATGATAAATTCACTTGAGGACATTGATGTGCCAAAAAAAATTCTACCTATTATATATGAAATCTCAACCTAAAAATATAGATTAAGAAGATGTTCAGGATACAATAGATGATCTAGAAGAATCTCAGCTGATTATGGAGCCTACTTCTCAAGAAGACCAACTAGAGATATATCGTCATACCTTAGCAAGAGTCACTACCCCATAAACTATGTAGATCAAGGGTTACTTCAAGAAGCTCTCTCTCATAATAATCATTAATTTGGGTAGCACTTATAACTTCATTTACCCTCGGATTGCCAAACAGGCTGATTATTTTATCCATCCTTGCTCCAAATTTGAAGTCATGATTGCTAATGGGGCCACATTACCTTGCAAAGGGAAGTGCCATAATATCTATATTTCTATTAGAGATTATATCTTGTGATCAAACATGTTTTCTTTGCCCTTAGGTGGATGTGATGTTGTTTTGGGAGCCTAATGGTTACACATACTTGGACCCATCTTATAGAATTTTGTGGAACTTTGGATGTAGTTTTTAGATAATGGGCAAAAACACACATTGAAAGGATTATAACTTAGATCTCTCAGCATCATAAATTCACATCATATGGAAAAGCTTCTTAATAAGAATTCACATATCATCATTACTTAGCTCCATTCCATTCAAATGCAACCCTCAACAATTTCCACTACTCCTTCTGACCTACAAACCATTCTACAAATGTATGCACGTCTTTACCAAACTAGTGGGATTTCCACCTTCACAGTTAGAGGACCACTGTATTAAGCTCCTTTCAAGAAGTATTCCTCCCAACATTAGGCCTTATCACTACCCATTTCAATAAAAGATTGAGATCAAGATGCTCATTCAAGACTTACTATAGCACAACATTATTCACCCTAGTAATAACCCATCTTCTTCCCTAGTTCTCCTTATCTAGAAAAAAGATGGGTCATGGCACATTTGCATTGATTTCTATGCTCTTAATCACCTCATAATCAAGGATAAGTTCCCAATGTCTATTATTGATAAGCTTTTTGATGAGATTTAGGGCACTCATTTTTTCTCCTAGTTAGATCTTTGCTCTAGATATCATCAGATCCAACTTCATAAGGATGATATCCCTAAAATATATTTTTTCACACATGATGGCCACTATGAGTTCTTGGTCATGCCCTTTGGCCTCACTAATGTTCCTTCAACATTCTAGGCATTGATGAATAAAATATTTTAGACCTACCTATGGAAATTCATTTTCGTCTTCTTTGATGATGTCATCATCTATAGTAAAATATGGTTTGAGCATCTCCAACATCTAGAGCTCACACTACAACTTCTCTCTGACCATCATATTTATGCAAAATAGTCCAAATGTACTTTTGGATAGGATGAAGTGGAGTATCTTGGGCATATTATTTCAGCCCAAGGGGTTCGAGTGGATCCTAAAAAAATAGTTGCTATGATAAATTGGTTGTATCCTTAGACACTCAATAGTCTTCATGGTTTTTTGGGGATAATTGGATACTATCACAAGTTTGTCAAGGATTATGGGAATATTTTAGCTTCATTGATAGCTATGTTGAAAAAGGATGATCTAACTTGGACATAAGCTACTGTGTGCACATTTGAAGCATTGAAACAAGCTATGTGTACAACACCTATTCTAGCTATGCTAGATTTTGCCAAGACCTTCACTATCAAGAGTGATGCTTGTGGTAATAGACTGCATGCTATTCTCATCCAAGAAGGATTCCCCATTACATTCACCACCAAAGACCTTTTTTGGCAAGAATTTAGTGCTTTATACTTATGAGAAGGAAATGAATTCCATTTTACATGCAATATAGAAGTGGCAACCATACCTATTAGGTAATCATTTTTACATCAAAATTGATCACCAAAGTCTAAAATATTTCATGAAACAATATGTCTCTACCCCATCAAAATAGAAATGGGTCAGTAAACTCATTGGTTATGAGTACGAGATAACTTATAAGAAGGGTAAAGACAATATTATGGCTGATTCTCTATCTTCTACATTTGTGGATCAAGCTTCCCTTTCAGATATTTTCATGCCTATTCTAAATTGGTTAGACACTATATAGAAAGGGTATGTTAATGAATCCTTATTATCTTAAATCATTCAATAGTTGGCCACTAACCCCTTGGCTGTACTACATTATTCTTGGGATGGTGATTCTCTATGATACAAAGACCATCTAGTGCTTCTCCAAAGCACATATCTATAATAGGTTGTATTCTATGAACTCCAATATTCTCCATCCATAGTACACTTAGGGTTTCTCAAAACTTATGAGTGGGCATGATGCAACTTATTTTAGAAGGGAATGAAAAAGGCAATTTAATAGATGGTGGCTGAATGTGAGACTGATAAATGCAATAAGGGTGAAATAACACTCATCCCTGGGTTACTCTAACCATTGCCCATCCATACCAATATTTGGATAGATATTTCTATGGATTTCATTTGAGGGGTTCCCTAAATCTATAGGGAAAATGGTGATCTTGGTTGTGGTTTATTTCCTCTCTAAATTTGGTCATTTTTATGCCTTCAGCCATCCCTATACTGCCTCCATAGTCACACAAATTATTTTGGACCATATTTTTCATCTTCATGGAATTCCTTCATCCATTATCTTAAATCATGATGTAACCTTCACCAACCATTTTTGGATATAACTATTTCAATGTACTAGCACTCAACTGAAGATGAGTTCTAGGTATCATCCATAAACAGATGGCCAGATTGAAATTATTGACAAATGCTTGGAAAATTTCCTCTATTGCTTCACATTAGAACAACAACATCAGTGGGCAAAGTGGATCCCTCCATCAAATGGTGGTACAATACCTCTTACCACACTTCAATAAAAATGACTCTATATGAAGTAGTCTATGGTCAAACACCACTAGTGCTCCTTCCATACAACTTGAATAGTTCATCAGTTCAAGCGGTTAACATGATTATCTGCACTCAAGATTAGATCCTTAGTAACCTATGAGAAAATCTTCATATGGCACAAAATTGAATGAAACAATAGGCTGATCAACACCATTTTGAGTGCACATTTCAAGTAGGTGTTATGGTTTTTCTTTGTTTGTAGCCATACAAACAATCCTCCCTAAAATTCAAAGGGTTTCATAATCTAGCTCCCAAGTTTTATGGGCCCTATAAGGTTCTTTAGAAGATTGGGTTAGTTGATTATAGGTTGGAGTTCCCACCTTCTTCTTGAATTTACCCAATATTTCATGTCTCTTGTTTGAATAAAGTTCTTGGCACAAACATTAGAGTGCAGACTATTTTACCTATAATTAATAATGAAGGATCCATTCTTCTTGAGCCGAAGGTAATCCTAGATATGTTCACATGCTAGCTTTGCTCCCATTCCATCACCATGGTTTTAATTCAATGGCACGAAATGCAACTAAAGGATACAATATGGGAACCACTATTTTAGATTCAACACCAATTCCCATATCTAAAGATTTGAGGACAAAGCTTTTTCTAAGAGGAAGGGGATGTTATGAACCTATGATATCTCTTTTCTTTACTTTATTAGTTTAGTAGTTGATATGGATGCATAAGCTTTGTAAGTCATCTCGTGAGTATTTTGTTTTATCCCACATTCATGAGAAGTAGTAGTTTCTTAGATTAGAATTCATATATAAGTCAGTGTCGAAGCCATTGAAGGCATCCAAAAATTATTTGTATTGAGCTTTCTCAAAGGAGGTTTCCCCCTCAAAGTGGTCTGCGATCAATATAATCTATTTAATGCTTCTACTCATTTTATAATTTTATTATTTTGTGCATTTTTATTGATTTGTTATAGGAGGATCCTCTCAATCTTTTAGTCATACATAGTCAACCTAACAAAAGTCCTATTTATGTTTTTCATAGTTAGCTTATTTAATTAATTTAAGCTTTATTCATTTCAATATTTTACTTTCATTCTATTAGTTACAAGTCATTTACAACATTTTCTACATTTTAACTTAATTATAATTAATACACTAACTAATTCCAAATTCTAATAAAACATATATGTAGAAATTTAGAAGTCAATATACCTAAAAATTAAATAATAATGGTTAATCAAGATGAAATAATTAAGAACCTCTCTTGGATTTAAAAAATACCTAACAAATCTCTTGGAGTGATTGGTTATTTATTGTGAACATTATATAATGGCTACATAGAATACCCATTTTGTATACTTTATAATTCAAGTAATAATAATTATAATTACATGGTGTCAGAAAACAATAGTCAACATCTTTCATAATCATGTAATAAATTTGGGAACACTAATGTATAATAAAAACAAGGTTGCAGTCAATCATAATACGTCTTCTATATCTATGGAATCCCATGTCACCCATAATTTAGTGAAAAATGAAGTCAACACCCTTCACCTCCCACACACCTTTGTGATAGTATTTCAATGTAAAAGTATCTAAGGATTGTGCTTGTGAAGCCATTCAAGACCCAATAATCTATATGAGAGTATCCATAGAAGAGTTGGAAAAACAAAATCAATATTTCAGTTTAAGGATCACATCACTTGAAAATAAGATCACATATACAAAGAATCCAAAACATGCTGGTGTTAGTCATATATATTCATATCCATCTAGATATTTTATGCCTCAAAAGAATTCAACTCAAGATTCGAAGCCAAAATATGATATATTTCTATTTAGTGATTTAAAAATTATAAATAAGCCAAATAAGAGTTCAAGTGAGATTCTAATAGAAATGCTTTGAAATAAGCTAATCACATTGCCTCCTATGCATCCTATAAGGATATCAAAATACAATTGTGCATATCATAGAATGCATGTGCATTATAAAAATAATTATTTAGATTTAAAGAATAAAATATAAAATAACATTAATAGTGGTGATCTTATAATAGATAAATTAATTGATCAAGCTGGTCACACTCTAATTACATCTCCTAAGGAATATGCATAAAAATAACAAATGGAAAATTTAGAACAATAAAGGTTACAACATGAAATATTATAATAAGAAATCTTACACAAGATACAACAAGATAAATTAATAAAAGATCAATAACTAAAAGAGTAGTTGCAAAAAAAAAATCAAGATAATAAATAAGGCATCCTTAAGATTTGTTTTAATATGAAGTTCAAAAGAACTAAGTTCCTAAAAAGACTAATGGTATAAATGTGGTTTCTAGGGTTTCAATCATGATATCTACTTCATGCATAGAGGAACAAGATAAGTCCAAATCTATGATTACATCTCAAAGTCAAGAAGTAAATGAATAAACCATTTCTCTTCCTAGTATTAAAATAGTGATACCTAATTATTCTCTAGTTTAGAATGAGATGCAAGATGCCGACAATTATTAACATACTCAAGAGCAACAGATATATAATAATGTAATTCCAATACATGATTCAATTGGTTTTTCATATATATATATATATATATATATATATATATATATATATATATATATATATATATATATATATATATATATAAGATGATTAGTCAGGCATATCACAATTTTAAGACAAAGAGTATGATTATGATTATGATAACCTTGAGGATTAATACCTTAGTGACAAAGATAAAATAAATCAAGTTATGATTTAAAAAAATATAATATAGTGAAGGATTTAAAAGATGATGGACATGATTAGAAACATACAGCTTATTTCTCATGAAAAGTGGTCATTCACTTATTTGATATAGAATCTACATATCATAATCCTACCTTAATTGGTGGATTAAAACATAATTCAATTACTCATAAGGATCCATATTATGCAAAGTTATTACTTCCAAGAGGGTGGAGTAATTCTTTGGATTAGTTCACCACACATATTTTACTATACATTACTTCTTGATTGCTTCATCATTCTATTCTTCCACTTTTAACATGTAATTGTTTTGATCAATCTTATATCCCTTGGATCTTTATGACTTCTTGGCCTCTTGGATCTTATTTTTCACTTGACCAATTTAAACAATCCAAATCAATGATTTTATACTACCATCTTTTAAAATTAACCATAATTTCATTAGATATAAACATATTCCTAAAAATCTAAAATTAGAATATTGGTATTTCTGGTTTTATAATTATTAAAACTAGATTTCCTTATTAATATTACTAATTTTTAACTATTGGATATTAGATTCTAACATTATTATTATTATTGGTTTTAATTAGTGTGATATTGGATTCCAATATAGTTGTTATTAGATTCTAAAGTATAGTGTGGAATCAAATTCTAATTATATCTTAATTAATTTTTCACCTTTAAAATCATATTTATGGGAAATGGGACAATAATTAAACATGTTACAATAGTTTCAATGAGTCCTAATAATTTACATATTATAAACCCATAGCTATCATACTACTACCTAAATATAAATATTATAGTATTGTTTGATATTTATCTAAAATTTATCATACATTAACCAATCACATCACGACATGGATGATTTAAAAACATTAGTACAATATTTTAAAACATACTTACATTCACCATGTATAAGTATTGGACAAAACTTTTCATTGCCCATGTGACTAATGTAAAACATACTTGTCATTATTCTTATCTTATGTAGAGTGGGCAAGTACCCATTCTACACTAGATAATAACATAGGACTTTGTTTCTCATATTATCAATTTAGAGGTCATTATCCTTATCTCAATGTATAAAATGGACATGTGCCCATTCTACCCAAGATAATAACATAGGCTTCAGTTGCTCATATTATTTCTATCTTGGGTAAAATTGTCATATTCTTGTAAAACCAAAGTGGTTACCACATACATTAATCAAAATTTCAAAACTTCACACTTTATGTACCCATATATTATGTGAAATAATTAATCACTTCAAATTCAAAATGATATGATTTAAATGGTTTAGATACTATATATTTATTTATTAATAATGTTTAGGGAACCCACTAATGTGAAGAAAAGATAACTATCTTTTGTAACTTGTGTTCTTAAAACACACAATGTCAACATGTCAAGTGTGAACCCAAAAATTTATGGTGCACCACTACTAGCACATCTCCCATGAAATTAAGTATAATAATGATAATAATTGCACTTATAAAATAAATTATTACATAATTAAACATTAATTAAAATATATTCTTAGCTAAATAATTATGAAAAATATTTTTTTGAAAATAAAAATTAATCTTCCACTCATATTTAACAAACAATACCATTACATTATAAGGTATTAATGTAAGTATTCCACATGTGTGCCAAAAAATTCAATAAAATAAATATCAATCTTCAATTCATATTAAATAATAGTACAAATGTATGGTCAAATTATTAGATCATGCTTTCAAAATTAAATTTTAAAAAGCCCACATCCTAGGGAAATATGATATGTCATATTAATTTGTAATCTTCAATAGTTTCACCTTTAATCATTCATTACATTTTTTGAGTAGTGAAAGTTATGATTCAATAGCCTCATGTAATTTTTTAGGTATCTTAATGTATTCTCATCTTTATTTTCTATTTTTTATCCATGCCTAGATGACACTATCCACATCAATGTCTTGTTTAATTTCCTCCAATTTGATCCATGTTTTATTAGGCATCAAACAATCCTGATATAATGATTCATCTCCTTGTCTTATAAAAGTTTTAAAATATTTAAACCTTGCATTTTTAGTCACATTATAACCTTTCAATTTAAGGTGATTTGTACCTCCATCTATCCTTCCCATCCATATCTTTTCATTTTCATTAGTTGGTCATACTAGAAGAGTCTATCCCACATATACATCCATCAATGGATTGAATGCATGTTTAAATAAATTTTAATAAATTTTATTTTATTTGTGAAAATCTACAACCACTTAGATATGTTTTAAATGAAGGTTCACAAATTTTAGTTTCATTCGACATAGTATATGATATCTTCTTGACTAACATATCTAGTCATACTCTAATGTGAAATAGACAAACTAACATGTCCACAAAGACCCCTTTTATTTCATAGTTAACATTTGATCCCTATTATGTTAGCATATTTTAAACCTGAAAAGGTGTACATATGGAAAGATAAAGTGGAATAAAAGTTTCAACATATCCGCACATTTTGCTAATGCCACATTGAGAACAAAATAGATCTTGATGACTCTATTGATTCCTAATGACCCAAACCTAAACTTTAAATAATTTCCTTGTAGTTCAACACTTCATAACCCTTTTCTTCTTGCATCACCAACTTATGTTGTTTTTTTAAAATACATATCAATAAATTAGTGTGATAGAACCCTAAAACTTATGGTTTTGCATCACTACTAGAGCATATCCCATGAAATTAAGTAAAATAATGATAGTAAATGAAAAATATTTTAATTACATAGTTAAACATTAATTGAAATAATTTATTATCTCTACATAATTATAAAAAAATATTTTGATTTTTTTAAAATATTATATTCATATTCAATAAACAATATAGTTACCCCATTAATGGGTACATAGTAAGAAGCTTGAATAGAAGTAGGGCTAAAAATATTGAATAAAAGGTGGTCATATAGAAGCAATCAATATCAATATTCAATTCATATTAAAAAAGTAATTGTAAAAATACAATGTCAAGTTATTGGAGCATGCTTTGTTATATAGATTTCAAAAAACCCACATCCTAGGCCAAGATGATATCACATATTAATTTATGACATATAATAATTTAACATTAGTATTTATTACCTTGTTCAAGTAGTACAAGGTATGATTCAATGGCCTCATGTCCATTTTAAGGAATTTTAATCAATCCACCTTCCCTTTTTTTATTTGGTGTCCTTGCTCAGATGATTCTATCTACATCAATGATTTTTTTAATTTCATCTAATTTGATCCATGTTTTACTAGGTGTCAAGTAATCCTGGTATAATGCGTCACCACCTTATATCTATAAGAGTTAAAAATACTGAATCCTCATCTTTTTAGCCACATTATCACCTTTCAATTTAAGGTAAATATCCCCATCTACCCTTACCATCTATATATTTTCATTTTTATTATTGGTTATACTATAAGCATGTATTCTACATACACATCCATCAATGGATTGAATGCTTGTTTAGATCTTTAAAAAAATAGGCCCAACATAACTATAATTATTACATGGGATATGGTAATTAATGTATTCTTGTATGTGAAAATGAATGGCTCCCATTATTTGGTCATATATGTCACTATACTATATTTTTTATGGCTAAAAATAAATATTTGACATCTTCCTACAATTTACAAACAATCTATCCAAAGCACACAAAACATTTCCCAATATGTTATCTTTGGAAGCTAGTATATAGAATCATCTGAGCAAGGACACCAAATAAATATATTATTTTATTCCCTTTTTTAGATCTTAATTTCTTTGAGTTATTTGAAAGATGATAGAGGAGGCTTCCCTTCTGACAAGTTTGGTTCACCATTATAATTTGTACACTAGATTGGGATTGGATGAGACCATTGGAGATCCTTTATTGTTGATTTATATTCCATCATTGGTATGCTATCCAAAAGATGGAATCTAAACATGTAGGTTTGCTAATTCCCACTATCTTGTGGATTCCATCCAATAAGTGTGACTCCATAAGGCTTTGGAGTCATACACTTCCTCAATAAGGTAAGGAGTGAATGTACTTCACCCATATTAGCATGTTTTGTAGGTGTCCATGATATTTAGTAAACAAAAAGTATCTAATTTGAATAATGATTCTTCTAATCTACCAAAAGTCCCATATATACCCTCATGGGTGTGTTCCACTGGTAGGAAGCTTACATACACAATGTTGAATACCCTTCTTACTATCAACATTAATGCAAATGAAAATAAGGTATGATTATTTTTATCATTTGATGCATTATCCTATTGCAAGTAGAGGATTAGTGGTTATTTTTTGAATGAATTACTTGTATTAGAAACACTATTAATTTATTTAGCATGGATAAATTTTTACTTGTACCCTTTGAACTTATCATACTCTTCATTATGCAATAGTGCATCATACAATGGTTGTTTAGATGATCCAAAACTATGTAATAAATGTCCATACTCATCAATGATGGGTTATTTGATCTTCCTGAGACATAAAGCTAATGATGTGACTATGTAGTTTAAGCCATGATCAACAAATGGTATTCCAAAGTGGCCAAAAACCTTAGTCTTGTGTCCATGTGAAAACATACCATTGAAAGTAATTGGGAGGTTCATAATGTTACTTATTGACTTTGATATTTTGCCCATCCACGGTATTGAAGTTTTCATTTTTTCCATTTTATCATTCATTATGATTAATAATCCCTAAGGTTATTCTTTTGCTTGTAATACATGGGAGTATTAATGTGCATGGCAACTTTTAATGTATTCATTATGTCATATTTATTCCTTTTCATGTTTTGAGTGAACTTCTAGGAATGTGGTGGATATACATTTTTCTCATCACACTTGGTGAATAAGTTTTTCATGTAATGAAAACATGTTGAAATGTTTTGGTCATTATCTTTCTAAAACTTGGTTGTGACATTATGGAAGTTTCAGCAATTCAATCTCTTCACTACACTTATTTCATATTGAATTGTGAGTATAGAATGCGTGAATTAACATTTGAGGAAATTTTATTCCATCTTATCTTACACAATGAGATAAATTTAAAAAAATATATGAATTTATCTCAACCATTCTTCATATTAAAGTAATTATTATGGTGGTATTTGACCTTTATTTCTCTTCTTGATGTTACCATTTACTTCACACTTGTGACCATTTACCCAATTTTATCTATGACTATATAAGGTGTTCTTGGGGTACCCATAATATTTGTGCCATTTATTTTGATAGACATCCATCCCATCAAATTTTATTTTTTGTATATCCATATATTCATCTCCCACATTAATGATGGCATTTGATGTTAATGCATTTAACACAAAATTCTTTTTATCTTATTCATTCATGGATCTAATTTTGTGCCATATAAATGTGACTGAATCTAGGGATTTTTTTTGAGGAAATCATATTTTTAACAATAATTTTTCAAATTCTCCACTTCATCCAAAAAAAATGACCATTTTATATCCTCATCAACATTTTGATTTGATGAACTAGATAGAGGGGCATTCAATTTTTGATGTTTTTGAGCATTGTAGGGTCTTGTGTTAACTTTTTTATAATTATTATAATTAGTGTCATTAATAAAATAGATATCAATTTTTATTTTATATATCTCCATAGATTCATATCCCACATTAAATATAGCTTATGATGTTAATGCATCTAACACAAAATTATTTTTGTCATATTCATTCATGGCTCTAATTTTGTGCCATATAAATATGACTAAATCTAGGGGTTTTTTTAGAGATAATAATATTTTCAACAATGATTTTCACATTATCCACTTCATCTAAAAAAAATTACCATTTTTATCCTCATCAACATTTTGATTTGATGAATTGGCTAGAGGGACATTCAATTTTTGATGTTTTTGAGCATTGTAGGGTCTTGAGTTCACTTTTTATAATTATTGTAATTAGTGGCATAAAAATAAAATAGAGATATAAATTAGGGTTTTTGATATTATAATGCATCCCACATATTCACCTCAACCTCATCTGAGACTTGTTTGAATCTCACATCTAGAGGAGAACTACTTATGTTGGCCAATTACCTGATAGGACATTGTATGAGATAGCCTTTAGATATGGATAATCCTTTGCAAGGAGGGTTGAATACTCTATAAATATACACATCAAATTTATTGGCATCCAATCCCTTAAATTGTATCATGTCCCTTTCAAGTACATTTTTAATTTCTCCATATATAACATAATTGCCCACAAATGAGTATAAATGGATCAATTTGATAGCAACTCCCCTAAACTTCAAATTGTATTCATCAATACATATAATGTATAAACCATATAATTGAGCATTACCTTTAATTACCATAAGGGATCTTCTTGTTTCATGAAAAAATAAATGTTTTATTGGCTAAGATATTAATTTATTGGGTTGTATTAAGTGTAAGTGATCAAAACAAAAATTTACCATATTCTCGGGCATTACACCAAACATCAAGGGTTCCAATCTCACTTCATGAATTTTATGATATTCTATAACATGAGTTATAAAACCTTAGGATATGTCCTCATATATGATAGAATATTTTTGTTTGAGAGTGACGTTGTCTATTATAAAATTGATTCTATCTTTAGGTCATGTATAATTGATGGTGCTTTCACTACAATCACTAGAATCTCTCTCTCTTTCATGGAACTATAATCCTCTAAATGATTAAAAATGTAATCTATTGGTTGAATATTTTGTCTATCAGTGTACTGGTAAACAAAATAGGTCTTATTAGCCAAAGTAAGAAGATTAGTCATCCTAATGTGTAAGTTTATCACATCAGAAGGAGACTACTCTCTCCTCTCATCAAGGGGAGGTTCCCTGTGGATATGCTATGTATATGTATAAATATAAAATAATACTCAAGGGTAGGAAAAATCATCCATCTCTCTTTCTTTAGAGATGATGTATACAAAACAAAGGAAAAACTCAAGGGAATGACAAACAACACCCCTCTTCTTTCAGAAGAACTATTCAACCAGCCACAAGAATACTCCTGGAAATAAAAGCAGAATGTAACTGAGAGTATGGTAACTAGCAAATCGAGACAGAGCACAAAGTCTCTATCTAAAATGCTTAAGAGTAAGATACGAAGGAAAATGAGGGCACAAAGTCACCTCAAGGTCCTTTACAAAAATGAAAAGAAAACACACTAAAGGCAATTATGGGGGCACAAAGTCTCTCCACAGTTGACTCTTTAGGACACCTTCTAGACTGCTGTCACTAATTTTGCTTGTTGAATTAAAGGAATATAAGATATATTGAAGAATAAGACATAAGAACAATTTCCTCAATAATAAAGATATTACAGCACAAAGTCTGAAAAACCACTTGCTTTCTTATTCCAGTAACAAAATATGATTGGAAATCTGAGCTCAAAGTCTCAGTAATGCCTTACAATTTGGGTAGAGTTTCATTCTGAAAGTCGAAAAGAGATCCATTTACAATGAAAGAAATTCCCTTATATAGCCACTTGAATAAGGACTCGAGAACAATAATACATCATGATGCATTGGGAACTGTTAGGAAGATAGGTTGGAACTTTGGGGCATTTTACCCATTTGATCTTCTCAATGTAGATAAACAAGCTGTGAATTTGAAAGATTACAACTTTCAATGTCCACCTGACAGTCTGATCTTGTCTTCATCATTCCTCCTTTTCAGATTAATTGAATCGGGTCTTGAATTCATCCATTGTTCTATCTTTTCTCACTTTTAGCTAGTTTTTGTCTTGAATTCTAGAAATGCATTCAAGTCTATAAATCAAAGGATCAATAGCTATTTCACTGTCTTTAAAATTGATGTTTACATGCCCGTCAATGTGATATCAATGGCTAGTTCACTATCTTGAATTTGACGTCTTTGTGGGCGTCACCCCTTGGTCTTCTTTTGGATTTGCCCTTCTAGATTGGACTTGCCTTTTGGGCCTTGAGAAATGGCCTGTATCAAGTTAGAATGATCCTTCACATTGGTCACTGAGAGTCCCCCACAAGGGCACCTATCCTTCGGAGTCCTTCGGCAGCCCTTTGCTTTGGCAATTCTCGTAGACAAATATTTCCCTGGGCTTTATCTTGTGAACATTCCCTATGGACATTTTCCCCAAGTGTTTTCTATTTGAGTCTCCCACGAGTAATTCCACAGACATTTGTCCCATGGAAAATTCCCATGGATAATTTGCCTGGGGAAAATTCCCGCAGTCAAAAGTCCATGGAAATTTATTTTACAAAGTCTTTTGAGCCTACAGTCACTTAGAATTGCTTCAGACAAAAGCCTGAAGGAATTAAGTGTTAGACAATTTTCAAATGCCTTAAACAAATTTGAAAGAATTACCTTTCGGCTTTCTTAAAAAATGATCCTTTCGAAAGGTGATTTTCTAGATTAAGTGTCCTCCACAAGGGCATTTATCCTTTGAGAAGTCTCTTTCTACATTGAACTGCCCCTTTGAACTTTGACATTGAACCAATCAGTTGAACCAAAAATGGTTAAAGCTGATGGTTCAATTGGATGAAACAAGCTGATAAACTAAGCATTGAACCAAGACGTTATGAACTTGCCTTTGAACCTGTTTATTGAACTATTTCATTGAACCAAATGATTGAACCAAGGCTTTGAACCAATCCGTTGAACCGGTTCAATGGTTCAACAAAGTGCATTGAGCCCCTTTGAACCAAAGGTTGATGAACCATTTCATTGAAATATTGTCTTGAATGAACCTTGTTCATTAAACCAAGACATTGAACCAAATTTTGGTTCAACGATTCAAACAAAGCTTTGAAAAATATCTTTGAACTTGCTATTGAACCTGTAGACATCAAACCAAAGGATGAACTAAAAGAATGAACCAACTGAATGAAATAAAGAGTTGAACCACTTGGTTGAATCAAGCCATTTGAACTATTCCTTTGGTCAAACCTGTCATTGAACCTTGAACCCATTGAACCTTTGAACCAAAGTGGTTCAATGGTTCAACGGTTCAAGCCACCTTGAATGTCTTAAAGCTGATGAACCAATTGAAGCGATTGAGCTTTGAACCTTGATGAAGCACTTAAATCTTGCCAAAGATGAACTTGTTGAACCTTGAACCCATTAAACCTTTAAACCAATTTAGTTCAACAGTTCAATGGTTCAAGTCTCTTTTTGTACTTAGATGCTTGCCGATGGAGATTTTTGATTGAATTGAAGCTCTAAACCAATCCAAAAAAATAACCAAGTGTTGAAAACCAATTATTTTAATTGAAACCACTTGCAGAAGCCTTTAAACCTATATAAATGAACCTACTTGTAGAGTCTGTAGAAACAAAGTCCGTAGAAGTCAACATGTAAAACCCATTGAACTTGACTAGCAAAGTCTATAGATTTTATGAGAAGCTTGGAAAATGAGGAATCTAAATGTCTAGGACAAATTTTGAAAATTAAAGAGACAATTTTGGTCTGTAGGACCAAAATAGTTCAAATGTTGTCCCAAAAATGACTGCTACTTTTGGGGGACAACAGCTGGCTCCAGTTGGGGAACTTCTATCAATTCCAAAATGAATTGAAAGCAGTAGAATCTAGCATCTCCAGTGTCTTCAAGTGTACCATTGGGCTTTAGAGTCATACTATCTATAAATGAAAGGCATAAAAAATGGAAACAAACAAAACAAAAAAACATTAAAAATTGTACAAATATACATATATACAGAGGCAATGATTTGATACTTCAAGATTTAAAGTATTTCAGATGCTGATTTTTGGGAGACAATAAAAATAATGTTCTATCCTAGTAGACTAGCAGGAAACTATTTTGTCCCCAAAAATGGTGATGGGTGAATGGAGTTCTCCATGAAGAAACTAATTTTTTGCATCTTCTTGTTGACTCTTTCTTCTTCTTGCCCCATGGCAGGATGTGTTCTTCAAAATGGAAACCGTAACTCCTTACTTTCTTGGTGACATATTCTTTTGCCTAATTTTGATTTGTAGCAGCATGATCCACCATCATAGCTTGTTGTTCTGCTAGTTTGGTCCAGCACATGATTGGATCATCCAAGTCAAACTCTTGGCAAACTATCAGATTATCATCTCCTTTGATGTGAAGGAGTTTGACTTCTTCATCTTGAGCAATCTTCAATTTAGGCAACACAGATTCACATCCAATTGTGTTGTTGGTGTTGCTAACTTACAACTTGCATGAAGGAAGAATATCTCTTTGAAGAGATATCAACATAGTCCCAACTCTATCATTGGTGGAAGAATTGCTGTCATCATCAGACGCTGATCTCTTATCAAATTTCTCTTCATTAGAGATGGAAGATCCTTCCTTGTTTATACTGTGCTCTACCAATTCTCTTGAAGTATTATTTGGATCAATTCTTGGATTGTTAGCTACAGGAATTTTATCTGTAAAAACATGAGCATCTTATATGGTAAAGAAATAATTACCTTTGCATGAAGATTCAAATAGAATTTGTGTTGTAAGGGATGACGTCTTGGTAACTACATACTTTGCTTCCTTTTCAGGAAGTAATCTATTCATCACACCTTGGACAGGGATCCTTGCCTTAAATAAATCCATGTTTAGCTCTCCTCCTACGTCCTTATAGAAAATCCATCCAAGTAAAATGCCATAATATGTTGGGACGTCAGCCACTAAGATAGTCATTTTAATCCTCTTATCTGGAAAGGCTATGAATGCAAATTGGGCATCTTTGATTTTCCTGAGTAATGGTACTTGCTTATTCTCCATGGAGAAACATCTCCCAAATGTCTTGGTCAATATGAGACCAAGAGACTCATCAACTTTAGCAGGCATGACATTATCAGATGTGCCTGAGTCTATAATATAGTTACTCAGCTTGTGGCCATTGATTAACAGGGAAACATAGAAGGGTCCTATTTTTCTAGCAGTAGCTAGAGGAGTAATGATCAGATTATTTGGAATAGGTGTATTCATTGGAGAATCAAAAGTTACTTTTTTAGCCTTTTGTCCTGTAAGGATGTTTTGATTTTTAACATATTGAACTAGCTTGTTCAATTGATCCAGATTAGATTGCAAGTATTCAAATTTAGACATCTATATTTTTGTCTTTTTGACATGATCAATTATGTCAAATGGCTAAATCAAGCTAGGTATAGAGATAGGTACTTTAGCTTTTTGAGTTTTTAGAGGGATGGGAGGTGGGCTGGTTTGTGAATTAGAAGTAGAAGGGGAAGGCAAAAAAGATGTATTTACCTTTTGAGTAATGACTGGATCTTTTGATTGAAAAGGCAGAGGTATCCCATGCTTGACAATTGTGACTACTGGCTATGGTTACTCTTCTATCTTCTCTTTATCAGCCTACTGGATTGATTGGTTCTTAGACCTAGTAAACACTACTTATGATCCATCTGAATCTTCTCCTTTGTTTCCAGTTTCATCCTAGTAATTCAAGAAACCAATGTGGGAGTTGCCAGCTAATTCTTCTTGACTGTCTTCAATGAAAGCAACATCATTTTCTTGATTTAATTTAGGCTGATAAGAAAATTCTAATTTTGCTTCAAGATATCCCATTGCTAAATTGGTTGGAGGAGCTTCCAGGGCAAGTTTGCCTTATGGGGAAGGAAGGCAATTTTATTGTCCTTCGTTTTTGGCAACATTGCCCTGATATGACTGATTTGGGAATGTCCTTATGTATGTAGGAGCAGAAGACATTTCTTGAGCCATTTGCTTCTTGAGAGCAAGCAACTCATTTGCTAATATCTGCACCATTGGATCTATGGTGCTTGTAGAAGCAAATTCAGAAGATGATGAAGCTCTATTTTTATTTGGATCTCTTCTTATTTTCCCTGCTAAGATGAGATCATCTTCTACTTCAGTGGCCAAAAGTTGAGATACAACAAGATCTATTTGACCAGCACATCTTAAGAGAAAATTGACTTCAGGTAGCTGAGAATTAATGAAAAAGCATTTGAAATTCTCAGTTGTAGGTCTAGCAATTACAGGGATTTTATTTCTCAATTTGTCAAATTTAGCTATGAAGTCTCTCATAGGCTCATGCGGCTCTTTTTTCATTTGTGTAAGTTGAGCCAGAAGTGTATGTGCATCTTTTGCAAGTTTGAATCTAGCTTGAAACTTAGCTTTCAAGGTATTCCAATCAGTCACAAATCAAGCCTATAGATGGTAAAACCAATCTACAACAGGACCTTGTAATGTTTCAACAAAAACCCTGACTGCTACATCTTCAAACTCTACTCTGATTACTCCATAAGCTATATTGAATGATGTAATGTGTTCATTAGGATGAACTTTGCCATCACCATAGAATTTAGGAAAATTCTTCCTAGAACTGTGTGGAAGCTCATGTAGAGGAGGAGTAAGATTAAGTGGGCTAAATGCATTACCCCAAGGACCTTGAACTGCCATTATAGGATTCTGAAAAGGAGGGATAAAAAATCTCAAAGGGGTAATTATAGGCACAACTTTATCAACAACAAAAGTAGATACTTCATCTGGTAATGGGGATTTGGCTTTAGTAGGAGGGAAGCTCTTGGTTCATTGGAGATGAGATGGTGAAGGAAACATATCAAAATCACTTTGTTGTACCAGCTCAAACACAAGATCAATGATACCTTTAGCCCTTTGGCTTCATGTATACCTTGAATCTACCAGATTGTAAAACAAAAATGGAAAAGAATTGACCTTGCTTCAGTTAAAGCTTGGGCTTTAAACTGTGCATTTTTTCTCGGTTGATATGGAGGTGAATGAATAGGCTATAAATAGATAATGGGTATTTCCCCAACGGAGTCACCAAAAACTATTGGTTGAATATTTTGTCTATCAGTGTAATGGTAAACAAAATAGGTCTTATTAGCCAAAGTAAGAAGATTAGTCATCCTAATGTGTAAGTTTATCACATCAGAAGGAGACTGCTCTCTCCTCTCATCAAGGGGAGGTTCCCTGTGGATATGCTATGTATATGTATAAATAGAAAATAATACTCAAGGGTAGGACAAATCATCCATCTCTCTTTCTTTAGAGATGATGTATACAAAACAAAGGAAAAACTCAAGGGAATGACAGACAACACCCCTCTTCTTTCAGAAAATTATTCAGCCAGCCACAAGAATACTCCTAGAAATAAAAGCAGAATGTAACTGAGAGTATGGTAACTAGCAAATCGAGACAGAGCACAAAGTCTCTACCTAAAATGCTTAAGAGTAAGATACGAAGGACAATGAGGGCACAAATTTACCTCAAGGTCCTTTACATAGAAATGAAAAGAAAACACACTAAAGGCAATTATGGGGGCACAAAGTCTCTCCACAGTTGACTCTTTAGGATACCTTCTTGACTATTGTCACTAATTTTGCTTGTTGAAATAAAGGAACAAAAGATATATTGAAGAAAAAGGCATAAGAACAATTTCCTCAATAACAAAGATATTACAGCACAAAGTTTGAAAAACCACTTGCTTTCTTATTCTAGTAACAAAATATGATCGGTAATCTGAGCTCAAAGTCTCAGTAATGCCTTATAATTTGGGCAGAGTTTCATTAAAAAGTCAAAAAGAGATCCATTTACAATGAAATAAAGTCCCTTATATAGCCACTTGAAGAAGGACTCAGGAACAGTAATACATCATGATGCGTTGGGAACTATTAAGAAGATAGGCTAGAACTTTGGGGCATTTTACCCATTTGATCTTCTCAATGTAGATAAACAAGTCGTGCATTTGAAAGATTACAACTTTCAATGTCCACCTAGCAGTCTGATCTTATCTTCATCATTCCTCCTTTCTAGATTAATTGAATCAAGTCTTGAATTCATCTATTGTTCTATCTTTTCTCACTTTTAGCTTGTTTTTGTCTTGAATTTTGGAAATGCATTTAGGTCTATAAATCAAAGGATCAATAGCTATTTCACTATCTTTAAAATTGACGTTTACATGCCCGTCAATGTGATCTCAATGGCTAGTTCACTATCCTAAATTTGATGTTTTTATGGGCGTCACCCTTTGGTCTTCTTTTGGCTTTTGGCTTTGCCCTTCTAGATTGGACTTGCCCTTTCAGGGCTTGAGAAATGGCCTGTATCAAGTTGGAATGATCCTTCACCTTAGCCGCCGAGAGTCCCCCACAAGGGCACCTGCCCTTTAGAGTCCTTTGATATCCCTTTACTTTGGTAGTTCTCGTAGACAAATATTTCCCTAGGCTTTCTCTTGTGAATGTTCCCCATGGACATTTTCCCCAGGTGTTTTCTATTTGAGTCTCCTGTGGGTAATTTTGCAGACATTTGTTCCACAGAAAATTCTTGCAGATAATTTGCCTGGGGAAAATTCCCACGGTCAAAAGTCTATGGAAATTTTTTTAGCAAAATATTTTGAGCTTGTAGTCACTTAGAATTCCTTCAAACAAAAGCCTGAAGGAATTAAGTGTTAGCCAATTTTCAAATGCCTTAAATAAATTTGAAAGAATTACCTTTTGACTTCCTTGAAAAATGATCCTTTCGAAAGGTGCTTTTCTGGATTAAGTGTCCTTCGCAAGGGCATTTATCCTTCAAGAAGTCTCTTTCTGCATTAAACCACCCCTTTGAACTTTGACGTTGAACCAATCAGTTGAACCAAAAATGGTTCAAGCTGATGGTTTAATTGGATGAAACAAGTCGATGAACTAATCATTGAACCAAGATGTTATGAACTTGCCTTTGAACCTGTTTATTAAACTATTTCATTGAACCAAACGATTAAACCAATTCATTGAACCGGTTCAACAGTTCAACAAAGCGTGCCAAGCCCCTTTGAACCAAAGGCCGATGAACCATTTCATTGAACCATTGTCTTGAATGAACCTATTCATTGAACCAAGATGTTAAACCAAAATTTGGTTCAACGATTCAAACAAAGCTTTGAAAAATATCTTTGAACATACTGTTAAACCTATAGATGTTAAACCAAAGGATGAAATGAAAGAATGAACCAACTGAATGAAATAAAGAGTTGAACCACTTGGTTGAACCGAGCCATTTGAACTATTCCTTTGGTCGAACCTATCACTGAACCTTGAACCCGTTGAACCTTTGAACCAAAGTGGTTCAATGGTTCAATGGTTCAAGCCACCTTGAATGTCTTAAAGCTGATGAACCAATTGAAGTGATTGAGCTTTGAACCTTGATGAAGTGCTTAACTCTTGCCAAAGATGAACTTGTTGAACCTTGAACCCGTTGAACCAATTTGGTTCAATGGTTCAATGGTTCAAGTCTCTTTTTGCACTTAGATGCTTTTTGATGGATATTTTCAATTGAACTAAAGCTCTGAACCAATCCCAAAAAATAACCAAGTGTTGAAAACCAATTCTTTTGACTGAAACCACTTACAGAAGTCTTTGAACTTGTATAAATGAACCTGCTTGTAGAGTTTGTAGAAACAAAGTCCATAGAAATAAACATGTAAAACCCATTGAACTTGACTAGCAAAGTCTGTAGATTTTTTAAGAAGCTTGGAAAATGAGGAATCTAAATGTCTAGGACAAATTTTGAAAATGGAAGAGACAATTTTGGTCTGTAGGACCAAAATAGTTCAAATGTTGTCCCAAAAATGACTGCTACTTTTGGGGGACAACATAATCAATACAAATTATGAGAATTGATGCATATACATACTTTGAAAAATCACTCTTTTTCCATGGAATTTAGTATCCATTATTCTCAACATTTGAAAAAGTTTCATATCCATCAACTGAATAAGGCAATTGTACTTTTCTATCCAATACTATGTCAACACTAACAACAAAAAATCCTCTTACCATGAATCTGTAATGTAGTATCCTCATGATTGGATACACTCTACCCTCTATAACTTTTGTGCCTTTTGAAAACAAGTCCACATGATCATCCTATCTATATTCAAGAGACATCACTGTTATAGTACAAAAAATAAGTGTGAGACAAAAATAAATCTGTAAAACCCTATCAGATAAAACAATTAAACATAAATGTGAAATGAAAGTAAAATTGTATAATAATTATTAAATATAATTTAAGTTCTATGTACTAAGGATCTATGTGTTGATAGGAATAAATATGTATTATATAAGAATAAGAACACTTAAGCAAGATGATATGTGAAAATAAATAATAAATGATGCAAATATGATCTCAACATACTATCATGAAAAGAATGGAGCATTATCATCATTAATTATAGATAGCTAAAAATAAGTTTAAAACACTTTAAATTTTTTAATAACAACATATTTATTGGTAATTTGGGTGGGATCCTTCCTTAACCACCCAAGTTCAAATGCCAAAAATTCATAATCTGTTGACCGAATTATAATATTTTAAGATTGACTTGTGCCAACAACCTCAATGGCTATAAGTGTTATTTTAAAATATATAGTTAACCATTAAAACATGACATAAACCCATATAAAATAGTTGACTATTAAAATAATGAAATTTACCTACAAATAATAGTCAACATTGTTATTGGAAATCATCAATGTATCTATTAATATCATAAAATAATAAATATATATTCTCAAATATTTCTTAGTCTATAATTTTAGAAAGGCTATCAGAGAATGTTTTTAGAACAACTAATTTGAATCTTTTAATAGAAAGATTTATCCATGGACACATAACACTACAAAAATCTATCCATGGTTCACTAATGAATTTAATAATTTAACATTAAAAGATGACTGACTCAAATTCTAATAAATCATGATAAAACCAACACCTCTCAAGGAAAGTTCTAGTGAAACCACAAGTTACAAAATTAAATTTAAATGATAATTTTACCATCACAGACAATTGGGAAGCAATTAATTCCTAGGATTTGGCTATGACTAACCTTGGATCAGTGCCACACGACTATTATATGGTTTTAAATAAAATTTAAAGTCATTTACAAATATAATACCTACAAAAATTAAATATCTAGAACTCTATATTCCCTTAGCACTTGAATATACAAATTCCACTATCAAGTACATAAATATATTATAATTCTAGCTCTTAATTATACTCAAGCTCCCTCTTTGTTCTCATTTAGAACATGTGGTAGCTCTACATGGAAAATTCCCCTATTACATAACCATTTATGAGAACAAGGTCAAAGCAACAAAGGAGTACAGTGGTGACAATGTTTTGCCCTTGAATCGAAGAATAAGAGTATTATGTCCTACTTGATTGATGTTGTTTATGATGCCATGAGTTTCCTAAGGTTACTTGAATGGACACCCAAAAGTGACAAAAGGTATTTATGAAGACTTTAACATTCTTAATATTAATTATATTGAAAAGTTTATGCATTATATACAAATATAGCTCAAATGATTTTTACATACCTGTGTATCAAAATATTAATAGGAAGTGTATGCCTGAAGGCTATCCTATGAAATAATAGGTCTATACAAGTATATTTTGGTAATTATTGGCGTAGTACCCTAACCACATAGTCATAATTCTAGTAAGAGGATCAATAGTAGCACCTCTCTATTTACCAAGGACTTGTGTACCCAAAAAATTAAATGAGAAAGAAATTGACTTCCAAGGTGGCCATAATGCATACATCACCTAAGTATCTATGTACTAGGCAAGACTATATTTCAATAATGGTCTAGTTTATATAAGATAAGAATAATATTTGATTATTGATTGATAATTTTATTAATATGCTAGACTTGTGTAAAATAAGCATGTACCAATTCTACATAGGTCAACAAGAATTTTATCAATTAAGAATCCATTTCAAATCTCTAAAGAATAAAAGTTTACGATAACTTGACTTTGTGGGATGATGCCACATGTTTTGACCTCACACTTCCACACCTTTGAAAGATTTGAAATGGGGTAAAATGAGAACAAAAGTATAAAATGATGTGACTTTACATTATGATGCCACATGTCATAATACTATACTTAGGAACGTTTAAAAGGTTTGAAGTGGGTAAATAATGAAAATAAAAGTTTATGATAACTCAACTCTACACAATGATGCCATGTGTCTCACATTATCACCAATTTAAATCATAAGATACACATAGAATGTACTGATCAAAATTTATAGTTTCAATTTATTTATAATATTATGATGTTCTACCATGTGGCACTCCCAAATTTATATAAGGGACATGTAAAATGATCTCAAGTCAATTTTAATTTCCATTCAAAATGAAAATGTTTGCAAGATTGAGTATTCAGAGCTCCTTTGAAATTTTGATTATCCAATTTTAAATCCATCATAATGGCATCCCAAACCAATAATAAAATTCCATCTTAGTTTACTATTAAATTAATGATATTAACCTAAAAACAATAGTTGACTCTTTTATTATAACTTATCTATTTATAATATATTAATCACATATAATAATAATACATTGATAGATACTAGTTAATATTCAAAGCCCATTCAAAACTCAACTAATCCCACATCATATCATGGTCATAATTATAGTAAAATCTAATAATATAATAAATATATAATTTTTTTCTAATGTTTCTTCTTTTGACTATTAAAATAATATTGACATTTGAAGGGTAATGTTGAATAGATAACATTCATAAAGAAATTCAAAACAACATTCTTGTTCCAAATTTGAAGGGGATTTGAAGGGCTTCCATATAAGAGTTAAATTTTATGGGTAACCCTGGTTAGACTATGGAAAAAATTAATGACTATCATTCATTCAACATTGACCTTCAAAAGTTATGAAAATTAATTTAAAGAAGTGCCTGATGTGACTTTAGTACCTCCTATTTAAATATATTTATTTTATAAAAAACATTTTTTTTCAATTTAAATCTCTCTAAAAGTGGAAAATAAGATGCATTAGACTATTAGAGGATGGGTTTATAAATATCATAATAATATTATAAATATTAATTTGACTTAATTCTATAAAAAACTACGATGCTATTTTTTTTTAAATTACTATAACACTTGAAAAAAGTTACAAAATAATCACAATTTTTCACATTAATAAATAAATAATCTAAAATTATAGAAATTAAAAGACAAAATATATATCATAGAAAATGTAACACTAAAAATAAATAAATATAACAAAAATATAACATAATTAAAACATCTTAAAAAAATATTCTTACATAACAAAAATTGATCACAATTCTATAGTCATTTACATTACGTTCATTTTATAAATATTATTAAAAAAAATTCATATATTTATTTTATAAAAATATAATTTCAAATGAATTTCAAAAAGGTAATTTCGAAGAATTGATATTCTCGTATATATAAGAAATATGTATTCTCCAAACTTATTTCATAACATTATAAATTACAAAACCCTAGAACCTCTAATTCAAATAAGTTTTTTAATTTTTTATCTATTTATACCATAAGAGTGGGAGGATGAATAATTATGACTATATGAGGGCCTATATGGATCGTTCAGTCAACACCCTTCTCACAATGATTTCACTAGTATCATGAATGATGTTATATTATGTTACTTTTTAATGGAGAAATTATGGGTGAGTCATATAGAATTAGGTAGAACCTTCTTCTTGATAGCCATAAATTTATTAATAAAATGAAGAGAGTGTTAAAA
This sequence comes from Torreya grandis, assembly GCA_037957365.1. Lineage (NCBI taxonomy): Eukaryota > Viridiplantae > Streptophyta > Pinopsida > Cupressales > Taxaceae > Torreya > Torreya grandis. The sequence goes on along the minus strand of JARHVA010000810.1, from coordinate 4,073,446 downwards.
TATAATATTGACTAGTTGATGAAATTAATTTAACCTAACACTGATATTCTAATTTTTTAAGTGATCAGTATTGTTTTATATTTTTGGGAATCTAGTGTTTATATCCTAAATAATAAGGGTCTAAAATAATAGGAAAAATCTAGTTTAATGGGGGAAAATATAGATTTTAAATAGTTAATTTTTCATGAGGAAGAATAATAAACTTATCTTAAATTGAGCTAAAATGAATGATTCCAAAGCTGGTAATTGAAAAGCAGGACTAAGATAGTATCAGGAATCTAAACCTAGCTTTCATTTTCTAATTAGACAGGAGCATTGGAATAGGACACCCTGGTGTCCTATGATATAGTCCCTCCCTAACACTATTATCTTCAAGATCTAAGTTTTTTAAGTTTTGTTTCCCAGGTTAGTGTGATCATGTGTATAAAATTCTAGGGGTTAGAAGTTAATAAAGGTCATTGTAGGTTTGTTTTAGTCTTTAATACCTGTATCCATCTACACACATGCAAATAATGAATACATCAAAAGCAAAAGTGCAGAAAATGGGTTAGGGGAAGAATGATCACATGATCTAGAACCCTTGTTATCTTGACTGCTATGTACTTTAACCCTCAATCTAGGGTCTTAAGTCAAATATAGTTCTCCATTAGGGAACATGCATAAACAACATGCATGGTAGATGCAAGAATGAATTTCACTTAGGCCCTTCCTTGATCAAGTATACAAGTCTATGTTTGATGTAGAGAAGCTACGCTATACTATTGACTGCTTTTATTATGTCTAATGTGACAAAGTAGTAAGTGCTAGATATAAAATACCTTGTTTAGTCCTTTATATAAAAGACTCAATATTTTGAATTTGGGAGCTTTATTTGCATTTGGCCAACATTGGAAAACATAGATATGAATCAAAGAAAAGGGGTAAGACTCATCTAGCGAAAGAAACTGATTGTTAAGTCTCAATTTGACTTTGGATAGGAGCACTAGAAAATGAACACCTTGGGTTCTAGTGCTATGGTTCAATCCCAACACTCTTGTCTTATAGGCTACAAACTAGGGGAGATAGAATAATCATGAAAAAACTAACTTGGCTGAGGTGGAATGATTATTTGAAAAGCTTGGGATGACTGGGAATAGGTAAAAAAGTGACTCAAGCCTAAAATAAGACCAAGATGACTAAAATGAAAGACATGACTAAATGTGAACAAATCTCATATTCTCTAGTCAGAGTCTACTATGAAAGGACTATGAAAAGATATGATATGTGTGGTTACTTGACCAATTTAGGGTGTATACATTTCCCCCCTTTTAATATAGTGATGTAATGAAATTAAGTACTAGAGTAAAAGAAAGAAAGAAGATGCGTACCTGAGCTTACTTGCATGGAGATAAGTGTGTTGAAAAAGGGTATAACTTCTTGGCCAAGAAAGTGGATGGAGAACTGAATAGTGATTGGAGAAATAAAGAATCCCTAAAATGGATGCCCCCTATATTGAATTTGAATAGTCCCTAGAGAAAGAAGAAATCTCTTAAATGGATGCCCCCTGTACTAAATCTGAATAGTGTTTGGAGAAATAATGAATCCCTGAAATGGATGCCCCTATATTAAATATAAATATAAATGAGGAATGCTCAGAGGCCCAAAACCAATGTCTACCCTCTATCCCACATAAACTCTTGTAATCCAAAATGTGTGTATAAAATCTGTATGCTATGAAGAGCAAAATTTGTCATGCCCCCACTCTAAATAATCTAAACTAGAATTGAGAAGTGCTCAAAGGTCCAAAACCTATGTCTGCCCTATGTCTCACACAAAATCATATAGCCTAGGTCTAGGTAATGCTATGGACCAATTATTGCAGATGATCATACGATCTAACTTGGTGACAACCTAGGTATGCTTGGGTGTAATTTGAAAATTCTAGCAAATGTGTAAGAAGAAAGTGGCATGTCTTGTCATTCCAATATGTATAATCCTAGATGATGAAAAACATGAACATCTATTCCATGCCTCCAAATTTGGTATGTGAGTGATACATCTATATAGTCTGGTAATCTATATAACTACATGTGAAATGAGCTATCATGTCATGTCCTATGTATAAAATTGGAGTTTAAAACAATGTGCTTTGCACTATGCCTATAATTTGCTATTTGGTCTATAACTATGCCATATTATATGAAGTTATATGTGTGAGACATGTAGTGATGTACATGCCCCTAAATCTGATATTTGGTTTAAATCTATAGCAAAGTCATTATGAATCCATATGATTTGAACCATTATATATCTGAGTAATCTATGTATCTATAAATTGAAGGTATGTCCCTTTGAATGTCCTGATTAATGTTGAATGACCCATCCAATCTGAATCACTGTATATCTTGACCCATCTAAGCTGAATTTGATAATCTAACTATTGGAGGTGCAAGAACCATGGTGTATCCATCTATGAGAGTAGATAGGTGTGATGGGTAGGTGTAGGAATAATAATAGTAGGAATGATGCCCCCCTTTTGGGGAGAGGGATAAAATTTGTAATAGAGAAGGTTGAGCCAAAAGTGATGACTAGTGGCATAATGCTGAGAACAAGATTGGTATAGTTTTAAATTAATTTCAGCAGTTGATTGATTGTTTAGACTAGGTTATTTAAAATTTAAACAAGCTTTGATTGTTGAGGACCAAGTTTTATAAAATTTGAACAAGTTATTATTGGTGAGGATGAAGTTATATGTATCTAGGTAGAAAATAGGTATAGAGATTTGTGTGTTCCATAATAGACAAATGATGTAATAAGAGATTGAGGTTTACTAGATACTAAAGGCATTATCATCATGGTTTTGTGGGATAAAATGATTTTTAAAATGGAGCTCTGGAGTTCAAGTTAAGGGCAAAATGGTATTTTGCTTTGAATGAAAAAAAGTTGTTTGATATAGGAAAATTGGATTGATTCTTGATTCATTTGTGTATTGACTATTTTGAGATTTGGAGATATGTAGTAGGAGATAAGCTGAGGATATGAGCATTTGTCATGACCCAATTTGAGCAGTTGGTAGCCCAGATTGAGACTGGTGGAGATGTTACCCTTGTAAGTAGCTAAAACGTGTGATTTAGTCATCTTTGGAAGCTTGTTTTTGATTATTTTGAGTTATTTTGAAGCTTTTTAAGAAATTTTTACTAGATCCAATGCTCCTATACCTTTTTCAATGCTACTATCTAGGCTCTAGTGTTGTTGTCTAGGTTGCAGTGCTCTTGTACTCAATGATGTTGTTCTAGAAGTTGGATTTTTTGGGCTTATGCTTAGTCTAGTTGTTGTAATTTTTCTTGGATATTGATTTGGCATGGTTGAATAATATAAATGCTATTTTTTGGTGTTTTATAGGGTAAGGTACAGATGAGGGAGTTTTATAGAGGCTAGTGATGAAGACTCTAAGATTGTTACCTTTGTCAACTGATGAGAGGGTTGTGATGGATAGGGCAGGGCTGGGTCATATGTGTGACCTAAGCACTATGTAGTGGAATATGCATTTGATTACCACCTTATACGAGAGGTGAAATTCAGATACCTATATTTTCTAGCTTCTTACTAGAGAGATGACTATTACTCTAGAGGATGTGTACCATATTTTGCATTTGTCAGTTAATGGATGACTTGTGACTTTACAAGATGATATTGGTGTGGATGCCACTGATCCTACATCTTTATATTTTGTTGGTGTGCCCTTAGGTATACATAAGAGAGGTAGTGATAGTGATGTACTATTGTCAGTTATTGTTTGGTTAAGTGTTCCACATCTATAGAAGTGGTTGTTAGTGTAGTTGACTTTTTTTATTGTAGTGGATGGGAGTGGGGTATTAATTGCATATAAGATTATACGTAGTGTAGAGGTATATAGCACTATGTTCTCATGGGTTAGGACTATGATTTCTCACTTATACATAGATCTATATAGGTTTACTCAAGAGGCATTCAATGGTGGTTTGAGTGTGGCTATTTTATTGCATTATTGGGCCTATGAGCACACAACAATTGTATGACCACTAGGATTACCAAGAGAGAGGTGGGAACCTCTACAACTATATAGGGAGTGTTGGATGAGTTCATTGGCTATCAGGTCTCTTGGGGTGGATCACTATAGATGTGTGTTAGACAGACTAGTCACTCAGGATATCATATGGAGGCCCTATAGAGGATTTCCTAGGTAGCTCAAGGATGGAGTGTAGTTGCATTATATTAGGGTCAATTTTTAGTTACATGACCATTGGATTAGAGTGTATGAGTGATTTTAGGATGAGTGTGTGACTAGATAGTTTGGGGTTCCATAATATATGCCCTGAGTAGCATGGGTGTGGAGCAGGAGCTCAGGGTAGGCTTACTGAGGTTGACTTAGCACTGCTACCCTTGGATGCATCGAATATAGATATAAATATTCCTAATGTAGATGATGTTGGTTGCATAAAGGCATATACCACATGATGGGAAAGGCATTGGTGAGCCCCATTGTACCCTATTGGTATAGAGGATGCCCTTGAGTATGAGGATTTTGATATGATATAGATGATAAGAGGTAAGATTTTGATTATATTTGAGTTTTTTTATGAGGTTGAACTTGTTCTAGTTTGTTTTAAAAGTGAATGTCTAATGTAATGTTTGTATCTTTACATGCAGGTGGAGTTGGAAGTGATCAAGATGAAGCACCTACTAAGGGAAGAGGTGGGGATGATGGGTTATGGAGATTATTATTGAGTCTACACTTCATGAGCATATATGGCATGTTCTTGATGGTGTAATAGAGGAGGGTTTAATAGAGTGAGTGACTATTATTGCTAGCATTTATGCTCATTTTTTTGATAGGGTTGATATATCTATAACTTCATATGTTAAGGTAGTTAGAGGGAGAGATTAGATAAGGGCTGATCTGAATAGGCATAAGATGCCTCCACCTGATTATGGATCAGTGAGTACATGGATTATGGATGAGTACATAGATATTTAGAGATGGTATGCAGATTTACATGAGGAACATGGTCAATTAATGGAGTGAGTGAGATGTCACAAGAGGCATTCAATAGGTTGATGAAGTGTGGGGCCATCAAGTGCTAGATTGGATTATGGGACTAATACTGGAGGAGAGAGTGAGATTGAGAGTTAGGGCATGATGCCCATTCATGAGTTATTTTATTTTTATATGATGTACATGTTTTAAAATTTTCATTATACATATATGGATACTAGTTTGATTTTGTATTCCTGTATATTGTGTTATGGATTTTGGAATATACTAATATTTTGATTATAGGTGGTTTATTTAAAAATAGTTTATCTACTATTGATTTTGAATTTGCATATGCTTGGTAAAATAGTACTTGGGATATGTGGTTTGATTGTATTGATATATTTGGTAAGATAGCATTTGGGATGTGATTTGATTATTTATGATATGTTTGGGCGTGTTGTTTAGGTTTGATTTGTGATTATATGTAAGCAAAAATTTATTAGTTTTGTAATTTGTAAAATTGTTTGGTAGAGTGAATTGGTTTGGAATTGGAAAAATTAAGATATTGGTAAGGTCTAAATTTAGATGAGTTGGTTTGGTTAGGGATGGCTATTTGGAATCAAGAATGTTATTTGTTAAAAGGAGGATATAAGATATCACTATGTGCATATTACCTCCCCAAGAGTGGCTCAAGAATATAAAGGTTAGCTAGACCTTTGCCTCCATTATTGCCCTGGAAAGTGAAGCTTACGAATTAAAATTGGTATGACTATACGTTGTATTATTATATGTTGTATCACTATCTGAACCCTATTGGCCAACTGAAAAAGTGCTCATACTGCTCATGTTGTGTAGGAATGTGCTCTATATTTGATACTGTCTATTGTGTTATAACTATAGTTATGTGTGAAGATTCTACAAAATTTAACTTTATTGGTCATGTAGCTAAAATTGTTTGTTATGAAGAAGGATCATCTATCTCTAAATGAATACCTTGTGGCCTCTACTATGATGTATATGACTAAGCAATATATCGAGATGGAGCTAAAACCTATAATGAGGGATCATTTAATCTTAATCATAATGGCTTGTTACATGAGATAGGACCCAAAAAAATCTATCCATAATTAATATTTTTCATGAGAATTACTCTATGGTGTGGGGTCATTTAATATTAATCATAGTGTATTATTATGTGAGATAGGACCCAACAAATCTACCCATAATGAATATTTCTCATGAGTAGGACTCTATTATGATGCCTGTGACTCTACTAGATATGTATATGGAATAACACTATTTATTTCTTGGATTATGGTGGTATATGTAGGTTATTCTTGATGTACTAGTTTCTAAACCTTATGAGGTAGTGGAATATGATATCTCCCATGAAATTCTATCCTAAAACCTGCATTGCACTCATGATGAGTGATTAATGATTCCTATAAGGGAATGTCCTAGGATGAATCAGTCATGAAGGAATGAGGTCTAGGGTTTCATGATGGAGGAGATCTTGATTCCCCCTATGTGAATGTTATGATGCCATTATTAACACATCTAGTAATGCAATCCCTGAGTCCATAACAATCATTATCTCTATGTCCATGGATACGATGATAGTTACAAAAGGGCCAATGTGGCTATTTATGTAAGAGACATGGATCTCTTCGATGAGTATAAGGTAGTGTGATTAACCTAATATCTAGTAGTGCTAATAATATGGTAGATGGGTTATCCCACTCTAATAAAATTGTAGTTATGCCTTGTTTTTCTTCTCTATTGTGTATACTGTAGGTTGTGCTATGGAAACTAGCTCTTTGTTCTTGATTGGTTGCTTTTTTGGTTATGATCTCCTATCCTTTTTAGGACATGGTGGATACTGAGTGCTAAGAGCTATAGATGAAGATGCTGTTATGAAATTTAGAGTGATTCGATCAATTGAATCTTCCTCAATCAATCCTAATTTATTTTTCAAAGATAAAACTATATAACACAAGTGTCTAAAAGAAGACTCTATCTGATATAGTAAATGCTTAAGTAGAAGTTGGTGAAGACCTTTAAAAAAGATATGATAAATCTCTAGATCTTTTAGTTTGTATATCAATCTTAACATGTGAGCCTTGAATCTTAAGATATAGTCACTAATTAGATCTGAAGAATTTTGATGTAGTGTGGCAAGTTTCTCATATGTAACACAATGGATCATGTTTACAATGTGATATTTAAGAAATGCCTCCTCTAAGTCATCATATATGTGAAATGAACCAAAAAGGAGTAGATGAAAGAACTAATTCTATGATTCTCCCACTAATGTCTGCTAGAATAACTTGCTTAGAATCAACAAGCTTGTATGAGATGGTAAAGCTTTCTAAAAGGCTTGAAGGTATACAAATGGATCTCCAGTTCCATAAAAGTGTGGTAATGATGATAGCTAGAAATGCTTAGGTAATGAAGATTTTATGAATGTCTTTGGAACAAGGTTACCATGTAGATCATTAGCATCCATCCAAGACTTGTAATCTTTATTTTCCAAGGTAAGGAGATGTACTTGGTGTTGTAATTCACCAACTTCATGCATCAAAGAGATGATCTCCTAGGATGGTACATTAGTATCTTGAAGTGGTTCATTTAATCATTGAATATGATTGTTAATTTTAACCATGGGAATGCTACATTTATCAATTGGATCATAAAGAGGGGGTGTGCTCACTTGAACCTTGGGAGTAATGGTAACTTGGACCTTACTAGAGGGATGTGGGCTACCATTCTCTTTAGGTGAAGAGTGAGAACTAGGTTCTAGTATAGTGAAGGGTAGCTTAGTGGAGATTTATTGGTATCTCTATGTTGTAGTGAATCACATTCTAATTGAGTAGAAGATGTTATATTAGCATTAACATGTGAATTATTTGAAATAGAATCATTCATAAAAGTAAAAAACAACATTTGGAAGAACATTATGTTTGAGAGGAGTGGGAGAAGAGTTAAAAACATGAGATGCACATTCTTATTTACTATGTGTATAATTATCATCATCATTATCATATATGTAATATTATTCATAATCATTATTGTTTTCATATTCATTGGCATGCTCACTATCATATTCATTATCACTTCCATCATCGGTAGGGAGTAATTGAAGGAGATTTTTCATTTAAACATTCTTTTTGATAAAGTAGAGTTAAGAACATGAGATGTATCATTTAAACTATGCATTGGTAATTTGATTCTATTGAGTTTATATTATTGTAATTTGAACATTGAGAGAGAGAGAGAGAGAGAGAGGAGAGAGAGAGAGAGAAGAGAGGAGAGAGAGAGGAGAGAGAGAGAGAGAGAGAGAGAGAGAGAGAGAGAGAGAGAGAGAGAGAGAGAGAGAGGAGAGAGAGAAGAGAGAGGGAGAGGAGAGAGAGGAGAGAGAGGAGATGAGAGAGAGAGAGAGAGAGAGAGAGAGGAGAGAGAGAGAGAGAGAGAGAAGGTTCACATGGAATCAAATTATCACCCATAAAAGGTTCACTTGTAAGTGCATGACTAATTTGTTCTTTGGTGCATTATGCATAGGAGAATGAGGTGAGAAGTATCTTTCCCACTTATTAAAATTATTTTCTTTAGAAGAAAGAATAAAATAAATGGGTTTTAGAGAAAAAGATTCATCTATTTGTGTTTCACCATCATCATTAGTATATCATCATATCCTTCATTACAACAATAGTCATTATCTTCACTATAAATGAAATCATTTTATACATTCTTAGCTAAGAAAATACATGCACAAAGAACTACTATCAACAAAAATTTGAAATTATTTTTGATAATCCAAACAATTTGTAGAAAATTCAAATTATTTTTCTAAAAATTGTAAGGGAGGAAAGCTTGAGGTTTGAGGACCTAGTTTGGAAATATAGGGTTTTTAGTTACGGTTTTAGAATTTTGGAAAATTATGAAATAATTTTAAATTCTAAAAATAATTTTGAGTAGGAATAATGCATAAAAATTTATACAAAAATCAAAATTTGGAAATTAAATTTTTGCACAAGAAAACAACTAATTTTGGAATTATTTTGACAAAGTAATCAATTTGTAAAACTTAGAAAATAGTTTTCTAAAATTTGCAAGGAAGGCTTGAGGTTTAAGGACCTAGTTTTGAAATCTAGGGTTTTTAGCTAAGGTTTTAGAATTTTAAAAAATTATGAAATAATTTTAAATTCTAAAAATAATTTTGGATAGGAATAATGCACAAAAATAAAAATTTTGAGATTAAATTTTTGGACAAAAATATGAACAAAAAAACCTAAGTGTAGCTAGGGTTTTAGGTTTGTTCAAAGTAAGTTGGGTTCACTAGAATATTTTATTATTTTTGGAAATATAGTGTTTAGATCCTAAATAATAAGGGTTTTGAATAATAGGAAAAATCTAGTTTAATGGGGAAAATATATATATTTTAAACAAGTAATTTTATAAGAGGAAGAATAATAAACTTATCTTAAATCAGGCTAAAATGAATGATTTCAAAGCTGGTAATTGAAAAGCAAGATTGAGACACTATTAGGAATATAAACCTAGATTTCATTTTTGATTAGATAAGAGTAATAGAATAAGACACCTTTATGTCCAATGCTATAGTATTATCAATTTAATATAGGTATTGAAGAATAAAATGAACCTATAATGAGCTCTATTAAATTCCAACCCCTAAAATTTGGCACATAGGCTTACACCAAAAGCAAAAGGGGGAAAAATTGGGTTAGGGGAAGAATGATCACATGATCTAAAACCCCTACTATCTTGATCACTACCTACATTAACCCTCAAACTAGGGTCTCAGATCAAATATAATTTTTCCTTAGGGAACTTGCATAATAAACATGCATGATAGATTTAAGAATGACTTTCACTTAGGCCCTTCCTTGATCAAGCATGCAAGTCTATGTGTGATACAAAGAAGTTGAGCTATACTATTGATTGATTTTTATTATGTCTAATGTGCCAAAGTATTAAGTGATAGATATAAAATGCCTTGTGTAGTCCTTTATATATGAGACTTGTTATTTCAAATTTGTTAGCTTTATTTGCATTTGGCCAAGATTGGAAAACTTAAGGATGAAGAAAAGAAAAGAGGTAAGACTCTTCCAATGAAATAAACTGATCATTAAGGCTCAATTTAACTTTGGATAAGAGTGATATAAATTATACACCCTGGGTTATAGTGTTGTAGTCCAATCCTAATGCTCCTATCCTACAAGATAGGGACTAGAGGGGATGAAATAAGAATGAAAAACTTGACCTAGCTGAGGTGAAATGATCATTTGAAAATCTTGAGATGATTGGGAATAGGTAGAAAAGTGACTCAAGCCTAAAACAAGACCAAGATGACTAAAATGAAAGACATGACTAAAGATGAACAAAGCTCATATTCTCTAGTTAGAGTCTCCTATGAAAGGACAATGAAAAGACATGATATGTGTGATTGCTTGAGCAATTTATGGTGTATACAGGTATACTGAAACTATTTCATGTTTCATCTACAAGTTTTAAATACTATTTGTATGAGCTTAAATGTGTGATATGAAATAAAATGACACAAACATTTTGTTTTTAAACTTGAAATAATTAGATAATGAGTGGGAAAGCATATGAAATAGACATATAAAGTAAGAAAAACAATGTAGATTTAGAGATATAAATGAAAAATAGAACACAATTAATGCAATTCTTGGGAATTGGGCAGTGGTAGTTTCTTGTTTCATTTGACCATCTACATATTCATTGTTAAATATTTTTATATATTTCATATAGATCGATATAATTTTATAATCACTATTACCCAAAATTATTGGGTTGTTGAGATTTAAGGCATGTAAGATTGATGATGAAGATTGAGCCTAGTAGCATAAAGCTCTTAAATTAAATTAATTATATCTACTTGAGGAAGCTTGAATTTAATGCATATCATAGGTATTTAGGTATAGGTGGTTTTTGATTCCATTTTACCATTAGAATATTCTTTTTTATAAATCAATCTTTGTGTGGAAGTACTATTCCCACTAGTCTATTTCAATGTTCAAACTTTCTCCAAGATCTTAACAATGTCAATGAGTATAAGTATTTTTGCATTCGATAGAAGCTAAAACAAGTCACAAGGTGCTCTTGGATTTCTGAAATATTTGAATGCTATGTAAGTGTCCTCAAATTATAATAATATTTTTCAATACTATCAATATTCTAAATGATATCCCATATTAAAAGTTCTATAAATTATGCTGGCATCCAGATTTTAATATGGATGTACTAAAATATATAATTATTAGTGTATATTCAACAACTTATTTCTAAGGTTTTTATTTTCAAAACCATGATATGTGGGGATTTTTTTTGCATTTGATTTTAATATAACTTTGCTGTAATTAAGATATAAGAAGTATTTTCCCTTTCAATATATAAAATTAATAAGAGAAATGTGTCTAATACTATGATATGAATATGGAAGGAGTGATCTACATATAATGACATCTAATTTAAATACTTGGATAACCTAAAAATAGTATCTATGTTCACTATATTTGAATTGATAACATTGATAGAAATATAATTGTTTTGAGCAACATCCATAGTATGAGAGTGAACCGTCAAAGGTAGAACAATGGCAGGCTTGTGAAATAGGGTCCAACAAATAAAATCTTCTTTCTTTTTTTGATGGTTTCTTCACTCATTTGTGTTATATTTTTTGGTTTGGGATCTCACAAACTATTTTTGTACTTGTGGAAGTTATTAAAATATCTATCCATCTATGTATCTTCAATTCACTATTAAAACTAAATACACTCTTTCATTTTGCTTCATCCTATTATATGTTGAAGGTTTGTCCCATGCATTTTGTTGAGCCCCTCTTATGATTCCTTTAATTGATGAGAAGTTGGCATGGGTGTAGATCATGAATTTTTTCATAATTTCCCACCATTTTATGAAACATTCTTATTTTTGTATAGGTAAGGTCCCCCTCAACCCCCAACATATATCTAAAAACAATTAAAAAAAATTACCAACATATATAGTTAAGATTTGATATAAATAAACATTCACATTAATCTATATTATCAAATCATATTAATAATACTTGGTTTTGATTCATGGAATTGTATTTGTAACCACCACATTATTATTTTAACAAATTTAATATTAAAATTAAACCTTTAATATTTCAAGAATATCTTATTAAAAGCTTTCTAATACACACTACTAATTCAACAAATTGACTATAAAAATTACCCATATATTTTTAGGTAATACGACTTTCTAAAATTTTAAAAGATAAAATGCACAATACATCACTAAAGTGTTTAAGTAGGAAAAAATACAACACAACTATACATAAAAACAACATAAGAGATTAATAGACACAATTTTTTTGACTTTTTATTATTTTTCCCTTCTGTGAGATGATCTAAATTATAATCGATACTATGAATAATGTGTGTGGTTTTCTGATGCTATAGTGTGATTGTGAGATTCTATGGTTTAAATTTTTACTTAATATTCATCCCTAGAGTTTGGCTTTCCCACTCTTTGATAAATATCACATTCTTGCACATGAAGGTACACATCTTTCAAGAAACTAGGACACCATATTCGTGATAATAAAATTTTTATCAAGTTCTTGCCCCCCCTTTTAATATTAACTAATCTCTTAATATTGTTCTTATTATTATCTATTTTTTACGGTTATCTAACCCAATCTTATTATACTTGGTAAGGATCCTATTTAGTCTTCCACTTACAAAGATTCTTCCTTTAGTATTTAATTTCATTTAACACCTTTATCATGGACTTACATGATTTTGTTGATGCATTTGTTTGTTCTACCATGTTTATGTATATACTATATGATTCTCACATCTATTTTATATTTGATTTCCCATTCTCCTTCCATTCTTATTGTAGGTTTTGGTGTTGTCAACACTAATTCTAAATAACTCATTATCTTTGATTATTTTGTATTATATTTTTCTTCTGATTTTACCTCTCACTTTTCCATGGCAATTCCACTTGATTCTTCCTTTGTATTTTCAATTTATAAACTCCATTGTCTTATTTTGTCCTCTCTTTCAAATCTTTGTTTTTCCATCTTCTGTTCTAATTGTGTCTTTTTAATGTAGAGCATTATCATGTCTTTCATCTTATACAAATATTTCAAGCACCTCATTTTTTACAATCAATTGTAAACTACTATCAAACTACCTCATAAAATGGGCATTGCTTTCACACGATACAATACCATTATGATTTCCAAGCCTACATTACACTACATTATCTTACACTCTAAATTATATGTTTCTTATTACTAAATTGATCTATCATGAATACATCCTCTTCAACAAATCTCTTCGAATCAAATGCCTTTGGCTCAATTCCCATTATGTTTTACACTCTCACAATGTTCATTTTATTTAAATGACATGGTGGTGAGTCTAATGGAATCTCCAATTCTAATGGCAAACCTAATGGATTCTCCTTTTGATTTTGATCAAATTGGTGGGATATTATGGCAAGCATATGGATCTTCCTCATTATAATCACCAAAAATATCATGCATATTTGTTTTTGAGCATAGAACATTTCGATCATCACCTTGATCACTTGGTTCCTTGACTTGTTCAATATTTTCATCTCATCCCTTAGACCCTTATGTTCTCTAATGCCTTCAGATACACTTGGAATGACTAAATGTTTCCTACTTTTTGATTCTCTTCTATCATATTCTTTTGCATCCCTTTATTCTTCCTTTACTTCACTCTCCATCCTTTATTCACTAATTTCTCATTGAAATGAGTTGATATACCATTCTCCTTTACCTTTAATTATTTTTAGGATCACTATATTCACTTTCTCCTTGACTTTTAGGTTTAGCTTCCCATTCTCATTCAATTTTAACTTCATCTTCAACCTCTACTTCCCCTTCCCATTTTTCATCATAAAGGAATGCAGATGGTTAAACAAATTCTTATTTGGAGTCTACCTCTTTGTCTGATTGCCCAAATAAGTTTTGCATCATTTCTTGGTGTTTTTCTTTGCTGGTCCACATGATGAATGAATATGTATAGCCCCAATGAGGGGGGTATGACATTGTAATGGTACTATCTCTTGTGTAATAAAAATACTTGATTTTTGAAGTGGTTGGTTAGAAGTTTGTAGTTGCTCTTAGGTAATGAGGTGATTGATATATCTATTCAAAATGAAAGACATGATAATGATATGCATCATATTTTTACTAATATCCTTTCATATTCTTATATTCTTCACATAATTTACTACTTATTTATTTTTCATAATATTCCCCTTACATTATTACAAAAAATGATACTTTTCCTTGATTACGTACTTGGGTGCCTATAGTGTCTTGTCATGACATTATCCACATTGATAGCACCAAAGTTTCCATCATACAACATTCCATAGAATTCATACCCCTCACACAATAGGTTATTTTTCATCGAGTGATGGACCATTTGTACAACTTGTGTAAGATGGATACAATAATTATACATGATAAGTATGATGTGACAAGATTAGCTAAAAAGGGAAAAATGTGCCATGGGTTAAACTAGTAGCATTGAGAATGTACATGAATATGCATGATTACATTACTAAAAGTGTCTTAATGAAAAATATGATTATTTTTATAAAATACTGGCATCATTACTTTACTATGCATTAATTTACCATTTTATAAGTTCTCTCTGAATGGCCACCTAGTTACTATGAGTTAGGTATAGATCCTTGCAAATAATGATTTATCGCTATTATTGAATGCTTTAATAGGATATTTAATTTAATTTAATTAGATTTATATATTAATGTACACTGGAGGCCAAGAATGGCTTATGGGACTAAAAAAAATATTAAAATGAGTAGTAAAATAAAATCAATAATAAAAGTTAATGATTCAAGCTTCAATAAGAAAATAATGGTTTTGAACACAAAACACAAAGGCATGCACATCATATTTATTAATACTATTTGATAAGAAAGGTATACAAAAGGTAAATTTATATACTTAGGAATGGTGTGAGGGAATTACCAAAATAGTATTGGAGTAGTTTTATAAATGATTTATCAACTCATCACACCCCCGCCCCCCCTAAATTGAACTGGTTACTAGTCCTCAAGCAATTTAAATCTATTCACATGAGAGCATAGTACTCAAAATTCAAATGGTTATATTGTACTTGTCCCTTATTTTTTTTTATAAAATCCAATATTATCTTTTATCCTCTTCCATTTCCTATCTTCAGTTCTTTCATTGAATTACTATATTTCTCCCTAATTAGGAATGATAAAATAGAAAATAATAGGTTGATACGTTATGGAAATCCAACTAATTATATTCCTTCTTACCATGTCAATATATTTGGTGACTCTGTTGAGAGTTACCATGAAGTTATACTTTGAGAATGGCTCCTTTTTTTTCAATTCAGGGGTAAGCTCATTCCATATAAATAAAAAAGCATTGTAGTTTTATTGAACTATTTATGTGATCAAGGCTAAGTACTAATTTTGGGCCTTTAATTATTTCATCATAGTTCTTGTAGCTACCTCTATTTTATTCATAATTAAATATAATTGAATTATATCACATCTAGCCTAGTATCCTCCTCTATGATCATTAATTCAGCTTCTTTATATTTATCATGATACTCATCTAATTCCTCACCTTTTCTTTTCTTATTAGTAAGATAAGAAGAAAAATATTTCAGAAGTACATCACTCAAATATAGGTTTGGATTCCATGAGGAACAACATATTTATGTATACAGAATTCACATGATTGGTTTTGAACCTTAGGAGTACTATAATTATTTTTTTCAAAGGAGTGAGGCTCACTCAATAATTTTGACATGTCACAATAGACTCTCATGAACTATAATTTTAGCCACTAATCTTCAAGGTAGAGAACATACACTCTTTCAAGAGGTCTATAACTCATCAGTTGCACTATTAACTAACTCATATATTCTACTTTATTTTTTAGCTTTAAATTTTTTGACTCATCCTCTTTGACCTTATTCTTTAAATCTTTATTTTAATCTCTTAATTGACTAAACTAATTATGCCATCAAATTTGCATGGTCTATATCTTGACATCTCTTTTTATGAATAATTCCTCCTGATTAAGTTATTTGGTCTGAGTGGAAGTTCTTAAAAAGTCTTTTCCATGTGTCTTTCAACCCTAGGAGATTCTTCAATTAAAGTCTGAGTTGTAAGGGATTGTAAATTTACACTTTCTACTTCTCCCACCCTAGCTAGTTTATCTAGCCGATTCTCATTTTTCTCAAGTTCCTAAAAGTGTTCCCTAACATTTTAATTTACCAGAGGGATTCCACTAATTTATGATTTTATTCCTACCTGGGCTAACCAAGGGTTTCTTATTTTTCCATTTCTAATTCTTCATCCACCACATTATATTGTTGTTCCTCCTATGTTAGCTCTTCTCCTACCATATTAGTTGAAGTGCTCCAATGCTCCATCTCCCTAAAGAATGGAATATCAGAGTTGGATGAAGTACAATTTCCTTAATCAAAACACTAGTAGTTTAACTTTCACTTACACTAAGATCCTCCTCTTTCTTATATGATTACCCACTCTCTTTTTTAATAAAATTAGGGGCTATTCGATTTTTGTATTATTATTCTACACCTAATACTTTATGATTATCTTCTACGAGCAAGTGGAGTTGGAACCTTTTGATTATTCCTAGCTATTGATGTAAATGGGGTGTCTTTAGACATCTTCTTACCTTTGCCTTGATATTATGAGGAAGGAGTTAGTATTAACTTCATCCTTATTCCTCTCTTAGGTCTCTTTATATTCTATTTTGCCACATGCTCTTTTTATTCCTCTACAACCACTTCATGTTCTTCAATATCCATTCCTTTTTATTCATCAAAAACTTCTTGCTCTTATTATGATATTTATTATATTGTCAATAAATTTTACATATTTGGTACATTACATGTTTGTGTAAAATTAGTTGAATTAGAAAGTGATTCGATAAATATGTTGGTTTCCCCTTCTAGTACTCATTTTCCATATTTATTATCAAGTTTAATTTAAAGTTAAGTACATTCAAACTTATCTAATGCCTGAGATTATTAAGGAGCTTGTAATATAATACACATAAAATTAAATATCTTCCATCACAAGTTAAGTAATTAACAATGTAGAGGGAAACTTTTGACCAAAGTTGGGACAATGAACAATGAAGTGTACCTTTATTTGAGGAATCTAATTTCTTTCCTTATGTGAAAAATATAGTCCTTACTATAGTAACACTAGGATTCATATGCCGAATAACCCATGTATGAGGCATATCAGTTACTTTTTCTATAAACATTGTTTGTAGTCCTATGATAGTGGCTATAATATGCACATAAGTTTTTACAAACTCTTAGGCAATTACACCATCAAACCCTATTAACTTCTCAAAATAACCAATCCATCCTATATTCTAAAAAATATTTGAAACTTTCCTTCTTATCCTTAATGTTATGTGTTCAATGGGTTCTATTCTGACCACATAGCCTACCATATCACCTTAGTGTTGTTCTCGAGCAAAGGTGGTTTCTGATTGGCTCAAAAAAAATAGAGGGTTTTACATTATGTTTTGTGTGAGGTGTAATTAAAATGGTTCTTGATGTTTTATCAATTAGTTAGAATATCCTTCTTAATTTACCTATAGTTTTCAAATTATTATTACCTTTCCTTGATTACATGTTTGGGCACCCATAACATCTTGTCATGATAGTTTCCACACATGTAGCACTTATTTTCATAATGCAACATTCCATGGAATTCACACCTGCCAACTAATCATTCACTTATCCTTGAGTAACAAACCATATATGAAACTTGACATTCAAGATGGATATGTTTTTTAATTGGGATGGAAATTGTGGTGGATTATTATGATGTTACATGATTATCTAAAATGGGAAAAGTGTGCCATGGGTTAAACCCATAACTGCATTTAGAATACACATGAATATACATGATTATATTAGTAAAAGTGTCTTAATGAACTAATTATATATTAATAAAATATGAAACATATGTAGAATATATATAATATTATTTTCATGTTTAAAATGGTCACCTACCTATTCTACACAAGATAAGAATATAATCAATTAATAATCCAATAATATTAGCTTGTGTAGAATGGGCATATGCCCTTTATACACAAGATAAAAATTTGGGATTCTTAATTGATAATAACCTTAATATACCAGGACTATGTAAAATGATGCATATTATGAACACATATTGCTCAATGCTCATAATATTGTTATCTTGTGTAAAACATGTCCTATTTAAAAATATAAGAACATTTTCAATTATGAATCAAATATTCTTAGCTTATGTAATTATGGGCTCAACTTATATGGAAACTTTTAGTATTTGAATTGGGATAATCATAATGGTGAATATATTTCATTTCAAATGTATTAAACTTTGAGTTGATGGCATGATTTAAAATGAGCTGATTTTTTTATCTTAATTTTCTTTTTTCTAAAATTTATTTTGGTGTTAGAGTTCTCTAGGTAATGTGACATGTGTAGATGTCGATCTCTAACCTACTCAATTGCCTCAATGATTTCCCATTTATTACTAAAATTATTTTGGGCACACACCCATATTTTTCTTTTGTGGAACCTAGGATGTGTCTGGGGTAGTAAGGTGTCACTTACATGTCAAGGTGGACATGAAGGTGTTAATTATATATAGTTGGTGTTTTCTAGTAGGTTAAAGGATCATGGGATGGTAAAATATTGTGACACAAATGTAAAAATCAAACTATATATGTCTTGTCCATCATCTCTTTTCTTATGACTCTTTATTGATTACTTTATATTTTGAATTTTCACATTATATCATTATGGTTAATTAATGATCGACTTGGTGGTCTCCATTACTTTGATTCAATTCATTTATCTACATATTAAGGGAATTTTAGCTAATCAACTTATCCATTTTATTTAGGCATCTGAAATCGGATGCCATAACATATTTTTTTGACATGCCCATCTTGGCTCTATTTAACCAACATGATTTGCATGACCAAAGTCTACTATGGCTTGCTTGATCCTATCCATAAACTACCATTTGTGTGTTTTTAACTTGTATTTATATATTTTTCCAAGCCACCATTTACTAGTTTATAAATTAGATTTTCATTTTTTCCCTTATGTTTTTTCCTCAAGTTATTTTTTTTTTATTGATCATTATTAATATTCTTAATTTATATATAATGGACACACCATAGACATTAGATAAGAATTATATCACATAATAATCTAATAATATTCACTTGTGTATAATCTGCATGTGCCCATTCTACACAAAATTGAAATATTAGATTCTTAATTGATAATGTTCTTAGTATACTAGACCTGTGTAGAATGGGTCATGATATAAGCACTTATTTTTTAATGCTTATAATATTGTTGGCTTGTGTATAATGGGCACATGACTATTTTTAAAATGATAGGATTATCATCATTAATTAAGAATTCAATAGTCTTAATTTGTGAGAATGGGCACATGACTATTTTTAAAATGATAAGATTATCATCATTAATTAAGAATTCAATAGTCTTAATTTGTGTAGAATGGGCACATGCCCATTCTACACATTAGATAAGAACATTTTTAATTAAGAAATATAATAATTTGTGTTTGTGTAGAATTTCCATGTGCCCATTATACACAAAATAAAAATATTAGATTCCTTTATTAATAATGTTATTACTATACTAAACCTATGTAAATGGGGCATATAATATGATAACTTCTTTCTCAATGCTCATAATATTGTTGGATTGTGTAGACTAGGCACATACTCATTCTAAACATTGGATAAGAATATTATTAATTGATAAATCCAATAGTCTTCACTTGTGTAGAATCTACATGTTCCCAATGTACATAAAATAGAAATATTGGATTCTTAATTGATAGTGTTATTAGTATACTATACCTGTGTATAATGGGACATAATATGAGCACTTATTTTTCAATGCTCATAATATTGTTGGATTTTATAGAATGGCCACATTCCCATTTTGAAAAAGATAATAATGTCATCATTAATTAAGACTTCAATAGTTTTAATTTGTGTATAATGGGCACATGCCCATTCTACACATTAGATAAGAATGTTATCAATTAAGAAATATAATAGTCTTTACTTGTATAGAATATGAATGTTCCCATTATAAATAAAATAAAAATATTCGATTCTTAATTGATAATGGTCTTAGTATACTAGACTTGTGTAGAATGGGACATAATACGAGCACTTCTTTCTCAATGTTTATAATATTGCTAGCTTGTGTATAATTATTTGTGATAAACACATCCATTTTAAAAGACAAAAAGGATACCTATACATCACGTAAAATTATAAAACTCTTGCATGTATCATGCCCATCTTGATCCCTATCATCTTCAAAATCTTGGGCATCTATTAGTTTTCCCATTCCTCAATATTTTCTATAATCTAGATGATATCTTGTTCATTTATGTATAAAGATATTTCATATCTATTCATGCTAAAAATAATTAATCCCATTGCATTATTTAAGTGTTTTCATACTTAGTTTACTTTTGGGCATTAATTATTCCTATAGAGAATATTTATGCAACCAATCTCCATAGCCACAGTCTTGAATCCCATTCTGGCACTGTCCCAAAAGTTGTTTGGATGATAGATAATAGTATGTTTGCTTACTAAAAACTTTTGAATGTCTTATATTTTATGTGTTTTATATAGGCCCTAAAACTATAATAATTTTTATATCCCTAAGAGGTCTGATCGAATGATAAAGTACCACATGTACCAAGTAAACCCAAAGTTTTTAGAGCCCAAGGAGGTCCAATCAAATGAGAAAGTGCTACCTGTAATTTCATACACCCAAGTGGTTAAATATATGCTAGAGTAACATGATGAGTCAAAAAGTGGTACAAGTTAAGACCTCATAATGTCATGTGTACTCAGTGCACTTGGGTAATTAATACACGTAGGTAGAATAATTGAGTTAAGGAAGTGCCCTACTATGCCTAGTCATCATGGCACCCACTAAGCCCATCAATTCACAAATGATGCATGGCTGGCAAAAATATTTATTAGATGCCATAGAGACAAGGTCAAGCATGTGTCTCCAACATTCTATACATTTATTAGCTTAGTTGAGTGGTTCATGATTTGACACCTAGATGTATCCCATAAATGTTAGCCACTTTAATCGAGTCCCATCTCATAAAAAAAATTAGGTGAAAAGATTAAAAAAAGTTAAATTAAGATCAAAACCATCAACTCAGAGTTTAACTCACATGATGCAAGCCTCTGAAGCCATTACTACAAAAAAAATCATAGATCCCTATAAAGTCTAATCTAATTTAAACTCACCATTATATATCTTCTATGTATTTGAATTATTCATATCCTACTACCTTAAATTACCTCTATATTCCAAAGTATATTATTTATAGGTCCTCTATGCAAAAATGAAATAACTTAGAGATGGCTGACTCAACTTTAAAACCTAAATCAGAGTAAGAGTTCTAGGATACTACATTCCTATTGGGAATCACAAGATATAAGATTTATAGTGAAATATTCAAAACCATTGAGGATATGCAAATGCATAATAATGATGACCATCTGAATTATGATGATCTTGATTTCCCAATGATCTTATATCCTTCAAAGTCTTGAATTCACATAAAGTCACCACTAGGCTGAGAGTCTTTCCCTATATCAACCTCTTTAGTAATCTAATAAAGACCTCTAAATACACCAATTATATTGTCCATTCACCCAATGTAGACGTTGAAATGGTATAAATATTAGGGGTTGCCTTGAATCAATACTAAATCTCAAGGAGTTTGACATTTCATATGATGTAGAGGTTGTTATTAGGTGGTTGAGCACTCATGATATCTATGAGGTGCTTAAGGACTAGGTTGAATACCTTGACTATTAGGTGAAATCATATGACCCTAATTCCCAAACCATCAAAACACTTTGGGAAAGAATGTTAACCATCATCTTTCTATTCAATTGCCCATATGAGGAAGGTGACATCATTCATGTCAACAAAAGTTGGGTATCATTGCTCAACATCATTCAAAATGGAGTAAGCCCTTGATCTTAGGGACATTATCACCTTCAACATTACATAAAATGTTAATAGAGTGTGGGCTAGAGGTAAATTTTACATCAACATACTATTGAGACTATACTGTGACTACCTCATTGAGCAATAAATCACCTGATAAATGGCCAATGACATCATAGGTCTTTGTCATGCTAGAATATAGAAGGCATACCCTCCATCCCTCATAGTTATCATGTGTCATGAGTACAATACTTGCCATACTAAAAGGTTTTTCCCTCCATTAGGACTCTTACAACCTCCCTAAGGCTAACAATAGGAAGTGGGATCCCTATGGAAGGGTAAGCACCCATGTGGATAAGTATATAATATGACTCAACACTACATACCACCATAAGATCCAAATTAATCGTATTAAATACATGGAGGTGATAAAAAAGATCAAAGTAACACATCGCCAAAGAGAACAAGCATAACCCAAGCCAATGTTAGAAGATAGACTAGTTCCTCATGACCTATTAGGCCACAAGTTGTTATCAAGGTTTTGATAATTAGAAAGAGGCTCTTTGAAATAATCATTCAAGGGAACATTTCGATTTAAAATTATTTAGGCTCAATGTCTACTTCACCTAAAACAACATCCTAGGTAAGCTAGCCTTAGGATACCCATACACTTAAATTTTTAAGTAGCTCAAAGTCTCAGGAGATCCCACCTCATGACTAGCCTATGAGGATCTCAAAGGATTCAACCCTTATTTTTGGTTTGTCTAAGAAACCTCTTATTACTCATCTTATATTGCTAGATCAAGCACATCATACCCATGTTTTAGCCCCTTTGTATCACCTTTGACAAGTACACAAACTTACCTTGATCTATTGACTTTGGTTTTATTTGGTGTTCTTAATTTCTTGACCTAGTTACATCTTTTCACTATTAAAACTCATCTTGTATCATCCCCTATAAGTGCCTAAGTTCTCCTTAGCCCTATAACTTCTATAATATTTAGTGATCTAAATTTATTTATGACCTCGTATTCACCCAGTATGGTTAAAATAGATAGGTCATCCTCATCAATTACTCCAAAGCTAGCTCCATAGGTTGGCACATTCCCCACTAGTACCTAAATTAATGTTACCCCTACTATTATTATAGCCCCAATAGCCTTAATACATCTTATTATTATCATTACCTTGAAAACATCTATGATTGTGAGTGCCCTAGTATCATTAACTCCTAAAACTTATAGTCCTTTAATAGGTCTAGTGGTAACTACAACATGTCTGCACACCCCATCTAAGACCCTCCCTTTAGGTTCATTATCATCACAAGTGAGCCCTAAGAAAAAATTATTCTAAGAGGCCAAGGATAATTATGCCTCGACCAACTCTATAACCTCTAATTATACCCATAGTGACATCATGGCCCTCTCTCCCCCTTATATGGGGTTAGACATGACTTGAATTCAATTAACCAATATATTTATTTATATTAAATACTCATCTCTCAATCATAATTATCCCCAAAGTATTTATGACCTATGAATAATTAACATCCCAATTTTTCCTTTAGGCTTCCCATTCGATAGCTTATCCCATTTTCCATGCACCCCTCTATATTCCATACAATTTCATGTTCCATTTCCATTATTACCTCTTCTACCCATCTCTCATCTTCCACTTTAGTTTTCACCACCCTTGTTGTCTTTCCTTCCACTACCTTAGGAACAATGGTAGGACCAAGTTGGATGGGCCCCATCAAAGCCTAAAATGCATAGAGACAAGAAATAGTCTACCAAGGAGACCTAGATATTAACTATAATTTAAATAAGACACAGGTAAAATGAAAAGGGTGATCACAAAGACCTTCACGCAAGATGAGTACCCTATAATATGGATAATGTATCATGACCTATTATTTATTATGAATAAGAGATTGTCGTAAGGAAATAAAAAATTTTAGAGGAACTAGTCTCTATAATCAAATCCATAAATAAACTCAAATATAAATTAATGGAGGACCTCAAGGACCAATTTAGGACCCTAGAATCCTAGGTGAGAAGCTCATTCCCTATTGGCCTCATTAGAAAAGTGGAGATTGGACTTGTAGAGTTATTTTTAGCTCTTGGAAAGGTGATTGAAGATTTATCTAAGAGAAATGTGCTCTCCCAAAGAGCACAAAAATATTTGGATTGAATCATTAGAGTGGAAAAAAATTGCAATAATATGGTAATTATCATTAACAAATGAATGTTCTTTGAGATCAAACTTATGCCTCTCAAAATTTTGAATTTGTATCAAATGTTCATAGGGAGCATGAGGATGACAATAAAATATTGGATTAGAGATGTTCAGGCTACCATCAACCTTTGGAAAAAAGCAGGCACCAGATCCTTGCTTATTTCAAGGATGTTAGCATCACATTCCTCTTTTACCAAGATAACACCTTAATCAACCTTTACAAATTTGGGGTCCATCTGGAGCACTTCAAAGTGATAATTAAGAGGAAGGTCATGAAGGCCAACAAATATAGATCTTGGGCCATACTATATCTTGTCACATAATCAACCATGAGTATTAACCAAGTCAATAAGGTAAATATTTCATTTGAATACCCATTTAAGGTTCATGATAGGCTACTAATTTAGGGAAAGGTTCTCCTCTAAGAGTCACCTGTTAATCCACCAAAACTTGATTAGAAGGGTAATTTGATGGAATATGCATTGAAACCTCATTGAATATGATGCCTTGAATTAGCTGTAAAGTGGTCCCTCATCAAGCTCAAACTGAAGATCATCATGGTCCTAACTGGGAGTATATTATCAAAACTTTGCTCCCCCCCTCTCTCTTATTTTTCCTTTCTTAGGACTTTGTGGTGATGATTAGGTTTATAACCATTTTGAGCCATGATAGTTAGGATTGGGATTCTATGATACTTATAGACATACCCCATTTCAACCCTATATATACTACTTTGGATCTTGTTTTTAACTTATTATGTTTTGTTTTCATCAATGTCTTCCAATTTTATGTGGAATAATGCATGATATTGGTGTTATGAATTCAAGTATATGCATTTATACAATATATGTGATAGTTAGGATGGACAATACAATATTATGATTAGTTATTTTACTCTTTCAATTTCAATTAGGCCACTGTGAGTTAGTGTGCAACTAGCAACAATTCATTATGTTTTACTCTTAGAAAGAGTTATTAGAACCAAGCATACATAATTTTCCCTCACATTTCTTTCTTATATGGCTAAAATCTAAACTTGTGTGAAACTCAACATATAATGATAAAACTATAGATAGACACATATTTAGCTCTAAAACATTAATCTTCTCGATTTTATCTATAAACCTTCCTTCTTAGCCTTACCTTTCTCTTTCCTTTGATGTTTTTTTATTATCTTTGACCTGCTCTATTATTTTAAAAAAATCAAAGTTATTCAAGTAGTGAACCCATTAAATTATACTATATAGTATAGAGGGTTTAGTATGAAGTGAATCAGGAACTAAGCCTCTAGTGGTAGTGTTTCATCTCTTAGAGATATATTATGAATATGTTATTTTATGGCTCCTAATATCTACAACTTTTGCCCTAGATTATTTCAGTGACAATACTGAATGAGATGATGAGAGTCCCTTATTTTTTCCCTAAGGTAAATTAGTGAACTTAATCCAATAGGTGCATTATGAGACACCAAACTGATGGAAAATATAATAGACACATGTCCATTTTGAAAAAATATAATAATGTCAACATAAATTAAGAATATAATAGTCTTAATTTGTATAAAATGGGACCATGTCCATTCTACACATTAGATAATAATGTTTTTAAATAAGAAATCCAGTAGTCTTCATTTTTTTAGAATATGCATGTGCCCATTCTACATAAAATAGAAATATTAGATTCTTAATTGATAATGTTCTTAGTATAGTAGACCTATGTAGAATGGGGAATAATATGAGCACTTCTTACTCAATGATCATAATATTGTTGGATTGTGTAGAATGGAAACATGCCTATTTTGAAAAAAAGATAAGAATTTTATCATCAATTAATAATAAAATAGTATTAATTTGTGTATAAATGGCACATTACCATTCTACATATTAGGTAATAACATTATCAATTAATTAACCAATAGTCTTTATTTGTGTAGAGTCTGCATGTGCCCATTATTCATAAAATAGAAATATTAAATTCTTAATTGATAGTGTTATTAAATTTAATAAGGAATGAAAGTATATAAATTGAGCACAATATATTTTCTTAATTGATAATGTTATTAATATACTAGACCTATGTAGAATGAGGCATAATATGAACACTTCTTTCTCAATGCTCATAATATTGTTAGCTTGTGTAGAATGGGCTCATACCCATTTCAAAAAATATAATAATGTCATCATCAATTAAAAATCAAATATTTTTAATTTATGTAGAATGGGCACATGCCCATTCTACACATTAGAAGACTATTAAATTATTACTTGATGATGTTTTATCCTTTTTCAAAAATTTGGGCATGTGTCCATTCTATACTATTAAGGCAAGCCTAACGTTATCACTAAAGAATCCCATAGTCTTGGATTTTTTGGAAGGGGAACATTTTAATTTTACACAAGATATAAATATTGGATTTTTAATTAATAATATTATTAAAATACTATCAATACATTAGTATAATGGGGCATAACATGATCACTTCTTACTTTACATTCATAATGAAATTAATATATTGTGTAAAATGGGCATATTGGAATCTTATTAAAAGTATTATCTTAATAATGTGGAGTCATGGGCATATTCCCAGTCTACATGCCCATTTCACACATGCTAAGACCATTGGATTATTAATTGATAATATGTAATATCCCCTTCAAATAGGGAATATAGAAACACAAACAGTTCTGAACAAAGATACAAACTTGCAGAATAAATTCAAATATGCATAAATAAATCACAATAAAATCTCTCAATAGCAAATCAAAGATCTCATCACTTGTTCTTCTGGACGATTACACAATTGAGTCTCTGTCATACAAATAAAATAATATGAAATATTCTATCTTAAAACCCTAAGCTTTTGAAAATCTGGGAATGAATACTGAATTATGTCTCATCTCGGCCTGCTGTGTCGAACACACAGTCACCGGCGTCGATCGATATACTGCCAACGTCGGTCTCTGTAGGTCCTTCTCTGCCGACGTCGGTCTTCAATCGGCTGATGTCGATCACTGGGAATCGCTGTCTGTCAAGGTCAGTGTCTAAGCAGATCTGTATGGCCCTGTACGGACTTAGTACGGCTGCCAATTAAGCACAACCTGTCTATTTTCAACCCCTGATAGTTGAACAATCTGATCTCAAGAATATATGATTCTAACACAGAAGATCTATATCTGTATAACTTATTGGATCAAAAACTAAATAAAGAGATACCTATAATACTGTGATAACTTCTGAGTGAAGCTATCTCTCAAATTTGTATACCTCTGTGATAACTTCTGTATAAAGTTATCTCTCAATTTGGCAATAGATCAGCTAATATTTCATAGCCTCTGAATCACACACAATGAAGAGTTGACGTTCTCCACTACAGATGGAATCCTGGAACCCTTGGCTCAGTCTTCACAGAAGAATTTCTTAACAAGAATCAATATCAATAATAATCATGAATACAAACTCTCCCCCATGAGAAACCCTTATACCCTCCAAAGGTGTGTTTGCTAAAATTAGATTTCCTCAAATTAGAACTTGGGGTTCTTAAATTAGAATTCCTCAAATTAGAACTTGGGCTTCTTAAATTAGAATTAGGGTCTTAAAATTAGACCAAATAATTAATAATTAATTAATATCTAATTTAAAATTAGACCAAATAATTAATTAATTAATATCTAATTTAAAATTAGACCAAATAATTAATATTTGATTAAATCAATCAAATATTAATATCTCCCTCAATACATGTCGGATCCTCGAACCATCTGAAGCTGGTGAACCAGGGAGTTATTCTGCACATGACCAAATCAAAACAAGGGTGCTCTGCTGCATGTCAAATATCCCTAAATAATAGGAGCTCAGGCAAATATGTCTGAAGGAGCCTGAATGAAAGCCAACTATAGAGATTCTGCTAATCGAAGCCATGCCAAGCTCCATCAAGACCCTCTATCCATCCTCTCAGCCTATGAGGGTCGCATAATAGGCTGATCATCAAGTCTGACGATGTCCACTAAAAAAGGGGACATGACAATCTGCCCCTCCTGAAATTGCTTGTCCCTAAGCAATGTCAGAACAATGAACCACTCGATCCACCTGGATCCCAAATGTAGTTATGCTCTGCACTATTGTTAATCAATACAAGTACCTGCAACATCAACAAAAGTAGAACAAAGAGGAACCCATAATCAAATTGGTGAATGCAACTCAACCAACCTCTAAGATCACAAATATCATATACACCTTCCACCATGCTATGCAGAAGGCACGCTCTAACTCTGCAACAACTCCCAAATGGAACTATGCCAAGTATGGAGAATCCACACACTGTACCTCTACTATGGTCAGCATATCTGATCAACTCCTGCTCTAAGTCATGCACCGACAAACTATCAATCCCATCTACAATAGATGGTGCCAAACCATCCCATAACTGATCCCTCTGTAAAGGTGGCACAACCAACTGTACCATACTATCATCTGTATGAGAAGAATCAATCTGGAGAATCGACTCCACTGGTATGCCAAACTCATTAGGACCAAGAACTCCCAAATCATGAACATGTGTGTTAGTACCAACAACATGTTCCTCAGCTACAACTGTAGGAATATACTCATAATCAACACTCAATGTACTAACCTCTGAGTATACCTCCACACTCTGAATGCTAGCTCCAGACTCATCCTCATCTAACTCTAAAGAAGCTACTGCTGAAACTATCTCATCATCACAATCTCTAGCTCCCTCGTCCTTTGCAACTAACTGAGAGTCGAAATCCTCATGACTAAGCTCGACCATATGTCTGTCAAAATCCTGGGGAGCCACCTTCATTGTCTCTACCTTAGGCTCTAAAACCGCTGCCTTTGACTCCTCGGAACTATCATGCTGTTCAAAATCTTTAGATTTCAAATCCTCATAATACTCCCATATTATACGATATGCCTTGCCCTTAGGCCTCAAATGACAATTGTGATTGGCATCGTATGGATCTTTACAGTATAAGCAAAGCTTTCTCCTATTAATAGTAGCACACCTATTATTTCCTATCTCATAAGAATCATGGGACATGCTGCTATCTTGTCTAACTGAGCTATAGTGCTCTCTCCTCAGCTGAACAAAGCGATCAAAAGACAACATCTCCCGAGCTTGTGGAGTTAATAACTCCCACTCATCCTTCGCTGTCATATACCATGTGGGTTTGTCTTTGAATGTAGGATATGAAAGAGATTCATTTAACCTCTTCAAACTTAGTTTCAACTTCTTCATATCATAGTCCCACTGTCTCTGAGTACTTGAAGACATCATGGATACTTCGCTGATTTAATCTACCCAAACTACCCAATAGGATGGCAAGACATTAGCTCTGATTTGCCCAAACTATCCAACAAGATGGTAGGAATTTGGCTCTAATACCACTGTAATATCCCCTTCAAATAGGGAATATAGAAACACAAACAGTTCTGAACAAAGATACAAACTTGCAGAATAAATTCAAATATGCATAAATAAATCACAATAAAATCTCTCAATAGCAAATCAAAGATCTCATCACTTGTTCTTCTGGACGATTACACAATTGAGTCTCTGTCATACAAATAAAATAATATGAAATATTCTGTCTTAAAACCCTGAGCTTTTGCAAATCTGGGAATGAATACTGAATTATGTCTCATCTCGGCCTGCTGTGTCGAACACACAGTCGCCGGCGTCAATCGATATACTGCCAACGTCGGTCTCTATAGGTCCTTCTCTGCCGACATCGGTCTTCAGTCGGCCAATGTCAATCACTGGGAATCGCTGTCTATCGAGGTCAGTGTCTGAGCAGATCTGTACGGTCCTGTACGGACTTAGTACGGCTGCCAATTAAGCACAACCTGTCTGTTTTCAACCCCTGATAGCTGAACAACCTGATCTCAAGAATATACGATTCTAACACAGAAGATCTATATCTGTATAACTTATTGGATCAAAAACTAAATAAAGAGATACCTATAATACTGTGATAACTTTTGAGTGAAGCTATCTCTCAAATTTGTATACCTCTGTGATAACTTTTGTATAAAGTTATCTCTCAATTTGGTAATAGATTAGCTGATATTTCACAGCCTCTGAATCACACACAATGAAGAGTTGACGTTCTCCACTGCAGATGGAATCCTGGAACCCTTGGCACAGTCTTCACAGAAGAATTTCTTAACAAGAATCAATATCAATAATAATCATGAATACAAACTCTCCCCCATGAGAAACCCTTATACCCTCCAAAGGTGTGTTTGCTAAAATTAGATTTCCTCAAATTAGAACTTGGGGTTCTTAAATTAGAATTCCTCAAATTAGAACTTGGGCTTCTTAAATTAGAATTAGGGTCTTAAAATTAGACCAAATAATTAATAATTAATTAATATCTAATTTAAAATTAGACCAAATAATTAATTAATTAATATCTAATTTAAAATTAGACCAAATAATTAATATTTGATTAAATCAATCAAATATTAATATCTCCCTCAATACATGTCGGATCCTCAAACCGTCTGAAGCTGGTGAACCAGGGAGTTATTCTGCACATGACCAAATCAAAACAAGGGTGCTCCGTTGCATGTCAAATATCCCTAAATAATAGGAGCTTAGGCAAATATGTCTGAAGGAACCTGAATGAAAGCCAACTGTAGAGATTCTGCTAATCGAAGCCATGCCAAGCTCCATCAAGACCCTCTATCCATCCTCTCAGCCTATGAGGGTCGCATAATAGGCTGATCATCAAGTCTGACGATGTCCACTAAAAAAGGGGACATGACATAATATTCAAAATATATTATGAGGTCTATATATAATAGGTAATTATGCTTATTCTAAACACATTAAAAATAATTTTATCAATTAAGAATCAAGTATTCTTATCTTGTGTAGAATATATGACTCTATTTATAAATAAATACTAATTTTAAAAGTAATAAATATCAACCACTCATTATAAGTTATGAGTGCACATTCAAAGAGGACTAAGTTTCATTGTGAAAAATCAAATCGTTTTACTATAATTATTTTTTCATAAAAAATACTTTTGCATATACACAAGAATCAAAAGTTGAAAGAAATTTAAAATTATCACAAGGAGGATATTGCATAATATTTAATAATAATTATTTAATTTTTTTTATAATATATATT
Source organism: Torreya grandis (assembly GCA_037957365.1). Classification (NCBI taxonomy): domain Eukaryota; kingdom Viridiplantae; phylum Streptophyta; class Pinopsida; order Cupressales; family Taxaceae; genus Torreya; species Torreya grandis. The sequence goes on along the minus strand of JARHVA010000810.1, from coordinate 4,041,882 downwards.
TTAGAGGGGAGAAAAATCCTTACTAAGTATAAAAGGAATTACTTTTTGATAATTATTTTTTACAGTATGATAATTGCATATAGATAAAGTCAAGATGGTGGAAAATAAAGCTAAAACTCAGGAAAGAATATACATAGAGATTACATAATGACTCAGTAATGTCTGATATTAAGTTTTTTAATGAAACTACATCTATAGAAAAATAAGCTTCAAGCCAGACTTAGAAAATAATGCCAAAATTGAGGGAAATATATACATAGTGATTACTTAAGGAACCAATTTTTTATTATTACTTGTGTGAAACTACATTTACAGACAAAATAGTAAACTACATCTCCACGGAGATTACAAGGAGTTTACAAAGGTATTTATCATTTTCATTTTTTATGTAAATGTTGCACTTGATTTAAATTCTAAAAAAGAAATTAATGTTTAAGTGAGTTTGATTACAATTGACATTTAAATACAAGTTACATGTAGTAGATATAAGGAATATTCAAAGAATAAGAAAAAGGATATACATAAAAAATCAAAACTTAGTTGTAAATAGTGTATTTCTTTCTCTTTGTGCCAATAAACCCTGATATTGTATTTCTTCTTCTTGTTAACTAAAGAAAAAAATTGATGTATTTCTTACTTTCTATGTGGTTTCACTATTGTATTGTTCCTATGTCATTTGATGTTATTTCATTAGGCTCTTGTTGGCCATTTTGGCCCACATACCAAGCTTTTGCCTAGTTTAAACAATTGAGCAGGATACAAATTGATGAATGAATTAGGTGGCTTTAAAGTAAGATCAAAATGGAAATGAAAGGATCCAAGTAGATTTTTAGGGTATTGAATAGTTGTAGAAGTAGTTTTAGAAGAAGCCTAAGTTTACACATCTTTAACTTTGAGGCCAAGTGTTAGCATTTGAATTTCCTTTGATAGAAGTGTTCCACACAAAACCTACACTAAAAGTACAAGGCTTATTATTTTGAGAGTTTTGTTCCACTTTGCTTATCTAAGTGTTGGAATTCTTTATTGAGTTTTGTTTCATCATTTTTATTCAAGTGTCAAGAATCATTTCAGATATTTTATCCAAAACAATTTCCCTTATTGGTTGAATATTTTATCGATCAGCATACTGATAAACAAAATAGGTCTGATTAGCCAAAGTAGGAAGATTAGTCATCCAAATGTGTAGGTTTACCACATCAAAAGGGGACTGATCTCTCCTCTCATCAAGGGGAGGTTCCCTATAGATATGTTATATATATATATAAATAGAAAATAATACTCAAGGGTAGGACAAACCATCCATCTCTCTTTCTTCAAAGATGATGCATGCAAATCAAAGGAAAAACTCAAGGGAAATGATAGACAACACTCCTCTTCTTTCAAAATTACTATTCAGAAAACCACAAGAATACTCCTAGTAGTAAATGCAAAATGTAGCAAAGGACGTAGTAACCAACAAATCGAGATGTAGCACAAAGTCTCCACCCGAATTTCTCAAGAGTAAGATACTAAGGACAATGAGGGCACAAAGTCATCCCAAAGTCCTTTACACAGAAATGAAAAGAAAACACACTAAAGGCAATTATAGGGGCACAAAGTCTCTCCACAATTGACTCTTTAAGACACCTTCTTGGCTACTGTCACTAATTCTGCTTGTTGAATTAAAGGAACAAAAGATATATTAAAGAAAAAGACATAAGAACAGTTTCCTCAAGAACAAAGATATCATAGCACAAAGTCTAAAAAATCACTTGCTTTCTTATTCCAATAACAAAATATGATCAACAAACTAAGCTCAAAGTCTCAGTAATGCCTTTCAATTTGGGCAGAGTTTCATTCTAATTGTCTAAAAAAGAGATTTATTTACAATAAAAGAGAGTCCCTTATATAACCACTTCAAGAAGGACTCGGGAACAGTAACACATCACGTTGCATTGAAAATTGTTAGGAAGACAGGCTAGAAATTAGGGGCATCTACCCATTTATTTTTCTCAATGTAGAGAAATAAGTCACGCTATTGAAAGTTTACAACTTTCAATGTCCACCTAGCGATTTGATCCTTCATCATTCCTCCTTTTTTGGTTAATTGAATTGGGTCCTAGATTCAATTTGTTATTCTGTTCTTTAGTCACTTTCTATTGGTCTTGGCCTTAAAGCCTATGAATGCATTTAGGTCTATAGATTACAAGGATCAACAGCTATTTTATGATCTTTAAAATTGACGTTCATGCACCTGTCACTACATTTTCAATGACTAATTCATTGTCTTGAATTTGACATCTTCAGGTGCATCACCCCTTGGTCCTTCTTCAATTTTTCTATTTGGCACTTTCCCAAAAAGAATCTACCCTTTCGAGCCTTAAGAAATGATCCACTTTGGGTCAGGAAGAGCCCCCTGTAAGGGTATCTGCCCTTCGAGTGGTCTTTAAATGGCCTTTGGGCTTCTTTATTCCAGCGGGTCGCTAAATTCTTCCTTTGGATTTCTTGTTTTACATCTTCCCAAAGGGAAGGTGACCCATCAACTTCAGGGATGTATCCTTCAATTTGGCAGTTGAGAGTCCCCTGCAAGGGCACATGCCCTTTGGGGTCCTTCAACAGCCTTTTCCTTAGAGTCTTCATAGACATTTTCTACAGATATTTCCTGCGAACAATTCCCATGGGCATTTTCCTTGGACTTTCTCTGTGGGCATTTTCCCATGGACAAAAAGTCCATGGAATTGTTCCATTTTCCTTGGTCTTTGTGAATTCCTTCAGGATTTCCTCCCGTGGCTTCTCTAAATTCTTTTGGACTTTTTGTCTGAAAGAATTCCTTCAGACAAAAGTCTAAAAGAATTATGACTTTGTTTTCTTTAAACAAAATTTTTGAAGGAATTTACCTTTGCAGCCTTCTTTGAAAATGATCCTTCCGAAGGGTGTTTTTGTCGACCAAGTGCCCTCCGCAAGGGCACTTGTCCTTCAGGAGGCTTATTTGAATTTTTGCATTGAATCACTCCTTTGAACCATCTGAGTGAACCGCTTGGTTGAACCAAGCCATTGAACCATTTGATTGAACCAAGTTGATGATCCCTTTGATTGAACCAACTAAGTGAACCATTTGATGGAACTAAAGCATTAAACTGCTTGGTTGAACCAAATGTTGAACCAAGCTTTGAACCAAAATGGTTCAACCCGATGAACCAATTGAATGAACCCACCTTTGAACCAAAAGAAGTTGAACCAACCATTGAACCAAGCTTTGGTTTAATGGTTCGAACGAAGCCTTGAACCAACTGACAAACCATTTAATTGAACCAAAGGATGAACTAAAGTGTTGAGACAAAGTAGATGAACCAACTAAGTGAAACAAAGCATTGAACTGCTTGGTTGAACCAAGCCATTAAACCATTCCTTTGATTGAACCCACCATTGAACTAAAAGCATTGAACCTTTTAAACTTTGAACTCGTTGAACCTTTGAACCAAAGTGGTTCAATGGTTCAACGATTCAAGCCTTCTTTGCTTAGATGCTTGTTGATGAAGATTTTTTATTGAACCAAGGCACTTAACCAATCTCAAAAATGACTAAGTGTTAGAAACTAATTCTTTTGGTTGAACCCGCCTGTAGAAGTCTTTGAACCTGTAGAAATGAACCTTCTTGTAGAGTCTGTAGAAATCAAGTCTATAGAAATCAACCTATAAATCCCATTGAACTTGGCCTGCAGAATCCGTAGATTCATGAGAAGTTTGAAAAATGAGGAATTTAAATGCCCAGGACAAATTTTGGAAAGGGAAGAGACAATTTTGGTCTGTAAGACCAAAATAGTTCAAATGTTGTTCCAAAAATGAGTGATGTTTTTGGGGGACAACAACTGGATCTAGTTGGGGAAATTTTATCAATTTCAAAAAGAATTGAAGGGAGTAGAATCCAAAATCTCTAGTGTCTTCATGTTTACCATTGGGCTATAGAGTCATGCTACCCAGAAATGAAAGGCATCAAAAAGGAAACAAACAAAACAAAATAGAATTAAAAACTATACAAATATACATATATACATATGCAATACATATATAGAGTTGAAGTGTTTCAGATGTTGCCCATTGTGGGGTAGAGAAAAGAGTGTGTCATCTTGATATTTCAATAGAAAGCTATTTTCACCAATGTGCTGATGAATTATAAATGGGCCTCTCCAAAGGGAGTCAAACTTTCCATGCATCCCCTTTGGTTCTCTCCTTTTGTCCCATAGCAGGACTTAATCCCCAATCTAGAAATCATGATTTTTGGCCTTCTAGTCAAAGAGTTTCTTTACTAGACTTTGATGAGGAGCAATTCTATCCACCACCATGGTTCTCTGTTCCTCCAACTCAGTCAGGCACATGGTTCTTTTATCAAGAGAGTTTTCATATGTCTGATCTTCAATTGCCTTTACCAATTTCAAGGCTGACAATTCTAAGGTGATTGGTATCTCAACATTGATACCATAAAGAAGTTGAAAATGAGACATACCAATTGCCCTATTTAGTGTGATTTAATCTACCCATAGAGTGTCAACCAATGCTTTATGCCATGTTCTTTGATTATCATCTGCTAGCTTCATGATGATAGTTACGAGGTTCTTATTGTTGGATTCAGCTTGTCCATTCCCTTGTGGAAAATAATCAGAAGAGTGAGAGAGTATAATTTCATAATGGAAATATAATTGTGTAATCTCTAGGGAGGTGAAACAAACTGCATTATCAATAACAATTTTGATTGGAACTCCAAACTTGGAAATGATATTCTTTTTGAGGAAGTTGTATACAACTTCTAAAGTAGCATGTTTAGTTGGGGTTGCTTCTACCTACTTGGTGAAATAGTAAGTTGCTGTAAGGACATAATCATGTCCAACACTTGAAGATAGGTTTACAGTCCCAATAAAATCAATCCCCCATTACTGGAAAGGTTCTTCTATGATCACTAGCTTGAGAGGCATAACAACTAACTTGGGTCTTCTAACAAATTGTTGACAAAGTTCACATTTCCTAACCCACTTATGTGCATCTTGGAAAAGAGTTGGCTAGTAATACCTAGCTCACAAAATCTTGTGAGCAGTCACAGGAGTAGAAAAATGTCCTCCATAGGCCAAATTGTAAAAAGATTTCAAAAATTGGCTTTGTTGCTCTTTGTCTACACAACAAAGGAATACTTCATCTATGCTTCTCTTGTACAAGCTGTTGTCCCAAAGGACTAAATTGGTAGCTTTCAACTTGATAGTCCTCCTTTCTTTGTAAGATAAATGAGCAAGACATTCACCATAAGTAAGGAAATGAGTGATACCTAAATACCACTCATTGGTAGTGGAGACAAAAAGGACTGTTGGAGTATCTTCCACTTTAGCTTCTTCATGTTGTGTATCTTCTAGCTTGTTGTCAACAATTAATTCTCACATGCCTTTACCCCTAACTAGCTTTTTCAGCTTGATATCTAGATCAAACTCTTAGATCTTTGAAATCTAATTAGCTCTTTTCATGCCAAACTCTTGCTGAGTTAATATAGACTTGACTGTAGTGTCAGGAACTAAAGCAGTAGTGTGTGAATTCAGAATATAGAAGCAAAAATGTTTGATTGCTTTCACCAACGCATAAACATGCCTCTCTAAATTTGAATACTTCATCTCATGGGTTTTGAGAGGGCAACTCATGAAAGAGATAGGAGATTCCATACCTTCCTTATTCCATTGAACAAGAATTGCTGAAAGAGTGTGTTCAGATGCATAGCTATATATGATGAAATCTTTATTGTAATCTAGACAAACCAAGGTAGGAGCGTGAGCAATGGTAGTCTTGATCTTCTAAAATGCTAACTTGCCTTCTTTAGTCCAACTGAAGATGGTCTTCGCTTTCATCATGTTCACAATGTGTCTAGTCTTCTCAGCAAATTCAGGGATGAATCTCTGTAAGAAATTCACCTTTCCAAAGAAAGAATGAACAACATTTTTTCTTGTAGGAAAATTAAGATCTTGAATAGAATTGACTCTATCTGAGTCAATCTTTATGCCTTCTTTTGACATAATATGTCCAAGGAGTTTCCCCTCTGTTACTCTAAGAATAGACTTCTTAAAATTTAAGAAAATACTATTTTGGTGGTAGCACTCCAGCACTTGTTGTAAGTGGCATACATGATCAGATCGATGCTTTGAAAAGATAGTCAAGTCATCAAGGTATACCAATATGAATTTACCAATCTCATCTTTGAAAGCTAGATCTATTGCTCTCTGAAAGGTAGAACCAACATTTATCAAGCCAAAAGTCATTCTTCTATATGCAAATGTACCCCAAGGTGTGGTGAATGCAGTCTTGTGTTAGTCTACTTCACCAACTTCAACTTGATTATATCCTAAGAAGACATTCAACATTGATAACATCTCTGAACCTATCACTATTTGGAGCACTTAATCAATAATTGGCAAAGGATAATTGTCTTTCAAAGATGCTTGATTCAGATTTTTGAAATCTACACAAATGTGAATTTTACCATTCTTCTTCCTCACAGGCACTATGTTTGCAATCCATGTGAAATGATGGATTGGGAAGATGATTCTAGCATTTAACATTTTTTGTATCTAAGATAGAATAGTACCTAATATTTTTAGATTGTACTACCTAGATTTTTGCTTATAGGGCATTGAATCAACTTTGAGAGGAATGCCATGGCAGATTTCATCAAGTCTGAGAGATTTCATAAGAATATGCTAAGACATCCATGTATTGACGGAGTAAAGTGGTGAACTTGAATCTTTCTTCAGGGGTGCAAAACTTACCAATGTTAAACATCTTGAGATTTTCTTTAGTGGTCAGATTTACTTGATTGAATCTCTGAGAGAAACTTGAGTTTGTTTGTTGTTGTTTGATGAATCTATCATGCTTGTCAAATAGCTTCTCAAGAGAAACCAGGCCTTTGAGAATTTTTTTCCTTTCAGCTATAAGAACTCTTCATTTATATTTGAACTAGATTTAAAGGCTGATTCATTCTTTTGAGATTCACTGCCTTCAAAATGTAGTTGTTCAAAATTGTCTTTTCATTCCAAGAAGGCAATGACTTGATGAGCATCATTGAATACTTACCAATGATCAGCATTGTCAGGAACACTTGGTCTATAGATTAGCTCAATAGCATACCTTTCTTCTTTGAAATCTGAATGAGGAACTAAGAGAGTTCTTGAAATAACAAGTGCATTAGCTCTGTCATTAGACTCTTTAGGTATGGCAAAAATATTGAAAGCATCAAAGTTTTCAATTTGGTCCCAAACCAGGTTACGGTAATGGCGAATCTTTCATTCTTGGTTTGGTAAAGATTTCTTACTTGACAAACCACTAATTCAACATCCCCTTTGGCATGAAGAAATTTGATGTCTTTTTCTTGAGTAGCCTTCATTCCAAGCAATAGAGATTCATATTCAGTTGTATTGTTAGTGTTGATAAATTGTAATTTGTAAGATGAAGGAAACATGTCTCCTTGAGGAGATATCAACACAATCCCAGCTCCCAAACTGGTAGAGAAACAACTATCATCAAATTCCAAAGTCCATATCTCATCTAATACTGATTTTTCTTTAAACTTTCCTTCATCAGAGATGGAGGATCCTTCTTCATCTATATTGCAACCTACTAGTTCTTCTGCTATTCTAATTGAACTAATTTCTGAGTTGATCCTTTCAAGAATTATATCAGATGTTTCATGTACTTCATTTATAGATAGAAAATAGTTACCCATACCTACAGATTCAAAAAAAAATTGAGCTTTAGGGGCTGATGTCTGGGTGACCACATATTTTGCTTTCTTTTCAGGGAGCAACCTCTTCATTATGCCTTGGATAGGGATCTTTGCCTCAAATAGATCCATGCTTAGTTCTCCTCCCACATCCTTGCAAAAATTTCATCCAAGCAAAATGCCATAAGATACTGGGACATCAGCCACCAAGACAGTCATCTTGATTCTCTTGTCTGGAAAGGCTGCAAATGCAAATTGGGCATCTATGATTTGCCCCAATAATGGTACTTGCTTGTTCTCCATGGAGAAACATCTCCCAAATGTCTTGGTCAGTGTGAGACCCAGAGACTCAGCTAGTTTATTAGGCATGACATTATCAGATGCACTTGAGTCTATAATATAGTTACTCAGCTTGTGGCCATTTATTAACAGGGAAACATAGAAAAGATTTATTTTTATAGGAGTAGCTGGGGGGTAATGACAAGATTATTTGGAATGGGCGTGTTCTTTGGAGAATCAAGAGTTACCTTTTTAGCTTTTTATCCTATAGGGATGGTTTGGTTGTTGACATATTAGACTAACTTATTCAATTAATCAAGATTGGACTGCAAATATTCAAACTTAGACATTTGTATTTTTATATTTTTGACATGATCGATTATGTCAAATGGCTAAATTGAGCTAGGTATAGAGAAAGTTACTTCAACCTTTTGAGTTTTAAGAGGGATGAGAGGTGGGATGGTTTGTGAATTTGAAGTAGAAGGTGAAGTGGATGTATTTATCTTTTGGGTGATCACCAAATCCTTTGACTGAAAAGGCAGAGTGGTTTCACGCTTAGCAATCATGAATACTGGCTGAGGTTGCTCTTTTGTCTTTTATTTATTAGCTTGCTGGACTGATTGGTTGTTAGACCTAGTAAAAACTACATATGACCCATGAAAAGCTTTTCCTTTGCTTTTGGGTTCATCTTGATAGTTTAGGAAACTAATGTGGGAGTCGCCAGCTGATTCTTCTTGATTGTCTTCAAAGAGATAAATGTCATTTTCTTGATTCAATTCAAGCTAGAAAGAGAACTCTAATTCTACTTCAAGATATCTCATTGCTAAATTAGTTAGAGGAGCTTCTAGAGCAAGTTTTCCTTGTGGGGGAAGAAGGTGATTCTATTGCCCTTGATTCTTGGCAGCATTGCCCTGATATGACTGATTTGGGAATGTCTTTCTGTATGAAGGAGCAGAAGACATTCTTTGAGCCATTTGCTTTTTGAGAGCAAGTAACTCATTTGCCAATTTTTGCAACCTTGGATCTGTGGTGCTTGTAGATGAATATTCAAAAGATGATGAAGCTCTATTTCTATTTGGATCTATTATTATCTTCCCTACTAAGATGAGATCATCTTCTATGTTAGTGGCCAAATGTTGAGCTACAGTAAGATCTATTTGACCAGCATGTCTCAAGAGAAAACTTACTTCAGGTAACTGAGAATTAATGAAGAAACATTTGAGATTTTCAGCTATAGGTTGAGCAATTACAAGAATTCTATTTCTCAATTTGTCAAATTTGGCTATGAAGTCTCTCATTGGTTCATAAGGATCTTTCTTCATCTATGTAAGTTGAGCTAGAAGTGCATGTGCATCTTTTGCAAGTTTTAATATGGCTTCAAACTTATCTTTAAGAGTATTCCAATCAGTCACTAACTGAGCCTATAGATGATAAAACTAATCTGCAGCAGCACCTTGTAATGTCTCCACAAAAAGCCTGACTGCTACATCTTCAAATTCTACTCTAATTACTCCACAAGCTATGCTGAAGGCTGCAATGTGTTCATCAGGATGAACTTTCCCATCACCATAGAATTTGGGGAAATTATTCCTTGAAATGCTTGGAAGCTCATGTAGAGGTGGAGTAACATTGAGATGACCAAAAGCATTACCCTAGGGGCCTTGAACTGCCATTATAGGATTATGAAAAGGAGGGATAACAAATCTTAGAGAGGTAATTATTAGCAAAGCTTTATCAATAGCAGAAGTAGATACTTCGTCTGGCAATGGAGATCTAAATTTAGTAGGAGGAAAGCTCTTGGTTCATTGGAGACAAGATGGTGAAGGAAATAGATCAAAATCACTTTTTTATACCAACTCAAATATAGATCCTTGACTCACTAACCAATTCACTCTATTGATCTTCTTGAAGTGAAATAACATGAGTCATAGATCCTCTTCTTGGACCCATGTACTTATGTCACTTATCGATCATGCCTCTACACTTGAGGTTCATTAACTCTTTGAATTGCTCACATTATAGTACTTTGAGGATAATAGTGCTCACCTTTCACTTGTGGAGTATCTCACAATGATGAAGAGATTCAATCATGAATTCATGGTGGATTTCAGCTATAGATTCTAGAAGACCTGGGACAAAATTCCTTTAGTGATCAAGATTATTCCCAACTATGGTTTTCTATACTATTTAAAGGCTCTCAACTTGGATGTAGTTGTAATGATTAAATCCATGGGAGGAAACACCTTACCTAGAGTTTTTGAAGTATTAATTAGGGCTGAAAATTGCCTTATACAAGTAGACAAGTTGGCTCCAAGGCCAATAATGCTTCTCTTCATAGAGATACATCCTCTTACCCCAACCATTTCTCTAGCTCTAGAATCAACAAAGTTTTATCAAACATAAGGTGACCAAATTAATAGACTGGGGAAGATTGAAAGTATTATCAAAGCTCAAAATAATAAGTTGGTTGTAATGGAGAGGCAACAAGCTCCACCATATAGGCCATACCAAAATAATAATTATAATTTTTAGTATAATAGGATACCCTATCAACCAAATCAATAAAGATAGGGGTAGAAGCCTTAGTCGATGCAATATAATCCAAATAATCCAAGTAATTCTAGAGCTATCATTCCAACTCAAAATAACTATGCTCAAGAAGGCCCATGGTAGTTAGAGGGACAAACCAATGAGATGGTGATGGCCAATACTAGAGACATGTATCAAGACCTTTCTTGGTAGCATGATCCTTCATTTCAGAATCATGACATAATTCCCCCTCCACCATAAGCCCCCTAAATGAATCAAGGCAATATGTCTGCCATGTCATGATCATAAGATCAAAACCAACAATAAGGGAGCATGGGTGGAAAAATAGTTGATACCACATGCATGAATTTTAAAGAAGGATAATATGTGTTTGAGAATGTAGCATGCAATATGGGAGAAGATTCATAGAGGATAAATAAACTAGTTTCAACTCAGACTAGGGCTAAGAAGACAATGTTGGAGGATAACCTGGGCTAAGATTCATAGAGGATAAGTGAACTAGTTGTAATCCAAGACTTCTTCATCTTCTCCATAGAATAGTTATCAACCTACTTATTAGATGAAGTGACTAAGGCTCTTGAAAATAAATAAGTGCCCCAACCTCATGGACAACATAGGTCCCATTTTGTTCCTCATGTTACTCAAGTGACAAGTGATGCTTCCACTTCTAAGGTGCAACCCAAATGTACTAGTCTCTTCTTTAATATTATGGATCATTTGAAGAAGGATAATGTAAATATGTCCATATATGGTGCTCTATCTATCCTAGGGAAAAAAGAGATTCTTGACCAAGAACTCTCCAAACTTTCCCAGGTGGAAAAGATGGCTAATAAAGTGAACACTATTTTCATCAATAGTAGTCAGCCTAACCAAGTCTCTAATTGAGCCCTTGGCCAAGTTCATAATCAAGTTCCAATAATAATTGAATCTCAAAATTTTGTTCATCCTTCTAAGATTTTTAAGCCTTCTATTTTTATCAATCAACCATAATAAGGGATTGTTTAGTACATAATTACATGATTGATTTAGGTGTTTCAACCTTAGTGATGCCTAAAACCATAGCAGACAAGCTTGGGCTCAAATATGTGCTTAACAAAAAAGTGTGTGCTCCAATTAGATGGATCCCCTACTAATAAATTAGGCATATTGAAAGATATATAGATTACATTAGCTGCCTATCCAAATTTTGTCATTAAGCAAGATGTAATGGTGGTAGACCTACCTCCATATTTTGCCCTATGCTTTTCTAGGGACTTTACTACTAATATTGGGGGATATTTATCATATGATTGGTTATAAATGGTTTTTAGAACTAGATACAGGACCAAAGTTACTCTAAGGCTTGATCCTATCACTAGGCTCCACCTAGAACCCTACATGCCCAATCTTGCAAATATAATTATGTCATATTTGAAGAGGTTTAAGAGATTGTTGAACAAGAACCCCATAGTCATCTTGAAGGCATCTCAAATTTATACTTGGATGAGTGGGAAGATGATAACCATGGATTTGATCCATATAACAACATAGAAGAGACATACTTGGGAGTGTATTGTATGCATGAGGAAGGTATTGTAATACCTTGACTAACACTACTCAAGAAAAATGATGGTATATGGACTTTGTTCTTTGATGGCTCAAGGTCAAAGAATAAAAGTGGAGTGGGATCCATATTTATTTCAACTTAAAGTCAAAAGTATCATTTTGTTGTAAGACTCCAATTCAGTTACACCTTAGATATAGTTGAATATGAAGGTCTTTTGCATGGTTTGCAAGAAACAAGAAAGAGATGTATCTAGTGCCTCAAAGTCAAAGGTGACAGTGAACTTGTAGTGTAATAGGTGAGAGGCCTAAGTGAATTAAAGAGTCACTATTTTAAATCCTATAAATATTGGGTATGGGACATTATGGAGGATTTATTGGCATTTGATATCTAATCCATACCGAGAGAAGCAAACCAACATGCAAATATGCTTGCTTCCATTAATTCCCAATATGAGATAACAAAAGGAGTCACAAAAAGCCAAAGCCAAGGTAAGGTTAAGTTTGTATGTAGAAAAAATGTACCTAACAATGATTTGAGTTTGTAAGTCTTTGATAATGATGATCAAATCACATGTTTTTTAATGTAAGAAGTAGAATTCTACCATAGGAATCAAGACAAATTCTAGAATCAATATGATGATTAAATAGTATAATTGAGATATAATAAGATTCTTAAATGGCTTGTGATATTAGAAATCATATTCAATGAATAGGACCAAGTAAGAAGAGGGAAAGCATGCATCTCAACTAAGGAAGAACACTATGAAAAGATAGAGATCTTTAAGGGCAAGATGTTGAAGCTAGGAAGGGTCAATACAACAAAGGAAATAACTAGATTTGTTGCTTTGTGCCAATAATTTTATGATATATTTTCATGGGAGTAAAAAAAATTGAAAGGGGTTGACACCAAACTTGCACAATAGACCATTGAATTAGAAATCAATGCCAAACTTGTCAGGCAAAAATAGAGGCCTATCAACCCAAGAGTTTAGGATCTCATGAGAAGATAACTCTATAAATTGATTTAATCAAGGATAATATTTCCAATCAAGCATTCCTCTTGGGTGGAAAACCTTGTGCCAGTAAAAAAAAGAATGGAGAGATTCATTTATGTGTTGCCTTCAGGGACCTAAATAAGGTGTCCCTCAAGGATCATTACCCACTTCACTCCATGCATCAAATTATACAAAGGGTGTCAGGTTCTCACTACTTGATGGCTATTCTATCTATAATCAAATCATGGTAAAAGAGGAAGATAGGCATAAGACTAACTTCACTATAAAATAGGGCACTTATGCATATTGTAAGATGCCTTTTGGACTCTTTAATGCTAGATCCATCTTCTAGAGAGCAATGGATGGTGATTTTCATGGTCTTTTGAATGATATGGTTTTGGTTTACCTTGATGATATAAAAAATTTATCAAAGAATCCTAATGATCATCTAACACATTTGAGATTTATTTTTGATAGATATAACCAATTTGGAATTTATTTGAATCTATATAAATGCATTTTTTAGTACATGAGGGAAGACTTTTTGGGCATGTGGTGTTTGAAGCTAGTCTTTACATTGATCTCGAGAGGATAGAATCAATCCTTACTCTATCACTATCGAATCACAAGAAAGGGTTGCAGAGTTTATTGGGTAAGATTAGCTTCATTAGGAAGTTTATTATAGGCTTTGTAGAGATGGTCAAGCCTCTCACTCATATGCTAAGAAAAAGGTAAAGAGTTCACATGGAAAAGAGAAGGTATTAGGAGTTTAGAGGCCATCAAGGAGGCCATATCTCATGCCCCCACTCTACTAAATCTAGATTTCAATAAGGATTTCTATCTATATGCCTTTTCCACATTAGATGCAAATTTAGCTATACTCATGCATTAGAATGATCAATGTCTAGATCAACCCATTTATTTATTCAACGAATCTTTATAGGGTTATGAATAAAGATATAGATTTATGGAAAAACATGTGCTTGCTATTGTAATAAGTTTGAAGAAATTTAGGCATCTAGTTTCAAATATTAAGATCATACTAATGGTGGCTCATCCAAGTGTGAAGGATTTTATCCTCAATATAGGCTTGAATAAAAAGAGAGCTAGATGGGTCACTAAGTGTATGGTGTATGACATTTAGGTCAGAATCACAAAGCTAGTTTGAGGAAAGGGATTATGCGAACATCTTTCTGAAGATGTGAGATAAAAAAAGAGAAAATCTTGGTAATCCAAGACACTCAAAAAGAAGATGAAGCTACTCTTCCATCAAGTTAGATATAAAATATTTCTAGGTTTCTCCAAATAGGAGAGTGTTCAATGGGTTTCAATGCATCATAAAGAAGACACTTCAAGATGCAATCAGTGCCATATATCCTGATTGTGGAGTGTTGTTCAAAAAAGATATTGGAGGTATGTTCTTAGAATATGTTAAGATTGACCAAGTTGATAGGCTTCTTAGGAAATTTCATGATAGTCCTCAAGTAATCCATTTTTATCCAAGACCATAGCTATAAAAATCATCAAAAATGGTTACTTTTGTCCTAATTTATTTAGAGATGCACATGCATGGGTGAGGTGATGTTCAAAGTGTGACATGTTTATAGGAAAATAGAAGCTAGCTTTTATGCCACTAAAGCCTATTGAAGTTGAATATCATTTCATGTAATGGGGCTCATAATTCATTGGAATGATTAATCCTCCATCTAATTCTATCCATATGTGGTTCTTAACAACCACAAACTACTTCACAAGATGGGTGGAAGCAGTTCCCTTGATAGAAACAAATGAGAACTCTATAATTGAGTTATATGAGGGCCTAGTCACCCATTTTGGAGCACCATCCACCATAATATCAAATAATGATTTGTTATTTATTAGCACAAAGGTATGTGACTTGGCTCTTGAGTAGGTTATCTATCTGACACCTTCATCTAATTATTATCTGTAAGGGAATGGACTAGTTGAGTCTACTAATAAAAACATGATTCAAATCATTAAGAGAATAATGGAAGATAATTGGAGATACTACATACAAATATAAATACTACCTTACAGGTTGACATAGTCACCCCCAAGAAGGCCATTGGTAGCTCACCTTAGATCTTAGTCTATGGAAGAGAAGCAAGGATGCCAATATCATTAGATCTTCTAGCTTTGGAGCTTGTACACCAACTAGAGATTCTACAAAGTGATACAATGGAGGTCAAAATGAATGAACTAAGAGAGCTTGAGGAAATAAGGGATAGTGTCATGCATGCCATGTGGTCTAACCAATAACAGGTCAAGATAAACTCTGATAAAATAGCTTCATCAAAGACATTCTAGCAAGGTGACATAGTCCAAAAATGGGATGAAGGCCGTGTAAAACCAAGAAAATAATCCAACTTTAATAGCCTATGAAGTGGATCCTATGTCATCACAAGTTGTAAAAAGAGTGATGCATTTGAGCTTGATATATTGAATGGAGAGAACTTACCTATCACTATCAATGGGAGGTATCTCAAGTTTTGCTACTAGTTTCATATCTTGCCCCTTGTACATTAATAGATAGGTTTATTCTTTTCTTCCAAGTGCTTTTGAACACTATTATTTTAGCTATTATGTTTGTAGTTTAAGTTTTTACTTTGTCTTTTATTGATTTATTATTTTTTCCCCTCCCCATTACTCCAAAATAATGTTTCCAAAAGTTAAAAAGGGTCTATTTGTAAGTAACTTTTTATTTGAGCAATAATGATCAAGGTCTAGGTTCCATGACCAAAAGGCTGGTCAAGCTAGCTAAGTCACCAACATTGTTGGCCATTGTGGCCCTTATACGAAGATTCTACCTAGTTTAAATAATTGAGTAGGATACAAATTGATGAATCAATCAAGTGGCTTTAAATCAAGCTCAAAATGGAAATGGAAGGATCCAAACAGATTTTTAGGGTACTAAATGGTTACAGAAATAGGTTCAAAAGAAGGCTAAGTTTACACATCTTCAACTTTTAGGGCAAGTGTTAGCATTCAGATTTCTTTCAATGGAAGTGTTCCATACAAAACCCATAGTAAAAGCACAAGGCTTATCTATTTTTAGAGTTTTGTTCCACTTTTCTTGGCTAAGTATTGAAATTCTTTCAGGAGTTTTGTTTAGGCCTTTTTATTCAAGCGTCAGGAATTATTTTGGACACTTTAACCAAAATAATTTCCCTAAAGGGTCATTTCTTTGAAGTGGGTCCTTTTTATAAGTTATGAAGGTCACTTTTGAAGATAAGTGTCCCCTTCATTTTTGCCTAAAGGATTTTTTTTAAAGGAAATGGTCTAATGCAAGAATCTTGAAAGGCTAGTTTCTTTGGCAAGTGTTCTCTGAATTTTTTTGAAGGATATTTTCTCTAGCAAGGTTGACTAAGACAATGTTCCTAAGGGTAATTTACAAAGGGAAAAAGGACCATTTAAAAAGGGTTGAAGGTCCACTCTAAGGATGTAATTCCTTCAGGAAAATTATCTAGGATAATTTTCTCAAAGGTAGATTCTTTCAAAAAAATTATCCAAGATAAAGATCTTGAAGACACGAATTCTTTTAGGCATTTTGTCTAGAATAATTACTCAAAGAATAGATGTGGAAAGTTATTTCTTCAAAGGAAGTGGCCAAGACACAAAGCCTAAAATAATTATTCTTTGCAAAAGGTTTGAAAGAAAATCTCATAGAAATTATGATCCAGATAGGTGCACAAACATCAATTTTAAACTCATGAAATAACCATTTGAGTTAAAAAAGGTCGAAAATAGCCCCATAAGTGTCAATTTCAAGTGTAGAAGATGACCATTAAAATTCAAATATCTCAAAATAACTACATGGATGTCAAGCTTGGTACCCTACAAATAGCTGTTTGGATTTGAAAATCCAAAGACATTCATGTTAATGTTAAGTTAAGCTCAGGGAATAATCTACATGTGTTTAAATTTGATGGTCTACAGGATATCATTTACATTCTATAGGATGACAAATGATAGTTAGTAGGATGTCAAATTTGAATACAAATAGGGACAAATATTAGTGAGCTTAAATTTGATAGTTGCATGACTATCAATAATGGTCACATGAACATCATTTGGTAGGAGAAAGAACGTCAATTTTAGGATCATGAACTAGTCATTGTCTTTCAAATGGTGGGTCCAAGTAGATCAATAGTTGGCATTTGATCATGGATTCAAGATCAATGGAATGTGAACAATTCAAAGAGTCAATAAATGCTGAGTGTAGAGGTGTGATCAATAAGTAACACAAGTGTGTGGGTCTAAGAAAAGGATCTATGGATCACGTTCTTTCACTTTAGGTAGATCAATGGAGTAATTTGGTCAGTAAGTCAAGGATATAGATCAAACATTAATAGCAAATGAAAATAAAGGTTAAAATATAAGGAGATCCCTAATGAATTAGGTAGAGGTCAATTGGTCAATTTTCAACCAAGGCAAATAAGTATGAATGGGAGCTAAGCTTGAGCATAATTTAGTTTGAGCCAGGATCAGATATTCTAGGATTGGGTGGCACCATTGAGGACTAGAAAATGTAGACACATAGACTTTAATGGCCATCACCAAAGCAATCTACATGAAAGTGACTCTTCTCTCCACCTTGGCATGCATCAAAAAACTAGTCATGAGTAGTTTCACATCAAGACAAAGTGAAAATGACTTGATCCTACCATTACAACTACCATGAAGCATCATAGGGAAGATACTATAATGATGCAATAGACTGTTGTGACCTAGATCAATTAGGAGAGGGTTGAGTGAGATTGATTCATGGAGATAGTTGTAATAACCTTTTAAATGATTTTGAACTCACTTGTTTCCTTTTTTTTAGCACTAAAAACTCCCTCTCTCTTACTTCCCTTCTACTATAAATGTAGCCTTTGAGCTAATATTTTCATCCCTTAGGTTGTTACAACTAATCTCTGCTAGAATTGTATTTGACACCTATTGGAGTAGTGAATAAAGTATTTTGTAGTCATTTTACTAATATGTATTTAATGTTTTGTGTTTTTTTAATATGTAACTATGAATGTTAGCTTCTTTTTTTATGTCCAAACTCAACCTAAATGTTAGAAATTTTATCTCTACATTAATCTCTCAAAGATATAGTGGAGGTTCAAGCTTAAGTGTCTTTAACCAGACTTTATTTTCATTACTCCCTAGTTTGAGTATATCAAGTAAACCTCTATATGAAATATTGTTGCATGGAAACCATAGAAAACTTCTTGACCATTTTCACCCCAACTAATATTAGATCTATAAGTAAACGTATAAATCATAAAATCTGAGGAGCTAGCCTCATAGAAAATCCTAGAGGTTTGTTCTAGTTGTAGGCAACCCATGGCCTTAAACCATTCCCATGTTAGTCCAAGTATGGGTCAGACTTGAATGAATCTTACCCCTATTTAGGGTGCTATTTGAATAGCTAATAGCTCCCATATTGATGATGATATCCATGAAACCTAACTATCTCTATCTATCTTTATTGTTGATGGTAGTATACTCTCATTCTATGTGAAAGCATCTCTAACCTTTGAATTGCTTCACCTCTCTTTCTATCTGTCATATTATTTCTTTATTTTCTCTAGAAAAAAATGGTAAAAGGAAAATTGATTCTTTTAATAATTAAAATTTTATAATGCTTTTGATTATGAATAAATATCACCCAAAATTTGAACACATAAATTTCAAAATTTAAAAAATACTTATTACATTAACTATCACATCGATTTTAAAATTAAAAAAATCCCCACCATAAATTTATGAAATGCGTCACAATTTAAAAACTATTTAACTTATGAAATATAGAATCATTTATGTTGTGTTTATCAGTTCATTAGGGTTTGTCAATAAAACAAAATCTAACAATTATACCTTTTTATGTTGTGATATAAATTATTTGAATAGTACTTACATAAAATATATTCAAAATGTCCAAAAATTCCTCAAATGTAATCATGAGTGTTGTCCTAATGAAAAATATTTCAATGTCAACACTCAATAAAATAAATAAAAAGTATATGAATATAAATAAAGTTAATACTATAAATTATTTTGACACATATCTTTAATGTATTATTTCATCAATTAAATAGCAATAAGATTGTTAATATTTAACCATTATATTTTCGTAATATTGCCACTTTTATTAGCGTTGTAATTAAATAGTAATACTATTCATGTGAGTAAAATATTATTGATAGTTAAAATTAATTTGTAAAATTTTAATAAAATACATCAATGTGAAATATTATAAGGTATAGTGAGTAAAATTGAACCATTAAGGAAAGCAGGCTTCAAATCTTATCATGTTTTTAAAGTTATAAAGAAAGTGAGCTTAATTTTCTTTGAATAAAGCCATATTTTAAAGAAGTGGTAATACAAATGAACTATCTTTATCCTTGATTGCGAGAACATTTTAGCATTTGAAAAACAATGTTTCCATTTGATATATATTTTATAAATTTTAATTATTATTATTTAATAAATGTAAGGTGGAAAATTACTTAAAGTTTAGATAGTATTTTGAATTATCTCTTAATTACAATTAATATAACCACATAAACCTAAAAATTAATTTGACATTTAAATAAGAATAAAATAAATAGTCTTTTACCATTATATACATATAAAATTTCCACTTTTATTTATATTGCAATTAAGTAAGAATAAGACAAGAATATTCATCCTATCTTATGTAGAAAAGGCTTAATAAGTGATCTATTGTACAACATTATTTTAAGAATATTGATCATATTTTGTGTGAAATGGGCTTAATAGATTGTGTAGAATGAAAATAATTGATAGTTTAGAGTGGGCATAAGAATGGAAACATTGTACATTCTAAATAGATGACAATATAAGATTTTAAGAAGATTAGGAATAAAGACCATCCATTCTAAACAAGACAAGAATATTGATCATATCTTGTGTTAAATAATATTGACATGTAACTCAATTTTCATTAATACACCATTGAATTAAGTCTATTATATATGTTTATATCATGCTTAGTTTGATATATTGGTATCATCTCCATTATTACAATTCATTGTTAAAGCCAAATACAATTATATAAATTATCAACATACACATATTTTTTTCATGTGTATAGATTTATGGTATAATTCTCTATGAGATGATGTGAATTACATAATAAAGATGTGTAATTCAATTCTCATAACTACATCATTGAAGCAATTCTAGTATATATGTCTATAACATGCTCAGATTGTTATATCAGTATCATCTCCATTATTATGATTCATTATTAATATTGAATACAATAAAAAATATCAAAAAACACATCTTGTCCTTGTGTGTATACATTTATAGTTTAATTATTCATGAAATTCCATAAATTACAAAATAATGACATGTAATTCAATTCGTATTAATACATAATTGAAGCAAGTATATTAGATATGTCTATATCAATCTCAATTTTATATATTGATATCATATCTATTATTATAATTCATTGTTAATACTAAATAAAATATAGATATCTACATACACATCTTGTCCTCAAGTGTGTACATTATCTAATAATATGTGAGATTTCATGAATGATGTATGTAGCTGTCAAATGACATGGTACCATCATAAGGTTCCATGGTATACTTTTATGTTCAATACTCATAGTATAGGATTGTATTATTATGGTACAAAAATAATAATAGTGGTCCTATCTTGTCTTAGAGAATGGGTGTAATTTATATTATTCATTAATCATAACTTATGTTACATATTGGGATTATTTTCATTTTATTCAATATTCCTATGTTGTGTTATGGAATGAGATTAATTGATAATATATTAGATATATTGTGTATAATGGAATGTGCCCATTATACATAAGGTAAGTATATTGGATTATTTATAATAGGCAAATAATATTATCTTAATGTCGTGTATAATAAAATACACAAGTTTTATTATAATATTATCAACTGCTAAAGGCCAATGTGGATGTTCGCATTCAATAGAAAGTTAGAATAGTAGAGTCTTAATTGAATATTGATTATAATGTGAATGTTCATATTATTATTATCTTGTTTAGAGTGAATATGTGCCTAATCCATACAATATATGAATATTATCAACTACAAATATATTAATCGAGTGTAGAATGAGATTAATTGATAATATTCTTAATATCTTGTGTAGAATGGGCACATGTCCATTTATAAAAGATATAAAGAATATTATCAATTATTCTTCCTCTTTATCAAAATTTACCCTAGAATTAAATAAAATATATCTTGAATATTAAAAATTTAAACCATTTTTCTTGACTTCAACACCTTTTGAATAAATTGACTTATTTATAAGAAACCATTATTCTTATCCTAATGTCATATATAATGGGCAACCACCCAATCTACATGTCAAATATATTTATCTTGTGTAGAATGAGATAAATTAATTAATTAATTAATATATATCCTATTTAGAATGTGTATGCAATCAAAAGTTCATCATGTCTATAAATCGATCCTGGCTCAGAGAAGATAGAGCATACTTACACTTCCAATTGGGAATATATTTATTAAGTGAGAGAATGACCAATATGGGGATCCACTACACCCAATTAGGGGATAAATTGTTACAATACATGTGAGGTAGGGTTCCAAAGTTTACAGTCTAACATAGTCATGAAATAACCCTAAAATAGTCCTAAAGTTTGATATTTCACTTATTTTAATAAACAAGAAAGTAAATCTAATCTAGTGCTTACCAAAGCTTATGGCACAAAGTGGGGGTTAGAAAAAAACCAAACAACTAAAATAAGCATGCATAAAAGACATATACTCATGTCAATGTATATGAAATCCTAATGTATGGAAGAGAGAAGCACATCTACATTATCTATCTACTCTTATAAAAGATAAATAAAGTTAGGAATAATTACCTTGAAGATGAACCCACCGAGCCTCAATCTCTCCCTTGGCCAAGGTGATTATTAAGAGATTGTTGTGGTATGTAAGGATAAAAAATACAAATCATCTCTAGGCTACATAACCTATCTATGCATCTAAAATACTTTTCCACAAGACAAGATCCGTATCTCTAAAGCAAGTATGGAACCCTAAGATTTATTCCTCAAGTAGAATGGTCAATAAGTAGATGTTTATTCACACCTATTATTCTTCACTTCTATTCTTACAAATGGTTGCAAATGAACTTGTATATATAGGTGAATCTTACCTTAAATCCTCCTAGAAATGTTGGCTATACAGAGTTAGCCATGGTTGACCTAGTGTGTTTTCAAGGATAATTCACTAGGTCTGAGTTAGGTCGATCAAAAGGCTAACAAACCCAAAAAGTGAAAAATACCCTAAACTATACAAGGTTGGCTATGGTCAACCTAGTATAGATGAGTGTCCAAAAGATAATTAAGGCAAGAAAAGGAGGATAAAACATGATATAAATGATTGGAATGGGTAGGATAAATAAGAAAATCTTAGGTTTAATGGTTTTAAGAGATAAGTGTGTAGATGGCAAGTGGTAAAAGGGACAACAATCTTATGAACACCAATGGTCTGCCCACCCCTTTCTTGGTGCACCCCTTAAGAATACACTCAAATAAATTGAGACTTCATAGGTTCTTACAAGATACAAAGGGTCAGTAATCAATAAAAGTTAAAAATATTATGTGTATACATATGCCCCACTCGAAGCTCATCATGTCTCATGTGAGTACAACACGGGATGGTGCTTTAGGATTAAACATGATAATATACAATAGTGATGCTAAATAAATTATATTAAGTAAAAAATAAAAAAAATGAAAGGACATAATTGAAAAACACATACCTCTACTTATATTAGTGTTGTAGATAAATAAGTAGACTACAAGAGATGTGAAGCCATCCAATTTGATGAACACTAAGTGAACCTGTAGAGGTTAGTGCAAAAAAATAGCCAAAAATCAATTTTTTGGAGGATAAGCATATGTTAGTGTAAAATAATCTCTATGTCATCACAAATCCAATGCATTTTATAGTTTTGAAAATGGATGAACAAAAACAAAGATATAGGCAAAATAAGGAAACTATGGGATAATAATTGAAAATTTTAAATTTTGAAAAGTGTTTTTAAATAGGGGAGAAGATAAGTCATTTGTTATTTTAAATTGTAGAGGGGAGAAGAAAAGTGCTCTCAAGATCAAATGAGCTAGGATGTTGAGGAGACACAGGCTAGATAAGGAGAGGCTCTAGGAGTAAAAATAGGTGCACTACATGTATGCAACTATGAATCTCAAATCAATTTTTAAAATTTATATTGAATTAAGTGAATTTTTAATAATTTTAAATTTTAAACATTTTTAGATGTCAAAATGGAACAAAATTAGATTTTAGGGGTAGAAAATAGGAAGATGATAAATGGGTTTAGAGGAATTAGGAAGAAAGCAAAAAAATGCACTTTTTAAGGAAAATGCAAGGGGTTAACAGGCAGAATGAACTGGGTCAACCCAATCGAACCAGTAAGCTAAAATTGGGCAGAATCCATAGTGTTGACCTAGTATTTATTGGTCAACCTTGTACATTCTATAAGTTACCAACCTAATGTAGTTTTCCAACTAACTTAAAAGGTCTAGAATGATAATGTAACACTAGGAAGGGGAAAATAAGAGGGTCGACTAAGATTTTGGTGTCAACTTAGGAAAAAATAGGGAAATTTTAGCCAAACTAGTTTGACCAAAGAACCAAAATAAGCACAAAAAACATGCAAAATGCTAAAAGAGGACTAGAATTGCCTAAAATGACCAAAGGAGGGAAATCAAGACTGAATAGGGTAGAAATGGGGTAAAATGGAAAAAAATGAATAAATTAAAAACTAATTAGGCTAGTTTTTATTAAAAGTATAAAAGGAATGTATTGTGACTATACATGATAGGCAGGCACTAATACATCCTTTATTAATTTCTTATTTATAGAGATGATGGAGGTTCTAGAGACTGGTGGATGTGTCCTAGTTACCAGCATTATTAGATAAATTATTAGATATAGATAGGGCTATACTAGTATCCATAAGTCTAGGAGGCATAGATAAGATGTGTAAGATCCCCATGAGTTTAGATCTATTAGTCATATTCCTTAGTTTTTTAGAATAAATGACTAACACCTTTAGATGAGAGGTGGATAGGGATGTGATAGAGGTGGCCATCACACTAGAGGATGTACATGCCATCCTCAGGCTACCCATAATAGGAACACTAGTGGCCATAGGGATATCAAACAATAGAAAGGAGAGGTGAGCCTTAACCATGTGGGATACAATCTTAGAGACAATTTTGGGAGGATGGAGAGTCAATATGGATGATGCATATAAATCATAGATTATAGATATCTAGAAATATATGATAGGACTTGTGACATAGCAGGTGCTATCTCATAAGTTATATGGCAAGGTACCATTATTTGTGGTAGCCTTGAGCAGGATGATGCTAGAGGAGTGAGTTAAATATGATCTAAGATATATCATCTAGGTCCAAATTTTACATGTTCTATAAGAGATGTTGGTCAAATGATAAAATACCATAGGATCAATTATATTGCTGACATCTTGGATATATGAGAGATTTCCTATATATTTATCAATTGGGTTACCCCATGTGGTTAATGATAGCTCACCTTAGCTGCAGAGATGGAGAGAGGACTACGTAGCATGGGTCATGCCCTATGTGTCAGAGCTATAGTTAGTGGGACATACAAACATAGTGTGGTAACCATATGGAGACATAACAACTACATGGTTGAGCTGACATAGAGTTGTACTAGTGATAATTAGGATAAAGGTTATTGGACACTAAATGTGGTAGAGAGTGCCAAATCTAGTGGCATGAGTGTTAGGATAGATGGGCCTACCTCATCTAGTGACATAGATACTAATGCTTGACTAGTGGGCTCGACATGTGAGGGAGCCATGGGGGAGGAGAGGAATAAGAACATAGATAGTGAAATCGATAATTAGACCACATTATGAGTGATCATGGACTGGTTGAGTATGATGGGGAGCAGAGTAGGAAGATAGGGAGGTGGAGTTAGAGATACTAGATGTACCACTACTAGTTCTATAGTAGGAGGTATGACCACTGAGGACATGATGGTGATGGAGGCAGTAGGAGATATCATAGATTAATGTCATCCCTAACAATATAGTAGAGGAGCTATAGGAAGGATGAATGACAAAGAAACCATTTAGGTGCAAGAAGAGATAAACACAAACTATGATAGAGGGATTTTAGTTGAGGAGGTGGCCTATATAGGAGGTAATAAGAGGCTGTGTAGATATGGAGACTATGTTAGGCCATCATGTGGATGGTGAGACCATAGTAGCCAAGACATAGATAAGTAGGAAAATATGGTTAAATTATGGATTTAAGTTTAGAAGTAGAGATAGATAGATATTTTGAGTTATAACAGTGATCTAATATCCATCTAGTGTGGTTTTTTAGGTGTATCTTAGGATTCAAAGGAGTAATGGGAGTCCTTAATAAGGGGATCACTCAATGATGTCCTAGATGACCCTACTACATTGGAGGATCTTAGTGTATCATCTACCCCTTCTCAAGTGAGCTAGTTTATATTATCTAAGGAGGTAGTGAGATAGCTACGGATGTAGAGAGAGAGGATGCAACCAATAGTAGAGATGGGTGTATGCAAGATATGGGCATGGAAAGCCTTGGATAAGGATAGATCTACACATTTAGCCATAGTAGTATAGATGATAGAGATAGGTATTACAACTAACACAGTCACAAGTGCATGTAGTGTAACTACAAGGATAGGTAGAGGGATTGAGATCTTGAATGACCTCTATATAGCATACTATTTAGAGGAGTCAGATCGAGGCCTCAATAGGCAGTATGGCTAGGCCACAAGATAGACATGATGGAGCCCAACCATAGGGCTAGAGCATTGTAGATGGTTATATTTGTTGTATCAAAATTCATGATATATATATATATATATATAGGATCATTTTGGCATACTGGTGTTCATTGTGTATGCTGTCATTATGGTTTATTATGGTTGTGGCTATGAATGCTTTGGATATATTTATTTCTAGCACATATATTATAGATTTGATGTATATGCTATAAGAAATATATTAGATGTGGTTTTTTTTCTAGAATTATGAAAAACACATTCATGGTTAAAAAGAAACAAGAAAAAAGGACTTGAAAAAATATAATCAATCAAGAAAATGTATTACACACTTTTTCAAGTTGGGAAATGTGTAATAATAAGAAATGATGAAGTATAAAGAACCAAGAAATGGTAAAACAAGATGGTAAACATGAATTTGGTTTTAAACCAAAGTGAAAGATTTTTGCACCAAATTAAAACAAGTAAAATCATACTAATTCGCATTGGGAAGTATGAAAAACAATGTAATAAAATGGAAGGTATGTAAAAGGGAAAAAATGGTATAAAAACAAAATCAAATTAAGTTAATCAATCATACTATATCATGTTGAGAAGTATAAAAGAAAAACAAAATTGTCAAAAAGATTGTCTTAAATTTATCACACTAATTCAAGCTGAAAAGTATGAAAAATTCAAGAAAATGGTTGAATTCTCACATGCATTCAAAAAATAAGAGGATAAAAGTGAAATGAAAATGAAGTAAGAATAAAATATACTAATGCAAGTTGGGAAGCATGTTAATGACATGTAACTTCATAATTAATCAAATATTATCTCATATTTGACACATGTAATTTTGGTTTGTGATTTGGGTATTGGAAAATTTTGTTAAGAATGTCAGTTCCTATCCATGGTCTTATACTAAAACTCATAAATAGAACACCACTAGGGTGGAATAATCAATAAAAATTAGGTAATCAAGGATGTGGATAATAGGAAGGAAAAGATGGTAATTTGTGAGGATGGTTGGGTCCTATCTGTGGTCTTATAATGCAACTCACAAATGAAATCCCAAGGGGAGTGATCAATAGAAAAAAAAAATTCTAAAGAGAAAATATGATAGATATAGGGAATTAAAATGGAGTGTAAAAATCAAGATGTAGGAATCTTATGAGAATACTCTAGGAGATAAGAGGCATACTAAAGACATGAGAAGACATTAAGTGACTAGTGGTCATCTATATACAAAGGAAACTTGTTCGATATAGATACAAAGATTTGTAGGTAGATAGGCATGATACTAAGATCAACTCATGAAGGTAGATTGATACATGAAAAAATTAAAATGGACCTACCTTCCCATGATGTGTTCCTCATTCTTCAGTACCCCTTATAGAGCCATCGATCTATTGTGAAGATTGGGTACTTGTGTGAGAAAGTAGGTAGAACTATTTTCTTTTTCCTCTTCTAATTTATTGGATTACCACACCCCAAAGGACCTCAGCTCTATTGTGAGGCCAATTTTGGAGTTTGAGCTTCAACTAGAAGAAGGAGATGGGCTTTGGATCACATCTTTTAGTATGATTTTACTTTTAAGAATATTTTTACCTTTTGATATCATTGCCTTTTGTTTAAATGATTTGGATTTTAAATTTTGATGGATTTTAATATTCCTTCTCCATATAGACTTGGAGTGATAAATCATGAGATATGTAGTGATACACATGAATGAGTTATAGGTTAAGGTTAAAGGAAGCTAAGTAACAAAAAATAAAGATTGACTAAGACACTTAGGCTTGATAATGAATGAGCATGTGATGTCAAGTCTCAACCATGTATATGCTTAGTTTTTGAAAAAGGAAGAAGAGAAAAATGATATCCAAATAGTGGACCCATGTAATGAGATATTAATGAGTAGAATTGTTATCTAATTGATCACATGGTAATGGGAAATAATGAGCAAAGGGAATAGGGTTTGTATAACCAAGTAAAAATGATAATTAACCATGAAAAATTGAGATAAGAAAGCAAACAATTATGAAGAAGAAAGAAAAGACTTTTGAGAAAAACTCAAGCAAGAGAGAGAAATCAATGATAAATAAATAATATCATATGTGAAATATAAATGATAAAATAAGCAAGATATATTACAACAATCAAGATCACCATATAAAATAAGAATAAAAATTAACACTGTGTCGAATGATATAGATGGATAGATAAAGATAAGATTGGAGCACACATCCAATCCAAAGGAAAATGTGAAAGCACCATGCATATGCTCATAAATACTGATAAATCTATCCACACACATTATCCGAGACATCAAATAAATCTATATGAAGTTAGATATGAATTGTTGCTAATGTCTTATCAATATTTAATGAATATTGGGTAAATACTTCTCTTCTAATCTCTTCCATAGAATAAGTAGGAATTCTTGAAGGATTGTGATGAGAAGGGAAATTAGGCAAGGGATGGTTAGGAAAATGTATGTGAGTAAGCTTTATGAGAGATGTAAGAATCATCAGTGGAGAAGGATCCATGGGTGAGGGAAGGTTCACAGGTGAAGGAATCATGGGTGGAGGCAATAAAAGGTGGTGAAGGGACCAAAAGAGGTGATGGAGCCATAGGATTTGGAATCATGGGAGAAGGAGGAGGAGAATAATTATGGGGATGACCTATGGAAGCAGTGGTAGAAGTTCTGAGAATGGCTATAAGGTGATTCTTAAGATGTTGTTGAAGGATGCAACAATAATCAGTATGATGGGTGATACATAGATTCCATAAACAATATACCTCACCATACTTGGGTAGATATTTAGGAAGTACTTTAGGGGATATATGACTTTGTTTGATGATGTGGAAGAAAGATGTAAGGTATCAATATATTATCATAACTTGTGATAATGGGTAAAAGAATGGTTATCTGTCTCATGAAAGCAATATATATGCTTGTGAGTATTTTTAGTATAAGCACTCACATAAGGAGGTATAATAGGAGTGAAAGAAGTCAAATAACACTCATTGGCCCATTTTGTGGGAAGTGGAGCCATCTTAGGAAAAGGAAGCAAACCATCACCAAGGGAGGGTGATGATGATGAAGGAATGGAACTAGGCTCAATGGAAGGAGCAATGAAATCAAAAATAGGGGTAGGCTTAACAATAGTAGGAGCAGGAACATGATCAACTATAGCAAGAGTCAGAAGAGGCTCAACTATAGTGGGCCCTAATAAGGGAGGAGAAGTATTTACATAAGGTCTAAGGAGAGTTGAATTGACCTCAAGGGTAAACTAGCTATGAGGGTCAAGATACCTAGCAAAATGGTAAGGGCTGGTCATAGCATGATCCATGAACATAGTCCTATGTGGATCTTTAAAAACTAGAGGTGTCTGTGCCATCTCTACCCTATGACAAAGGGGAAAAATACAAAAATAAATAACTATAAATGAAATAAAATAATGAGATGCACAAAAATACTCAAGTAAAGAAGAACGATAATAAATAATCTCAACATCATGGGCTTGTATAAGACTACCCAATAATGGATCCTCTAAGGAATAGCCATAATCATAATATGGGGTGTGAAAATCAATGATAAAAGTAGGGATGACCTTGTCATCTAAATAAGTGTGGTGAATAACATGCCTAGTCTTGGTCAAGACTATGGGAATGTCATCACAAGGAGGCTTGCAAGAGTGAGGTTGCAAGGAAGCAAGAAGATACGAGATGAGATGAGATGAGAGATTAGAAGTTTTAATATTTAAGTTAATCTCATCATGCTCATCATCATCAGGATCTAAGAGGTTAGGAGTAATGTTACCAATGATCTCAGGATACCCACTATAACCTCAAGTTAAATTGATAAGAAAATTAAGACCTTGAGACTTATAGAATGGAACACTTGGCAAAGACTCAAGAGTAGTAATCTTGAAGATACCAAGATATTGGAATTGTTTGAAATTCCAAGGGTTAGTGTCACTTTGAATCCTATAAATAGATATATTATGAGGGAATTTAATGCATTGGTAGGTGAAAGAAGCTATATCTCTCATGCAGTGAGTCCATGGTGTACCAAGAAAAATGTTATAATAAAGGGAAATGTTAAAAATCATCACCTTCACATAAATGGTGATAGATGGTATAATAATGGGAAGTCACACATAACCTAGAAAAGGCATTTGTCTTCTATCATATCCTTGGTAGGAGTTGCGTGTAGACTTGAGATTGCATTTGGAATATCGAAGGGTTTTAATGAAATCAAGAGAAACAAGACATGTGCCTGAACCCTCATCAATAAATGCACATTTAACTTGGATATCACATATTTAGACACTAAAAAATAAAGGGGGATCATCCAAATGAAGTAGAATCTCATCGAGAATCATAGAAGTTATGGTAAAATTTAAGGAAAGAGAAGTGTTTATAGTTTCATCAACATTGATAGACATATCTTCACATTTTTGCAATATAATATCTTCAGAAATAGATAATGTTGTTTCCCATCTTGCTAGGGGAGGATAATAAAATTCATCTTGAATAATAGTTACATTAGCTGGTTTATATGATGGGAGGATGTCCTCATAAGCTCAAGGAATGGGATTTGGGTTGGGAGATTAGTGAGCTCCAGAATGGGATCCCACTCATCATAGCACATAAGAAGGTTGTTAGATATAGGTGTGTAATGGTTAAGGAGGTCCTCTAAAGGAGGAGCTGAAGTACATTGGAATTTTTGTTGATAAGAAGAAGAAAGTTTAGAAGAAGATTGTAAATCATGTTGAGATGATGAAGTAGTTGGTTCAAGTTGATTTTAAGAAATGTAAGAATAAGTGTTAGTAGAATTTTGTTTATTATTAGTGTTGGAAGATCATGGAAGAGTGATAAAAATATATTGGGAAGTGTTATCCAAGGGATAATCATAAGTTAGATCATTAAAGGTAAGAAGGTCATATTACCCCAAATAATTTAAATGAGTTAAGGAAGAATATTGGATAACATGATATGCTTTATATGAAGGAGAATTATAGATAGGTTGATAATCAATAAAAGCAAGCACCCTTCACATATTAGTCATGATAACCACATTCTCTTTGGAATTTACATTGTTCGTGGAAGGGGTAGGCTTATCTTGGGTGTCTTGAATTAGTTGATGATTAAGGAGAGGGTCTTTGTACATAGCTAAATGAGTGTTTGCTTGATTCAAGGATTGAGTCTTATCATGTGTTTTATAGTCCTTAAAAGCAATTTAATAAGCTTGTTGACACTTTCAAATGATGACATCATGATCAAAATTAAGTCCAATAAGGAAATCCATAGCCAAATTCTAAATCTATTTATAGGTCTCATGATAATGACCTCAATTATCATGAAACCAACAAAATTTGTTAGGATCATACCATGATTTCATAGGATGAGTAGGGTCAACCTCTCATGGAAGAGGCCTAGGTAGATGCTTAAGCAATTTAGTTTAGGATAGAGGTTTATAGATGTTGATGTTATCTGGTGTAGAAAAATGAGGATTAGTATATTTTTGAGAAGGGGGAGAAGGTTCCAAATATTGGTTAGGAATGACAACTTGATATTGTGAATGGTGTCATAAGAATCTATAACACCATCATTGGTAACATTGTGGTTTTTGTTCTTTAGTAATAGATGAGGACCTGTATAAGGTTGGGGTGGCTCGAATTGATGCATAAGAAAATGTTGACATTTATTTGGGTCAATACCCTCCTCCAATATACATGGAGAGAGAGTGCAGACTCGATATTGTAATTTAGGAAAGAGGGCATTGGTAAATAGATGTAAAATATTATCATCAGCCATGTTATGTTCACATGTATTTAACAAAGTCTTCCATCTTTAACATTTGGTGAACTCGACTTACTTTAAATTTTTGCACACAAACCCTACGACTAATTATTTTTATTTTTTAAAATATTTTATTGATTTTTATTAAATTTAAAAATTATAAAAATACATCTTAATTCAAATATTTTCAATAAATTCACCCAAACCCTAGTTTACATATGCTAGGTCCTATTGGCATACAAACACTTTCAAACCACTAGGAAAACTGTATTGCTAATTTTAGAAATATTTTCAGATTTTTATCAAATTTTTCAAACTAAATTATAAAAATTCATAGAATTTTTTTAAAATTATTATACTAAATTAAAAAAAACTTTTAAAACTCTAGTTGCATCAACTAGTTCCCAGTTATTTTTCCAAGTTTTTTCCAATCATTTTTTGCATTTTTAGTTGAAACTCTAATTTAGAAAATCAATTTCAAATTTAAAAGTTCATAGTATTTTGAAAATAATATTTATTAAAAATCCCTAGCTACATATACTATCACCTACTTGCTTTTGAGGTATCACCTTACATGTTTGGCAGCTTAGTATCCTTTTTACGTAAATTCCAATTCACTATTTTTTAGACTTTGCATTTATTATATTCAATAATTTCTATGTTTAGCACATTACTTATTAAATCATATTGAAAAAAATTTAAACACATTTCAAATTGTTTTCCTACTTTACAATGGCTCAATATATTAGTTTTGATGAAACTGATAAAAGAAAACTTTAAGAACTCTTAACCAAACATCCAGATATGCAAGATGACATGCTTAGAATTTTACAATAAGAACAAAAAAAACTAACCAATGGGAAATATTATCAAACCACAAAGTAGATATTTTTAAATGAAATTATGGGGGACACTATGTTTCAACCACCCCCTATAATAGCCCAACCTTCTTCTATGTCACCAGTTGTAGCTAGTGCATCCCTATCTCCTGATGTGGCAACCCTTATGCAAGAGATCCGATCTCTTCAATACAAGGTGAAAAATCTTGACCAAGGTACCACTAGACCTATACAAACATTGGATTATTTTTCTCTTTTGCATACACCATTGGTATGCCACATTATTTTTTCACCCTTTCCATAAGGATTTATTCAACTCAAGCTCACTCTATATGATTGTAAGGGTGATCCCAAGACACATTTGAGAGACTTTCATGAAACACGTTTGGATTATGTACCTAATGACTGGCTACTTACCAAACTTTTTCCATGGATCCTAAAGGATTATGCCTTATAATGGTTTTATAGTCTACCAAATTAGTCAATCATGACATTCAATCCTTTAGCAGACATGTTCCTAGCACATTTCAGTATCAACATCAGTGATAAAGTTTCATATGCATAGATTGCACACAAAAAAAGGTCAAATGAGCTTCTCACAGAGTATGTTCTTAGATACAAGACTATTTTGGCTAAGTCAACTAGCCCCATGGTTGGTCAAGAATGACATGACATCTTCAAATAGAGCCTTCTCCGAACACTGCATGAATCTATTCTATTCAAAATATTCTCTTCCTTCATTGAATTATGTCATACACTCAAAGGAAGAGAAGTCAAGCTAATTTCAATTGGAAAAAATAAGTATTCAAGTATCCAAAACATAACTAATAAGAGTAACTGCAAAGTCCCATATAAGGTAAAAATCAATGATAATAAAAATTAGAATCAGCCAATAGTTAATATGGCTTCTAAGCCCCCTTAGCATGTGATATTATTAGCACCTCCTTGTCATAAATTTACCAATCTACCAATTTTTCTAGCCAGGGTTTTACAACAATTATTAGAATGTAACATCATCACTCTCCCTCCTATCTAGGAAGAGATCCAACAAAGCCTCTTTTATGGGGGTATGATCAACACGCATTTTATGATTTTCATAGGGCACTAGGCCATATAACTAATAGATGTATCAGTTTATGACATAAGATACATGATTTGATTGATGATAATCTACTTTATATGGGCACTTTAGTTGAGCCTCCAAAGGAAAAAAATGAACATAGGATAAAGCTTTGAAAAAAATTTAGATCCATTTTCACAATATTTTAAACAAGAGTAAGGGGACACATCATGTGTTCACCATACATACCAAGTACCTTCAGTGGAATTACATCCTTTGAGTGGTATGATAGGGGTGTATGAGTCTAGAGTTCCCACCAAGCCTTTGATATATTTTTCAAATAATGATATTATGGAGGATAATATAGGTTATAATGCACTATTTATCAGAGCACATATTCATAATTAGCCTATTCATAGTGTACTCATAGATAATGGTTCTAATCTTAACATGTGAACTTTCACACTTATATAACATTTAGGTTATTTAGAGTAGGATATCACTCTAATAAACACAATTATTAGTGGTTTTAATGGGCATATATAGAGTTCATTGGGTGAGATAGTACTTCCATTATAGGTTGGTCCTACATATTTGACCACACCATTCACTATAGTTCCCAGTGTAGGAGTTTTTAACATATTACTTAGTCGACCATGGATTCAAAAATTGAGGGTAGTACCTTATAAAATTCACAAATTCATGAAATTCATTCATGCTAATCAGGTTATAATAGTTGGTGGAGTTCTTGATGATTCATCACTCCCCACTTTAGATCCATCTACTAGCTTACAATTACCAATTCTAGTTCTTCCACGTATTTCAATTTTCACTCCAATTTTAGTTCAGCTTCCAGTTCAGAGTTAGACATAGTTACAGTATACATTGCCAGTACAGAGGGTTCATACACCCCTATAGTTTCAAGATTCTAGACAACTTCTAGCTATAGTGTTCACACCTCAAGAAGTTACATTATGGTCTCATACAACTATAAATAAAGCACCTATTCATAGAGTTTCTTCTCCTACTTGTAGATGGGTCCTTAAGAGTCCTATATTTGTATCCACTGCTTAGATTAATGGGGGACCCCATATTCAATTTCCACTCCATATTTTTTAGAGTAGTTACAATGTACATAGATTTTAGTTGCACAATCTCAGACACTCCATCATGCCTCATGATCACGCACAATAATATTATTTGATACAGGACACCATGATAGGGGGTCTCATACAAGACTCATTAGTTAGTATCATTTATTTCTAGCACTAATTGTATATAAACTCTCTCTCTCTCTATTGTACATAGTTCAAATATTTTCAAAAATACAAAAATAATATAAAACTTCAAAATACAAAAAATTTCAAAAACACCAAAAACATTTTTGATTATATGCATCATCCATATTTACATTACTATTATCATGATATAACTTGTGTTTTCTATTTCATGCAACTTTATACTGATGTATCTACACTGCCATGCTTCACTTGATCTCTTTTGAATGTGCATAGTGACATCCAGCTATTTGATTGCTTCACTCTACCCATCGAAGGGGCATTTATACTTCTACATTCAAGATAAGAATCAATATATACACACAATGGGGGCATATTCTACATGACTACACCATCCAAGTTATGTCATTTCTACACTACACACTTTGAGTTATCATATTGATGCACATTCCTTACTAGATTACATAGACTACTACATCGACATTTCAGCAGTACCTAACACTTGTGTATTTCTTAGCACATACCTAGTCTTGTACTACAGATGTTTTACATACTTTCAAATTTACTTTGATTAGTTAGATGTGTTTATATCTCTAGTTATTACACTTGCTTTCATTCCTTACTTAGCATAGCTTGTGTGATTACATTTTTAGTTCCAGCTTATCTCCTGCTTGTGTCTTAGGATATTTGCCAATGTCCTTTGCTTCTATTCATGTGTGTACCTTAGGACATCTACCAATGTATTTTGTTTTTACTCTTTCATTTTCTTTTGGCCCCCATGCCAAATTTTCTTGTTCACTTGTATGTGTATGTAGCATTTAAACATGCTTTATATGCTTATCTTCTAGTTTGAGTGACATGGGTCCATGTCCCTTGTTTGTGTGGCCCCTTGGCCACCCTTGTATACTTCTTGATTATTACTTCATATGTTTTTTGTTTTTTTTCTCCTCACTATGTGTAACACCATAATTCTAATCATGCATTTAGCTTGCTTCTTGGATGTCATTATGGACATCATGCTCCATCCCTCTATGCTTACTTAAAAAATAACAAC
Source organism: Torreya grandis (assembly GCA_037957365.1). NCBI lineage: Eukaryota > Viridiplantae > Streptophyta > Pinopsida > Cupressales > Taxaceae > Torreya > Torreya grandis. The sequence continues at coordinate 4,005,896 of JARHVA010000810.1, read as the reverse complement.
TAACAATTAATATCTAACATTACTAGTCTAGTTTAGTATCATGCACATGATCTTACATTTTTATATCTATCTAGGCATACCCTTATTGATATAACAATCTATCAATTCAAATATTGCTATATCTTGAAATATCTTGTCAAATATTCAATGTTATATCTTGCATCTATATAGTTTAACACACTTACATGATTCTTTTCTTCTAAGGGTAGTCATTTCAAGTTAATCATTCCTACCCTCAGAGTAAGGGATATCAAACAAGGGTTTGTCACAAAGATTAAACCTCCTAATAGTTTAAATAGTAGCATTCAAAACACTGAGTATAGAATCCAAAGGTCAAACCAGTCAAACCAAAGTAGAAAAATAATGATAATTTCATATCAACAATCAATTTTCACATAAAAAATAATGATAAAAATGAATAGTAGCACCAAACATAGGGGTGTCCACATTTTTTCACTCTTGTCTAGGAAAGAAAACACTAAGGGTTTATAGAAATAGGTAAGAAGTTTAGTTTAGGGATAGTTTTTACACTTCCAAATCAGTCAAATTTAGAAGTTTCAATATAATTTTATTAGATATAGTGGGTTATCATGTGTGGCATGATGGTTCTCACTTTCATTTAAGATTAGGTAGTTGGTATAACTTTTAGATTATTATGCATGTTCTAGACATTAGCGATTGGGGGCAATGTACGTGGGACATTGATCTTATTTTCTTTCTAAGTTATTTTATTCTAAGCATTCTCAGCAGTTATGTGCCTTACTCCATCTATAGGTGGTTGGCATCACATTTAAGTTAAACTTTCATACAAGTTTAGATTTTTGAGAACCCAAGTTCTCGAGTTGGCTTTTACATAAGAATTTTGCATTAGTTTTATAGAGGATTTCATACAAGCCCAACTTCTATATTTTGAAATGGCCTAGAGTGGCCTAATTTTTGACACATATTTAGGCTATCCATGCTAGATTGTCAAATTATTAGCTCATATATGGGCTCTATTAGCCATCTCATATGACATCTATTCTATATTATTATTATTAATTCACAGCTTTACTTCATGAGATAATGATGGAGCCAAAGGTTTAGATAACCTTTGTTTTCTTAAGTCACCTATTTAGAGGGATTGGACACATAGTCCAGACATTGATTATCACATGCATGATTCATTAGCTTCACATAGTTAGAGATGATGAAGCAAAATGGCCAATGTTTACATTCTTGAGCCACTTTTCAAGGAATTGAGCACTCAGCTCTATTCATGATATTACTCTTGATTCAACACACACTCAACATCATTTATCACATTCCAACATCATAATAGGTTTGGTATTGGTTGATGTACCCATTGAGGTGTATTGTTCCTTTCTCTTACTCTTACGCTTACTTAGCTCTTATATGCTTTTATTTTAGATATAGAATATCTAGTAAGAACTAATATACTTTATGTTTTAATCATAGATTCATAATTCACAGTGTGCTCTCTATGTACATCTAGCATCACACAACCTCACAAACTTCACCCTTATAGGTAAGTTTAGGTATGCTTCTTATTTTCCTTTATCCTAGTATTTTGCTTTATTGCATCACTATAATAAAGTGGGGGTGGGTGGGTAAATGTAGTCATGTAAAATGAAAAATTATATAACTTCAGTATGAATAAAACACCTAATCCATAGGACCTCTTGTTAGCTCACACAACCCTTCTAGGTTACTACTTTCACTGATTCCCAGTCATCCAAAGCTTTTTAAACTTAGCCTTTTCAGACCTAGGTAGCCCTTTTAGGACTAGATCCATCCCCCTAGGTATCATCCCCTTAGGATAATAGAACCCAAATGGGATAGGATTTTTATAACCTAGGGTGTCATATTTTTGACACTATTGTTGAAGTTCACTTTGGCCTCCAATGGTTAGATTCTTTTGGTTCCTTATCTATTTTATTATCAGCCTCATGTAAATTTATTTAACCCATTATCATTAGTTTCCATATAAAAGGCCATTAATAGTCCATTTAGATGGGTTGACACTCATTTACAAGAGAGACACAAGAATACAAGCAAGTACACTCAATCACTCCTCCCTATTCTTTGCATACAACCTTCCAATATTATTCAAAGCCTAATCAAGTCATTATACCAATCTCTAGCCAGTTGAATCACATCTAATTTTGAATTATAGTTGCATTGATCATACATAAATTACACCAAGCACTTTAATTTGAGAAATACATTAGCTTATTCCCTATTCATAGTATTGGTATGTAGGCAATGTACCCACACATGAGGTGTGAAGTGCATCTAATGTATCCTTTACACACTAACTCCTTCTCTCTATTTCCTAAGTTTGCATTCAAGTTCAAGCACTAGGAACTCCTATGGTTTTTTAAGATTAAAATAGGCACACAAAAAGCTCCATAAGGTCTTAGACCATAAAATTTTTGTGACAAGGTAATATAAGCATTCTAAACAGAACCTAGAAAGCTTTCAATCTCAGGACAACAACATCAAAATAGGACTACAACGTTAGACAATAGGGTGTCCTATTTTTGGTGCTCCTATTTAATCAATAAATAAAGTATACAAGCCTATTTTTGAATATTTATCAGTGCTACTCCTCTAGTTTTAGACCTTATCTCAGTCCAGATCAGTCAAAAAAAGCTAAGTTCTAATCTCTCTCACTTCTTACTATATTTAGAAAAGGTAGAAATATAATCTATTTACACAAATTAGTAGGTTAATTCTTTCATATTTATATAATAATTTACATTTCTCAACCCTTTTATTATTTATAAATATAACTCCAATATTCAAAAATAATTAAATAATTAGATTATTAAGAAATTATTTTAAATTTGATGGGAAGTTGGCTATAAATCAAAGAACTAGTTAGCAATCTAAAGATGGTTTCAGGTAGTTTGGGATGAAAGAGACTGTAGTGGAAATGATATAGGGTTGGTATTGAGACCTATACCCCCACTTCACACACTATAGTGATAAGGGTGTTGGGTGTTTAACCATAATATACCATTAACCATGTTTTATACTTGACCAGAGTATCAAGTCAGTTTCCCCCTTGGTGATGAAATATAAGTAGGTTGGCCTTGGGTAGATAAATGTTAAAATACCTATTTAGAATATATTATTTGGCTATGTGTGCATAAAATATAAATAGTGAAACTAAGGGGTTAATTAAAAACCCCTTAATTAGACTATGTGAACTATTCTAATCATGCAAGCAATAAGAAAAGAAAGGTGTGAACTAATTACTAGTAAATAGAGATTAATTCCAATTTGAAATAAGGTATAATATTAATAATATATAAACAAAATGCATAATAGGGTCAATCGGGTTGAACTTGTGCTATGGAAGTAAGGCATAAAAATGTATAGGGTTGGTCAGGGTTGACCTAGTTATTTTAAGCAATACATAGAACTGGGTCAACAGGGTCAATCCAGTTGATTATGTAGGGGAAATTTTTAATACTAAAAAATATGAAAGGAAAGGAAAAAAAAGAGAGACAAATAGATTGAAAGGAACCTTAGTGGATCATAGATGTAAAAGATGAATATTGCTGATCAAGAACCTTGAAGGATGTTGGTAAAACCTACTAACTGGGTTGACTGGGTCAATCAAGTTGTGTAGGGACCTATTGTAGAAGCCTAAAAATGTACAAGGTTTACCTAGTATGTTTTTTGAATGCCTAAAAGTGTACAAGGTTGACTGGATCACCTAGTAGTTTGAATAAGAAGTATGAAAAACTATACTAGGTCATTTGAGTTGATCCAATTTCCTATTCCTAAAAGCTTATGCACAAAGATTGACATTGGGTCAATAGAGTAAATCCAGTATGAAAGATATATGATAAAAAGAATGAAATAAAGTGAAAGAAATCCTGCAAGGTTTAGTTTCATGTCAGGTTCATCAGAATGTATGTAATCAGAAATGCATCATGTTTATAAATCGATCCTGACTCAAAGAAGATAAAACATACCTACACTTCTGATTGGGAATACATTTGTTAAGTTGGATCATGACTAATATGGGGATCTTCTTGACCTAATTAGGGGATAAATTATCACAATACACCATGTGAGGTAGAGTTCCAAAGCCTATAGTCTAACACAATGATGTAACAATCCTAAAAAAGTCTTAAGTTTTGATATTTCACATATTCTAACAAACTAATCTAGTACTCACCAAACCTTGTGGCACAAAGTATGGGTTAAAAAAAAAACTAGATTATGCATACATAAAAGACTTATACTCACCTCAATGTATACAAAATACTAATGTATGGAAGAGAGAAGCACATCTACGTTATCTATCTACTCTTACAAAGGAGAAATAAAGGTAGGAATATTTACCTTGAAGATGAACGTACCAAGCCTCAATCTTTCCCTTGGTTAAGGTGCTTCATAAGATATTGTTGTGGTATGTAAGGCTAACAAGGAAAAATCAACTCTAGGATACAAAACCTATCTATGCATCTAAAATACTTCTCCACAAGACAAGATCTATATCTCTAAAGCAAGTATGGAGCCCTAAGCTTTATTCCTCAAGTATAATGGTCAATAAGAAGATGTTCATTCACACTTATTATTTTTTGATTATATTCTTACAAATGGTTAAAAATGAACTTGTATATATAGGTGGATCTTGCCCTAAATCCTCCTAGTAACATCATTTATCCAGGGTTGGCCATGGTCAACCTAGTGTGTTTTTGAGGATAATTCACTAGGTCTGAGCTAGGTCAGTCGAAAGGCTAACAAACTTAAAAAGCGAAAAATACCCTAAATTGTATAGGGTCGACCATGGTTAACCTAGTACAACCAAGTGTCCAAAAGGGAATTAAGGAAAGAAAAGGAGGATAAATCATGACATATGATTGGATTGGGTAGGATAAAGAATAATAAGCTTAGGTTTAATGGTTTTAGGAGTTGAGTGTGTAGATGGCAAGTGGCAAAAGGGAAAACAATCTTATAAATCACTAATGGTTTACCCACTTCTTTTCTGGTGTACCCCTTAAGCCATGCATTCAGAGAGATTCAAACTTGATAGGTTCTTACAAGATACAAAGTGTCAATAATAAATAAAAGTTAAAAATATTATTTGTATACACAATGAACATACCCATTATGAACAAGATTTTAAGAATATTATTAATGAATCCCATTTCACATAAATATAAAAGAATGGGCATGTGACCATTCTACACAAGATAATAATATTGAACTATTTGTAAGAGGAAAATATTTTTATCTTGATGTCATGTAGAATGGGAAATTGCCCAATATACATGCCAAATATATTTATATTATATAGAATAGGATGAATTGATAATATTATTAATAATATCTTGTGTAGAATGGGCACATGCCTATTTTTAATGTTGACATGAAAACAATGTCAAATTGTGAAATCATAATTTATTTTTTAGACTATGCTAAGTCTAAAGAAAGTATCATGTTAGATTGATTATGTATTATTAAGCATAATGTAACATTAAACACATATGATATATGTAGAGACTTAAAATTCTAGATGTATTCTTCATTAATATATTCAAATTGGTTGCATAATATATCTCATAACATGGTGCTTAAGATCAATGTCTATGTTCTAATAATCATGTGTTTTTTATGTCTTTTTTTTATAGCTATGTAGGATGCTACAAAAGTAGTTTATGCCATAGAAGATGCTTGGTTCTGATGTATGCCACAATATAACCATTAAATTCTATAGTTTACTAGATATTAATTGATCTATCTTAAAAAACCTACTAACATTATCCCCATGCTTAAAATTTTTCCCCATCCATGAGACAATCCAACATGAAGAATCCTATAAAATGTTCATGTAATTATTATTTGTGGAAAACATTTATTCTGTTTATTGATAAGCTTGGTATTGAATGTTTTCAATCTATGAAATAACTAGTGTCCTGTTGAGATTTCTATTCCAACTACATATTTTATTACGTCATTTGATTATATCATCAGGGGTGGGATGCTTAGAAACAACACTAAAACAAGTCTCAATTTCCTTTGTCATTTTCTCAAGATTACCCATGAAGTAATTGATGAGGTTACCTCAATCTTTGAGGTCTATGATTAGTTATGCTCTTTGTTTCTATTGTTCCTAAAATTTATTACGAATTTCTAAAATTTGCATCTTTTTAGTGCCCATTGGATCCTTGGAAATATCATACTGGGTTGTTTATTTGTTTATCTCTTCTTCTATCCAATCTATGGATTTATTATATTATATTATTTCATCCAATCAGCATAGTGTGAAATAAAAATATGTACCAACACTAATACTGATCTATGAAGAGAAGCAATGTGTTTTAGTGATGGATGTTCTCATGTAAGGCATTTACTTTCATGTTTGAACTCTTCTATGGTAGTTTCCCTAATGTTCTATCTCTCTACCTATGATATTGATTGATGTTTGATCAAATTGTGTAATGTCTCTATGAACTATTGTGTGATAGACAAATTTTGATCTAGTTCAAACTATGGTGTAATCTTTGTAATCTCCTTGATGTTGTCTTATAGTGTTTCTTATAATACTTTACATCTCTACATCTAGTCATATTATACACTTTCTTATAATTTATTTCCCAATTTATACTTCATACAATTTTTTAATACATGAAACTTTATATTTGTTCACTAAAGAGTTGCTTTAGTTATAATGGGAGTAAGATAGATGGTGTTGATTTTATGGTGTGGGGTTAGAATGGATTTGATTTAAATAAGGGAATATTGGGGTGGAAGAATTAGTGTAGATGGAGTGGATTGAGAGGTAGAGGTGGTGATCATTTGTTGGCTAGAGATGGAAGGTGGAGCGGAAATAAACTTCTTATGAATAGGGGGTGGTGGTGGTGGTGGAGTTTGATTAACTTTATTTTTAGCAGCTTCTTCCATGGATTTTTGTTTTGTTTTTTTTGCCTATTTAGTGGCTTCTTCATGCCTTTTTATTTTTATCTTCCTTAGATATTTGGTCCAATCTCACTTCCAATTTTTTCTTTTTCTCTTCATTTGTCTTATATTTTTTCTCCTTATCTTCATTTTATTTTTCATTGTTTCTTATTTCTCCCTTTTCTCCATCTCCTTCTTCTCCTTCTCTTCTTTCTCTTTTTTTCTCATTTTTATCCTCTTCTCTCTCATATTTTATTTTTATACCTTTTCATTCTATTCTCTTCTCTCTCATATTTTATTTTTCTATCTTCTCATTCTATTCCTTTTATTTCTCTTCCTCCCTTCATTTTCATTTTTTTTGTATGCAACTAATGCCTTGGTTGATTTCTATTTGGTAATGTATTTCAATTTTTGCCTTTTAGATGCTTGTGTCCCTGTCATTTGGTGTGTTTAAAATTGTACATATTTCTTCTAACTTTTAATTAATTATTTGAGTGCCACTTCTTATTTTTTGGATTCCTCCTCCTCCTCCTCCTCTTATTATTATATTGGTTTGATGTTGTATGTTTTTTCACACATTACAACCAATAATTTCTCTATATTAACTTGCATATCTTATAGGGTGAACATCTCTAATGCTTTTGGGAATGATTGAATGATTGGGATAAGTTTCTTTATTTCATTATATGAAATTTTTTATTGAAGTGGTGGAATTATTTTTATAAATGGAAGATATGAGAAAATTTAGAGGAAGCCAATGGTGGTGGGAAAATAAAACTCTTTATTATACATGGCAATAATTTATGGGGAAATTATATACTATGTACTAAGGGTTTATTGTAACTTATCCCCTCAGTCAAGCATGATGACAATGTAGAGTTTCATGGTCATGATATCTAAATGGTTTTTTTATGTTATCTCCTATGGCTTTATCTCTCTCTCATAATTTTTTATCTATTCCTGAGAGAGTGTTTGTGTAGAACATTACTAAATAGAGTAATAAATATCTATAGTATAAATTATGTTTATCTATCTTGATTTTCTGAATGTTGGCATTATCTAATAGGCCTTGGTAGAATTTATATTTGGTTTCCATTGACATAATATCAAATGCCACCATTACACTTTTATGGATCTCGACATCTTCCCTATTGGTAAAATAGATTTCCATGCCACTACTTTTATTACATATTTGTAGGTGATTTTGTGAATGGTTGCTAATTAGATCTCATGTTTTTCTTTAGTGTATTTTAAGAAATTGGTGGCATATGTACCATTACCAAAACCATTTTTTCATAATTTTGTATGTTGTTTTCATATTTCATTAATGTGGTTACCATTTCAATGTACTGGTCATTAATTTGATGAAATTGATCCAAGAATAAAAATCTATTATGCATGTAACTGAGTTGATTACAAATTGTGATTTCTGTTAGAAAAGAATAAAGAAATCTCACCCAGACATCTAGCTTCATCTATGGGATTGATATTTGGGGTTCCACTCCTAATTATTTTTTTGGAACCCAATGCATACATTTTTCTAGGTTTGCCTCCTTGTGAGTGTGGTTAGTTTCTACCAAATGCACATGTATGTATTTGAATGTGTCATCCTAGTATGTAATGTTTGATAATTTGGAAAATTCTCCTTTAGGATATGGTACTATATATTTATATGGTATAGGTTTCACCTTTAAATGGATTGAGAATTTTTTGGGATTAACAACTTGTGAGGCGGTTGTTTGTTTCCTCTCTTCCTTACTGTATATCACATAGTCAAAAGTGGCACTAGAAACATTTTTATAGTTTTTTGGTGCTTAGAAATAGTTTTGAAATGGAAAGAGTTGGTGGCTATATTTTTTTTTATCATTTTTGACAATTTTGGGCTACGAGGTAGTGGAGTGATATATATTGATATATTTATTATTGATCATGCATGTGTTTATTCTCTTGAGCTAGTTGTTCATAGTGGTTGGATGCATCATAAAACTATATTGTCCATCCATTCTACCTTGATGATTATAGACTTGTTACTTCATATTTTTTCATGTTGTATTTATAATATCCATTTGATTAGTGATCTAATTAGTGGGTTTTATTACTTAGTTTGATGTGATTTTATTACTTTTATGTTTACTATGATTTGTGTATCTTCTTAGGGAGTTGTAACTAATCAACTTACTCATTTTATTAACCTTATTCATTAGTTTTCAAAACTCTAGTGGGTGATTATTTCTATCCATTATTTGTGTTTGAAACATGAGCTTAGATGCCAAATATTGACATGAAAACAATGCCAAACCATGAATTTATAGTTCTATATTTCAAACTACGCTAACTTATAGAGGAATAATCTAGTTATATTAACTTAACATATAATATTTAAACATAATGAAACATAACACATATGATGCATGTAATTATATAGATTCAGGATTCCATATATATTATACTCAAATTGGTCATATGTAATTTTTTAAGAACATATGGAGGTGGGAAAAACACCTTCATGTATGAGCCTGATCTTGAGGGTCCTTTAAGAAATGAAGGTTATGTTGTAATTTTTCATCCTCTACCAAAAGTCACTCATGTTGTTGACATGAAAACAATTTCACACTGTGAATTCAAAGTTTGATGTACAAATATGCTAATGTCTAGAGAAAGTATTCAGTTAGATTAACTATCATGTCTTCTTAATCATATTATAAGATAATTCACATAATACATAAAATGATTTAAGATCCAAAGATTATTATTTATTAATATCTCTAAATGGTTACATATTATACATCAACAAAAAAATATGATAACTTTGATGATATTCCAACTATCTATTTTATTAAGTCTAAATATAATGATATATTTCAATGGTCACATCATTTTCATCTGTTACTTTAATCTATGTATCTATGTAGGATGCCATGTGGTATAATCTATGCTACAATAAATTATAATGTTTGGAATTATGTCATGGTAAAACCATTAACCTCCATAGTTTGATATAGAGTTTCCTAAATAAACTTGCCAACATCATCCATAGACATAAACTTTTGTCTTGTCCTCGAGACAACCCAAATTTCAAGAATACCAAAAAATTGGTTAAGGAGTTGAGCCTTATGGTAAAAATTAATGATGTTTATTGAGATGCTTGGTCTCTAAGGCTTTCAATTCTGTGAGGTAACTAGTGGATCATTGGGCTTTTTGTTCTAACTACATATTTTTCTTAGTCAGCTCAATTATGTCATTAGGTGTAGGTTTAATTACAAGAATATTAAATGAGGTCTCTATTTCATTTTTAACCTTTTCCAAATTTCCCATGAAATGTTTTATTAATTCTTATAACTCTTTGATCTCATTGATTAGTTTCACTCTTTGTTGTTATTTCTCCCATAGTTTTTCACATAGTATCAAAATCCTCACCCTCTATATGCCTATAGGATATTTATAAATATCATACTATGATGCTAATTCATTTAATTATTTATAAAGGTTGTCTAAGGCCTTATTTTACACTATTTCTACTACTATCCACCCAAGAGTGAAATCAAAATATGTATCGACATCTGATATTGATTTATGTACAGAAGTAATACATTGCTTGACTATAATATGATGCTATTTGTTATCCTCTAAGTGCTTAGTATTTTTTTCAACTTTGAAATATTCTATTTAACTATACCTAATGTTTTGCCTCTCTTCCATGGTGATAACCTAATGTTTGATTAAAAAAATTACACAATTTTGTGAACCATTAAGTGATTGGTAGCTTTTGATCTGCTTCAAATTATGGTGTGATTTTTGTCATCACCTAGATGACATCTTGTACTATTTAATCTAAGTTTTTTCATCTATGTATCTAATAATACTATGCACTCTCTTGAAATATGTTTCCCAAATTATAGTATTGACTAGGGGTTTCATGTAACTTGGTAGTAGTTCATTATGGTGTTATTTAGGTAAGGGTGGAATATAAATGGATGGTGTTTATTTTATGATGTTAGGGGAGAATTTATTTAATTTGGGTAAGGAAATATTGGGGGTTTAGAGTGAGGGTAGATGGATTGGAGGTCAATCATTTAGTGAAAGTAGAAGGTGGAGGGGAAATTGGTTGCTTGAGAAAAAATGGCAATTGTGATGTTTTGGCAAGTATGTTTGGCCTAAGTTTTACTATGGATTATTTTTGTGTATCATTGGTGTATTTGGTGGAATCCTAAATTGATTTATTCTTCTTTTATTTTATTTTTTTTTAGGTAGTTTCTTTTCTCACTTGTTTATTTTTTTGCTTATTCAACTTGGATGGCAACATCCTCTACCACCCTATTCTATTTTTATTTTCTTCAGCTAGGATGGTGCCATCCTTTGTCACCTTTTTGTTTTCTCCTATTCAGATATGAGAGTGACATACTCTACCACATTTTTATTTTTTCTCTTCCTTTGCTTTCTGATGTTTCTTTTTTTACTTTTTCTTATTTCTCTTTCTCTTCTTTTTTCCTTTTCTCTTTCTCCTCTTGTCATTTCTTTTATTTTCTTTCTTATTATTTTGGGTTTACCCAAGGTGATAGCCATGGATTGGTCTATATTTTCTCCTTATTTAGTTACTATGTTTTATTATGTTACTATTGTGACCTTTATACCAAATGCATCAATGAGGGACTCTTTAAAACTTGGATCTAAATGTGTGGGGAGATATTTATCCCTTGTGCTCTTTTGATTTTGTTTCTTTTTAGATGAAATATTAATTATTTTTGGTGGGGGATGTGTTATTTATTTTCTTGTCTAAACAAACCCAACACTCATAGATCTATTATCTATTCTAATGGACTAGGATGAATTGCCATTTTTAGGTACATGTATGTCCTCTAGTATTGTTATTTGTTTTATGGCTTGGAACCAAACCAGTTTTTTTGGTGTTTGATGATGTTCCCTTATAATTAAACCACTAACACTTCCTTATTATATTGCATGTTATTTAAACCAAACTTACCCAAGACTCATGGAAAAGATCGAATGATGGGAATAAGTCATTCAATTTTGTTATCTGATAATTCATATTATAATGGGGGAATAATTTTTGTATGTTGATCATATGAGTGGATATAGATGTAGTACATTGTGGCAAAAAATAAAAATATTTATGGTATATTTATATTATTTATGGGGAAATGTGATACCAAAAATTGAGGGTTTGTTGTAAACTAGTTCCCCACATAATCATGAGGGTTTGTGATTATAGTCTATAGATGATTTTTCACTTGTTCTCCTATGGTCATTGATTTTATCCCATTCTATTTTTTTATTTTTACTTGGTAGGGTGTTTTTATAGTACATAGCTAGGTAAATTAACATACATCCATAACATAATCATGCTTACCTTTCTTGATCTTTTGTGTGTTTGCATTGAATTTTTTTAATAGGTCTTTGTAGAGATTGTATTTGGACTTCACTAAAAACATATCAAATGCCAATATTTTTATCTTATATCTCAATACATTTTCCTTGTTGTTAAAGTAAATTTTCCATGTACTTTTTTAACTATGTACCTTTAGGTTGCATCGTGAATAGTTACTATATGAATGCCTCATTTTCCTTTAGTAGCTTTCAGGCAACTGATGGCTACTACTCCTTTCATTATACAATTTTTTTCATAGTTCATAATACTATTTATTTCATTCATCAACTTGGTTAATCTTTCAATGTCTTATGTGATAATGACATGAGACTGGTTGAGGAAAAAAATACCATTGTGCACCTGATTGAGTAAAATTTTGATTATAGTATTTTCTAACATGAAGTAGGGAAATCTTTCCCAAACATTGAGATTCATCTGTGGAGTTTATTTTTATTTAGGATTCCAATCCTAAATTTTTTATTCTTATATGTAATGTATGAGTTCTACCCAGTCTACCTCCATTTTGGTATGGTCAATTTCTATCAAATGTGCATGAATCTATTTGAATGTATCATGTAGGTGAGAATCCTTGTATGGTATCTTGGAAAATGATCCCTTCAAATCTAGTGCTAAATATTTTACTTGAAAATTTTTACTTTTGGGAAGGTGAGTGTTTTTGTGTCTAAAGTATTAGCACAACCATTTTTCCTTCACTATGTTGTGCTATATCTCTCATAATATTAAATGTAACTAATAAATATTTCATAGATTTTAGATGATTAGAAATCTTATAGGAATGGAAGTGAAGTTAGATATTTTTTGTAGAGTTGTTCATAGTTTTTGGCAATGATGGTGGAGTGAACTAAGATTGTGAGCAATTTTTTTGTTATCATGCATTGACCATATTTTTGAGCTAGCATTTCCTTATTGGTTGGAATTGTATTTTCTATTGCATTAGTTTTGATGACTTGTTATGTGACATTAATGTTATTTTATGCTTTAATTACCCATTTGTATTTATTATATTTGGTTGAGTAATGACACACATGGTGATTTATGTTTTTATTTGATGTGATGTGATTACTTATTCAATTGACATCATCCATGTATCTGTTTGGGGAGTTTTAACCAGTCAACATACCCATTTATCTCAAGTATCTAACATTAGATGCCTTGGCATTCATACTCAACTTGGCCATCCTTAATTACTTCATTCAATAGGATTCATAAGATAATATAATGTTATCTTCAATTTTTAAAACCCTCAAGTCACTGTTTACTATATTTCAAATTGAGAGTATTATTTTTATCCATTTTATTTATCTTTTTTCTTTAAAAGTTTATCTTTGAACATAGGAATTTATTGTGCCTGGCTTACACCTCGTGACATCTTACAAAGCTACACAAATTAAAGAGACAAACAAAAATGATGTGACTTGGAGTATAACATTTTATTTAGAATTAAGTAAAATATATAGATAAACTATCATCAAACCTATCATATTTTTATATTGGTCTATCTTATGAAACCATTTGGAGACATTAATAAATAATACTTCTAAGATATTGAATTTTGTTATGTGTTATGTGAATTATTTTATAATATGATTAAGAGGACATGATAACTAATCTAACCAGATAATTTCTCTAAATATTATCATGTATAGATCACCAAAATATGAATTCATAGTTTGGCATTATTTTCATGTCAACAGATGTTGATATACCCAAGCCTCGAATCTCCAATTTATGGAAGGTTAATTCTTAAAGAAGACATTTTTTCATATCCTTGATAAATGTATACCATCTTCTTCATGATTATTATTCTATGTTATGTTACATAGGATGCCATGAAACACTTTTAATACTAATAAGAATGTCTAAATGTGTTTGATCCCATAGTATGAAAATAGGATTTTGTTTTTTACTTTTATACTCAATGACAAAGACAATAAAATTCATTCTTAATAGGGTTGAGTGAATCATGGTATATCACAACCATGTAATGTTAAAGTTGGGCATCTTGATATATGACTCAACCACATGATTTATGGACATGTATTTTGAAAAATAAGTGATAAAATACTTGTAGGAAAAATGCCAACCCCAAATATATAACTAAAGTACATGATCAAGATATGAATATGGATGGATTTGTTCTTCCTTCAATTCACCAGTACAAATAATTGCAATATTACTATCAAAGTGTCAAATAAGCATCTCTTCTTCTTGAATATTCTTATTTGTTATGTTATGTGTAATGAAACTAAGAACTATAGATACTATGAAGTATGTTTATAAATGTCTCATGCTATGGTATAATTTCAAGTTTTCATGGTTTACCTTTATACTCAATGACAAAAAATACATAATTGATTGTTGACAGTGTTCACTGGCTCAACACAAGACTTAGGCATGAAATTTCATATATGAGTGGATTGAGATATGACTTAGCCACATGTTTTATGGATAGGTAGTTATAAAAATTGGAGCCAAAGTACTAGTAGGACAACTTCCAACCAATGATCCAAATCAGTTGGTAACCAACCCTCACAACTATAAATATAGATATTCATCCTATGAATAACACTATTAAATGGAGTTGTGGTTAAGGTAGAGTTTTTTTATAAAGAGTATTTTATTGTAAGCAAGGTACTGAGGTGCCCCTAGGTGAAGTCAAAGAGATGAAAACTTGAAACCTACATGTAATATTTTTATTTGAATCCTATGCTTACTTTATGTGCATGTGGGTGTGAGGTTTGAGATAAGAGGTTGTTAGATTCAACTCCCCTCTTGAGATAACAAAGGAAAATAATACTGAAAAAAACATATTAGAGAAGTGATAAATATGAAGTATTGATTGATATATGCTAACTCTTAAAAAAATAGATATGACTTGGTAGAGATTCAAGGCCTTCCATTAAGTACATATGTGTAGAGGGATGGAACCACAAAGAGCAAAAACAAAAAAATAAAGTGGTTTAATAATGGTGAGATTATCACATAAAACCAAGAGGTTATTGGAGACTTTATAGAGAGAGAACATGTAGTGGAGTATCTTGAGCAAAAGAACTTGGGGGATGGTAGGACATGAAAGAGAAAATGAGATAGCATGTAAAGGAGAGGAGACACATAATCTTTACATTACTATAATTGGTATTTTATGCATAGACCCACTTCAAAATAAAGGGAATTACTAAGGAGGATCATGACACCAATGGATATAAGGATTTGTCCCTTATTATATGGATAGGGCTATATAGGATGTTCCCCCACTTTTGAGGGCCTTTTATGTGTACCCTACATGAAAGACTCTGACAATCAAGAGATGCATAGAGGATAAGCATAAAAATGATTTTGAGAGTACAACCTATAAAAATAAGTGACAAGGTGAATTATATGCACCCTTTAAGGAGGATTTGTAATTGCTTCATAAAATAAGGTATACTTTGCATAAAGGATGTAACTCATTTAGAATGCAAATCTACACTTGAGTTGATGTACACAACTTATAACCTTGTCAAGATTGACTTGAGTTGACCTATTATTAGTGCACAAACTTTATTCCACATGTATAAAGTATTGTAATAAAGTGAGGAGGAGGGTGTAGACACATCTAGCCAATGGATAGGTAGGGAAAAGCACATAAGTTTAACTTATTTCTAAAGAACTATAAAGTGCCTTAGAGGACAAAGAAATAAGGAAATCAATAAACCAAAAGATAATAGTGAATGTTTGTAGTATTGTAAATGACTCGACTACCTTGTAACCACAAATATCCATGTAATGATGAATTGTTATATAATAAACATATCATTTTTTATATGATTATGTATTGTTAATGGTTATGTGATAAACATATTTTTTATTGTTTTCAATGTATACTATTTATGGATATAAGAATTGTCTAATGTGTATTAAAAATTAATAATAGAAATACATAAGATAATTATTGGGGCCCTATAAGTAGTGCATAGTGATTCATTCTTTATTATATGGGTCCATATTTCAATTAGACATGGAAGTATGTTGATCACAACAAATTATAAAATAATATAAGGCAATTATCAATTATCACAAGAATCTAAGAATAATTAGGTAATTATAAATTAGAACTAATATTCATATCTTCAATGGGAATGTACAAGAATATATTACAATAATATAGGCAAATTTCAATTAGGAAAACAATATTCTTATTTTTAAGAATATAATAATATAAGTAAATATCAATTAAGAAATGAATATTATTATCTTGTGTAAATTGGGTACATGCATATTCTACCCAACAGTCTAAGAATATAGAAAATTATCAATTGGGAAGACAATATTATTATAGACTTATGTAGAATGGACATGTTCCCGCTATGCATAATAATCTAAGAATATAAGCACACATAACAAAGACCAAATATGAAAGCATGTAGAAATTAGGATCTGGATTGTTAATGACAACCCTCTAATGTGTGATATTAAAACTAATGACTTATCCCAATGATATGGTATAATTGGCATCTATGATCATAGATAATAATGTAACCCTTTACATCCATGATCATAGACAATAATGGAACCTAGTTCTCATAAACTTGTAAAATGGTTGGGGCTCTATGAAGTATATTCATTAGGGCCATAGACATTAAGTATCTATGAATGATTAGACAATTATAAATTATTAGGAAGCTAAAATTATTATCTTTTTCTATAATGGGCATGTGCCCATTACACAAGAATATATTATGAATAATATTGTAAGAAATGATTTCTTCTTTGTTGACCCAATGGTCTAGTTAATCTAAATTAAGGTGGGTCTAATTAAAAAATGAGGGATGATTAATCATAAAATAAGGGTTCTCTATGATCCAATTAAAGTCTATACCATTCCAAGTTGACTTACTATAATTATAGTGATGAAACATAACATAAACCAATATCTATTATGTTAGTTATAAACAATTATAATATTTTTAACACCCACACACAAACATTAACTTTTTAGAAAAAAAAGATAAATCATCAAGATTAGTTAAAATAGATAACAACTCATTCTAACTAGACACATGCACTAACAATCACCACAAAAATAATAGGAAGGCTTCAAGAAATATATTATAAGCAACATGCTCTATATTCTTAACTTGTGTAATCTACACAAGACATTAAGAATATAGTCCTTTGATGTTCATATTATTCTTATAAACTTGATTCAAAATGGGTGTGTATCCATTATACACAAGTCTATAAGATTATTATTAATAAGTGGCTGATAGTAATGGATGTTTATATTTTTATATCAATATTATGTAAATACTTTACAGGTTTAAGTAATAACCATCCAATCAAAAAAAAATGATTTGGTAACTAATTTATCTAAATAGTCTATTTTTACATGGTTTAAAAATATTTTAGATTTCAACTGTCATCATGATATAATTAACCTAAAAAATTATGATTAAATTTTTACAACAAGAATATTCATGGCTATTATGGGTTTTTTCCTTATCAAGACATTTTATTTATTAAAGGTGTATTAAACTGAGAGAAGATAGATGCGGATTGGTTTGTATAAATTTTCTCTCCATTTAACTATCATAATGACTTCTGGTTGTTTCATTCTCTTAGGAAAAATCAAATGGTTGGGATAGTGTTAAACATTATTTTTGTAAAATACTTATATTTATAAAAACAATTGGTGATATCTTAGACATTAAGCTCGAGCATGAATTTTAGGATTTAGATACTAACTTTTACATCATTGATGAACAAGATAAAATTATAACTATGAAAATTATTCTTAAAACCTATGAGTTTACTTCTTTTCATGATAGAATAAAATAAAAGTTAGCTCAAATTATTTCTATCAAAGCAACAATAGAGTAGATAATCAACTTATGTAAAAAAAAATATGGCTAAAAAAACATGCGTTCTAACAAAGTTTACTAACCAGTTGTACACATGCAGGACATTATGGATCATGGATAAAACCACAATGCCTTGGTTTAGGCCATGATAAGGTAGAAAACTAAAATGTATTTGAAATATTTAATTTAATTCAATGAATACTATAATGAAAAAAACATATTCATTTAATTAATCTATATGCCTTATAAATTTAAATTTATATTATGTTTGCATATAGGCATTTGAGTAAGAGATGAGTATTTTTTTTAAATAAAAATTAGATAACCTTAGTGATAATCTATCATTTCTTATTATTCTTGATGATATATAGGAAAAATGGGTTCTAATTTTTGATCTCTACATAAATAGTGCATTGTATTATATCCATAAGAAAGATAAGCACCTAGATTTAAAGCCAAATTCATTGGATACATTTATAATAGGTTTATTTAGAGGCACAAGAAGTATGTTTGTAGAATAATTAGATGCACTTGTATACATAGTTATGAGTGGAAAGATTTTGCTAAAGGTGAATGTTGAACCTAGTGTGAAGTCAAAAACTTTAATTGCATATTATAAAAGAGTAAAGGAGACTAGAGTTTTTAAAGTGAAAATTATAGACTAAAAAATACATAGGTTTTTGAATAAGTAACTATGTTTGGGTACAATGCATAAAATGTGATAGAATTTTTTTGCATGAATGAAACTCACTTTATTCAACTCTGTGAGGAATTCATATATGCAAAGAGAAAAATAAAAAAATCAAACAAGGATAGGGATCCAAAAAAAAAAAAAGATAATACAATAATATCAAAGGATTCCTTCAACTTTGTATAACTACATGTATCATCAGTTACTAAAAATTCTCAAGCAAAGGAAGAAGATACTTATGTGTTCACATGTCACTATGATTTTCTTTTTATATTGGGACAAACATTAGGAGAACTAGAACACCATATTTTTGTCAGTCTAGACATGGTTATTGTATATTTTTTCAATGTTGTCACTGTTATCACACAAAGTGATATTTATAAATCTACTCTCTTGATTGGGTCAAGTGCAATTTATTTTATGTCTATCTTTCTTGTTATAGTTCTCAAAGCTTACTTGTTTCATAATTTTGTATGAATTTACATGGAAAAGGTTAAAGAAAATAATGAAATCATTTTTGAAGGATGTTATAGGATGTTGAGTGAGGAAGGTGGGTTCGATGGACTGTCAGTGGTTTTTAACATATATGGTGTTCATGATTCAAAAAATAGGGTCGATGAAGAAGTGGGAATAGAACTTAACTGGTCACACACCAAGCCCTTAGACATTGTGAAGCCAATCAATATTGGAATTGTCTTATTATAACATCCTTTCAATTATGATATATATTTCAAATTTTAGGAGCACATGTTATCAAGATGCAACATAGACTTATCCCTCATTTTATTACTTTATGGAGGCATAAATGTGATATAAGTTGCTACAACTTTAAATATGACTTCACTGATATGCATAGTGGAAAATCTAAAGTAGAAAATGATGCTTAAAAAATAATATAAATATCTCATGATACCCTTGAGTATGTATATGGTTTGATAATTATATCTTAAAAGTTACACAAATACACACTAAATTATTTTCATAGTTAAAGTCAATCCTTTGGATCGTAAGTTTTAAATACATAATATATTATTGACTACTAAATTATCTACATTACATTGTTTTTAGGAATTTACATCCCTCAACCTTATGTATTAAATTCTTGATGCATGTGAAAAGTTATGGGTAGCCACCCATTCTAAATAACTTTGAATTCCCATTTTAAACTTGTATGTTTCATGTTGATAGAAATTGCTAAGCCATTACAAACAATTATGAACGCAGATGATGAATTAAATGAAGACTCAAATTCAAATCAAGGGGAGAAATTTAAATGATAAAAGGTCACATCTAACCAAAAATATGAACTTTAGTAGAACATGAAATTGGTTGTGGTAAACACATCAACTACATCAAAACATGCATCGATAATTATCATAATTAGCTCACAAACATGTATTAATTATTACTCAATAATCAATTATTGAAAAGTTCATGAATAAGTCCCAATACATTTTATTTGGTTATGTTTTTCAATAATTAAATAATAATAATTTTAAATTCTTGTGTAGATTTGATTGGAAATGATGTATAGTCTATGCAAATTTTTAGGAATGTAAGTAAAACATAAACTATCATATTACTATAGTAACATTCAAAAATAAATTAAATTTAAAGCTGAATCTAAAAATTATTATTGGTTTTAGTGAGACCAATAAATATTTACTTGTTCTTGACTAAAAAGGATTGTTAATTCAAAAAATATATTTAAAAAATAATAAAACTACATTCCAAGTCAACAATGAGCAGAGATAATGAAATCAAAAACTATCAAGATAATAAATTATCAATAGGTAAAGCTTCAAAAAATAATTTGTATTGATTCATATTAAATGAATTAAAATAGTTAAAACCCAAACCATGCTTAAATAAGCTACAACTCAAAATTAGATTTGACATGCAAAAATTCAAAAAAAAACTAAAATCTAAAAAAAAAACTTCTATTTTTAGCAACTGCTACTTTTAATAAGTTTCACATGCAAGCACAAGAAACTCTAAAAATGTTTCAAAATAAATTAAACACTAAAATTACCCTACGAGATGAAATTCAACTGAAGTTGATGTCTATTCCTAAAAACATATAATTTATAAAAATAGAAAATTCTTGAAAAATACTTAAATGGTAATTTTGAACCCTTAGACGATCATGTATGGCCTCCAAAAAAATATCAAAAATAATTCTAATCAGATGATGGGATGATCATTTTGGCATGTGGAAGAACTCAAACACAGATATGAGTCAAACATTATAGCCTCTAAAAGATTGGCCTATTTGTTCTACATCAAGGTATAACCAAGATGATATTTGATCCAATTTTTAATGATTTTGTGTATGTAGTTTCAATTACAATTTTAGTCTACATCTAATACATATGTCAGCATACAAAAAATTACAATGAAACTACTACTAAATTTTAAATTAGATGTCAATCCTTCATTTTTTGGGGTTTTGATCATTACAAAAATATCTATTAAGAATTTGGACATGGTTTGGAAGAAACCTGGAAATATTTTTAATTTTGTAAACACTATTCAATTAACCCACTAAACAAAGGTGTACCTTAAAAAAATTATCATTTTAATGATGGCTTATCTTGGAAAAGAGTTTAGAACAAGAAAATGGTTTATGGTGACATTTTTTTACAAAACTAGCCTTGATTGGGGATAAATGAACTAGGGAATTATTGAAATTGAGTTTACATTTCTTATATAAAATAATTTTTATGAGCATTTTTCAAATTGTATTGTCATTTGATATTAATATTCATTATTAGTTAGATGTTTTCATTCATATTTTGTTTAATTCTCAAATAAGCTTGTTAAATATCCTTTAAATTTAAATAAAAATAGTTCTTTGTACTTTTCCAATATTTTTTTATATTAAGGTTTTAACCTTTTTTGATTAATCATGATTTTTGATAAGCAAGTACTATTGAAAAAATGAATTTGGTCTAAAGAATTTTTACTACAATGAGTTTCTCTCAAAATGTTTTTACAACAATGAATTTATTATAAACAACTGAATCTTTAAAGTACATTATAATATTAAGCAACTATCACAATGGGGTCAAGAACTTCATCTTAATAAAATATTAGTAACTTGTCAGTTATTGAAAAAAAAAATTATATTGGTTGACTATTTTAGATATGGTAGGAAGTTGACATTGGGAGTAGGGGTGTTGGTCAAAGTTCCAAAGACCACTAAAATAATATCACCAACCAAACATCTAGATTTTTCATATTCATGTTACCAATAATTTATTAGTAAATTTATCCCTGACTTATTGAATATTATAAGGAAATATTTTAATATTGAGTTGTGTTTTATGTACTTGACCTCCAAATTACAACATTATTTTATTTAACACTTTGAATGGCTATGAAATGTAAAATTTATTTTTACATGAAAGATATCATAGTGCAAACTTAGTGACAAATTTTCATATCAAAGAAAGGAAATATTGTGCCAATATCTATGAAAAAATGGAAAAGGTGATATACAAGTAAATGCACTTATGTGGAATAGACAACCTATCATTCATAGGCAAGAAGATATATTTTGTTTATGACAAAAAAATCCATTTTATTTGAATTGCCTTCAAGTTGGCAATTTAATGGCACACTGCATTCTGATAGGAAAATATTCACACACTTATATAGATGGTTAGATCATGTGAGGCCACACCAAAATATGTGTCACTCTTTAAAAACATACAAAATAATAATTAATGACTTGGATTTAGTTATCTTTCTACTATTACATAATTTGTATTTGTTACTACAAGTTATATACACAAACACAATAATATTTGGTTAAATGTTATAATGAGAGATGAAATTATTTTGAAATCCAAAAGTGATTGATACAAGTTATAAAATATTACTAAGTTGCATATTTATATGGAAGTTGATTAATTCTATAATTGATAGTTGAAGTTGTTTTTATATCTATGAACATAGGCAATACTTTTTTTACATATAAATAAATTTATTAGCCTATAAAGTTGAGTAATTAATCTATATTAATGAGATAGTATTTACACTCATTTTTTAGTAACATATTTCAAAAATGGTAACCTTTTTTGTAATCTAACTCAAATTTTTATTCTCATATTGATCTATTTTGATGAAATCTAAATTGACCCAAACCTAAATAAAGTTGACTATTTCAATGAAATTTAAATCATAACCTATGTATATAAAACATATCATATAATGGTGATTTGGTATGGTCATCCACATCATTGTTCTAATTTTATAGAATTCTATACTGATCATAATATTTTTAGATTGAGAATAACATTGTATCTCACTCATGTGTTACACAATAGTTTCTTATAACAATCTAAGTCCAATAGGATCCACATGTCTTGTTTTTTTTCAAATCACATTACTCTAACCCATATCTAATCATAGTGTTAATGATATTATTCAATGGAGTATTTAGCATATTAAATTAAAAAATGTTAAATCTTACGGTCATACCTCACCATCATAAATTGATAGATGGCTTTCATGACATCCCATTGACATGAATACAATGATTTCCCAAATGTACTATAAATTTAAGGGGCTAAAATTTTAAGTATTTCTTAGGTGTATGATTTTATGGGTGTATGAAAGTCCACATGGTGACATTTGACTAGATCAGGTCTCCTAAGGCTCTAACAAATTTGGGTGTTCTAAAACACATGGAAATATCTAATTGGATTAGGCCTCTTAGGTATTTGATAGCTTTGATAAATATAGGTGTATGAGTACACATGGAAATTTATGATTAGATCAGGTCTCTTGGGGATCTGACATATCTAAAAAAATTGGTTGTGCAAGTACATGTGGTGAAATTTGATTCAATATGTTCTCTCAATGTTCTAAAAACTCTAAGACCTATGAATATATGACTACTAACTATCATAATTAACCTCTGAAGAGGGGCTAGTTAGACTCTAAGATTGAGACTCTAAGCCCTGCCTATCATCCAATTTTTTTGTGAATAAAAAATAAAATTTAAAAAGTATGATGGGACTCATCTCTTTAAAACTAATAGCCTATAAAATATATTTAAATACAAATAAATGGGGTTTTATCAAAAATGCAACAAAATATTTTTGAGAGTGTGATATAAAATATACTTCATATTTTTCAACCAAATGAGGTTAATACTGGGCTCAATAAAAGGGAAAAAAATATTATTTTTGCCTTGTATGGGTCCCCATTTCTTTTATGAAAAGGGATGTGTGGGTCATAATAACAACATTATTAATTGAGAATATAATATTTTTATTTCAATAGACACATACATATTCTACTTAAGCAATGACTACTATAGTTATTAATTGATAAAGTTATTATCTGATGTGTAGAATGTGCACATCTTACCCAAAAAAATGAGCAAAGGACAAATGATGGACTGAGGGAAAACAAAGGGAAAAATGAAACCCTAAGTTGAAAACTAGTAAATGATAGTCTGGAAAATATATATACACACCTGTTAATAATGAATAAATGGTGGTTCACAAAAAAGAACAAGTAGGGGATAATAGTGTTTGGTCATGAAAATGCCATTGAGTAAATGAATCCATGATAGGTGAGTTAAGAAAAGTTGTCATGAAATTTGATGTTATACACCTAAGTAAAATTATTAATTTGACCAATTATAACTCCCTTAGTAGGTAGATACATGAATCAAATTAAAGTCATGGAAGCCACCAATTTGATCATTAATTAACCATATTAATGACATACATGTGAAAATTTAAAATATTAGGAGTCATAAAAATTGAGAGGATAGATAGTATGGCTAATTCAAAGACTATGAATAGTGTAAAATTGATGCAACAAGCGTCATCATTTCACAAATTTAGCATAATCGCATCCATGCCCATACTTTAAAGAATTATGAGCAATGATTTAATAATTGTGAAATATAAATACCAAATGTGTCTAATTATGAAGACCAATTCAATAAAAATGGAAAATATAAATGAAGTTTCCATATTCTTATTTCTAATTAAAAATACACAATATACGAATATTAGAATTTACTAAGCTAAGAATCTATTGTATTCTTATATACTTGTGTAGAATAGGCACATGCCCATTCTACATGTCAAGATAAGTATTTTTTAATATTGTAAAAGGGTTTTATTAGGGAACTCAAGTATATAAATACATTGATAACTTAATACATTCACATCTTTAATATAATAATAAAGATAGTGTATATATTGTTGGAATTTAATGTTGAGGAGGAAGATATAAGAATGTATGCAATATAATACTTAACATAAAGATTACATTGATTAGATAGTTTAAATTTTATTTTATTTCTCAAACATAGTTATATCATATTAGTATAGGAATGCCTTCATGTGAGAGTAGAATTCACCTGATGTGTCCTTACTCATGAAAATCCAAGAAACCTCTTGAGAAAATACAACACATGTTTTACTTCGAGATAAGTTGATCCATTATCAATTTATGGCTAGAGAGAATGGTTTGGATTAAATGTAGACATAGAGAGTTAACAACATGCTCAATTTTATATAAATGTCTATTAAAAAGGCTAACATGTTTCTTTTTCTTACCTCTTTTACTTGTAGAGATTATGACCATCGAAGGGACACCTAATCAGGTTATGTCTTCAGCCAAGGTTGAGATATTGGGATTCATAAGAAATTTACACTTGACATTGGAAGCCTTGAAATTATAATGTTAGCCCATTAATTTGTCTAGATTAGCCTCAATAGAATGAAGGTGAAAGATAATTAATGAGGATGTGTCATGCTCAAAAAGTTTCCCTTTGAACATCTTAGATCCTAGATTAGTGTTTAAGTCTCTTTAAATCATTTGATGTCCACCTTCCATAGCTCAGTGGGACTTTCTTTACATTTTTACCAAGTTGATAGAGATCCCAAATCACCTTCAATTCTTTAGTGTTACATAGAGTGTGTTCCTCTCCCATTGCTTGGATCATAATGAATTAGAGAGTGTTGAATGTTAATACAATTGGGGAAAGAACATCAATTAGGTCATGACTCAACTTGATTTTTGTGAAGGGTGGGGTGAATGTTACTTTAGAGACCTTTATCACTTGATAAATAAGTCTTTTCATGATGATAATAACATCAAAGTAGTTACAAATATCTTTTAAATATGGTAGACTACTATGATTAGAATAAGGGATGAATGACTTATTTAGAATCAACATGAGGAATGATATGATTTAGTGTTGAATGAACTTGACAATTACGTAATTGATGAAGATGAAGAATTTTATGGAGAATTGAAGACTAACATCATAACTACATGATATGACTATCATCCTTTAAGAATGGGAGAGTAAATAATTTATTTTATCATTTCCATCCTCTTTGAGTGTGGGAGAGATAATACACTCTTTTATCATATTACCATCAAACCTCTCTGAGCATGGGATAGATTAAATACTCTTTTGTATTTACTATCAAACCTCCTTGAGCATGTCAGAGAGTTAATATTCTCTTTTGTCAAATACTTATTAACATCAATAAGGACACCAAAGTATACTATGTTTATCATTATTTTAAATATCTTGCATTCATTTTTTTAAAGTGCATGGTTCCCTAGATTGTCTATGATATCAACAACTTGATTAATCTCCCTAAAACAATGATTGTTTTTGGTTTCATTGAATTTGAGGAGCATTCCTAGAGAACATTGTTGGTTTCAAAAGTATCTGAACTCAACTTACAATTAGGGGAGGAGAATTTAGTTAATTTTGAATCAATTGCATCAAAAAGAAATATTAATTATTTAACCATTATTTTAAAAAATATTGAATTATTTCAACAAATTAGAATAATATATACTAGTTGTTTAATAAATTTGAAATCCATTATTTTTTCAACTAGAATCCATAAATTATGTTATGTAATTTCAATGAACTCAAAATTGAATTATGATCATAGTGAAACTAGATTCCAATATTCAAAATAATTGATACTATAAAAATGTAATAATAATAATTTTAGTTTTCAATCTGAACTATAATATGTCTAAGTTTAATTAAATAATGGTTTATTTAACATGTTGTTTTCATAGTCTGAATGGACCATACTATATTTTCCACCACATACAATATCAACAAAAAATAATCAATATCAACTATTACTATTGTCCTAAAATTGATGATGTTGACATGTAGTAGTTCACACAATCACATCAAAAACTAAGCAAACAAAGCCTTAATACATCCAATTTTTCAATAGTATACTCAATTTTAGTTTACACAACACTATTATTCATGTAAAATATTTATTTTGTGTATAATATTGCTCATACAAGTGTGTTACATACCTTGACAAGAGTACATTTTATGAGATAAATATTAAAAATCATTCCTCTGCATCTCTATTCTATCTCTCACATGCCTTATAGCTAAAATTAATATATATAGTGGTGAATATTTATTGTACATGGCTATACCATCATATTTAGTTCTTACATTACCTCAAAAAATATTACAAATTATTCAGATTCCCCCATTTCTTTTTTTTTCAACCCATGTTTTATGTCTTGGTTTCTATTTTTCTTATTTCAAATTTCAAGAAAGTACACAAAATTTATATATGGTAAAGATACAAAAACATTCATAATATTATAAAAATAGAAAATCAAGACATGAGTATGATTAGACATACATCATTGTCATATTCTATTTAAATCATGATAAGTAGATAACATAATATTTTTTTATAACACATGCATTTCAATGGTATTTATGAGTGTTATGTAGGACATACAAATTTTACATGGACTTAGATGTTAGAATTTCCTCTACCCAATGGTCATGCCATGCTTGGGGAATCTTATCCAAAAGTTACATTAGTTATAGGTGTTTCCATTATATAACTCCTATGATGTGTTAATATATATACTCTTTAATAATGTCTTGATAACATCTTTATATTACATTGTGCACATTCATACGATATTTTATAACATATAATCACATTACATATAAGTGGTGTAGACTATATTTCTAGTTCTATAATCTATTGATGTTATTACTTGTACTTAATAGATTAGAGTTTGCTTGTTTATTGTATATGGCCCTTTTCCCTTATGTGTAATTATGACATAGTCATGTCTATTTTGTGTATGGCCCTTGGCCATTATGTGTGATTGTTCATTGAGTGAATGGCCATTTGCCTTATTATGCATGGCCCTTGGATTTATTTGAGTATGGAGCATTATAATGCCTTTTATATGTTGGCCCTTGGTCCTTTGTGTAACATTGTGCTTGTTGTGTTTTTGTGTTTGTTGAGCATATTGATTCTGATGAGTGTCATTATCCATATCAGACACTAAATATGACATACAATTATTATATTACAACTACCATTATGATAACCATCAATACATCTACCTAGATTTGAGACTTTAGGCCTTGCATTATAAATTACATACATGTTTTGAATGATACATATCTTACTATGATGACATAAATTTTCACATATTCTATGGTATTTAATAATCATATCTTGATAGACATGATAAAGTCAAATTTTATTTTGACATGAGTGATTTTAAGATAGATCCCTCAAGTCAAAATGGGAGCATTTTAGTGGTATTTTCATACATGAGATAAGCCTCTATAAGCATATCCTAGTTATGGGTACAAAATATTGTTTCAAAGAACTTAAAGTGGTTCAAAATTTAGTTATTGGTAAATATTATGGGCAAATATATGATGCATATGAATTCACATTACATGAATATATTAAAAATTCATACATTTTGGGTGCATATGTACATAATATTCAAATATAAATTACAAACTTTACATCTACATACAGTCATAGATTTTTCAATGTACACAAGCTTCAAATATAAATTACAAACTTTATATCTACATACAGTCATAGATTTTTCAATAATCACATGTGGGCATGATATAGTTTCATGACATACTTTCATTACTACTTGATATCTAGGGCCATGCCAAGAGCATGGATGTTAGCCATACACTTTTGATCATGCATACATGAAGTAAGGAATAAAATGAAACTTGAATATATATGCCACTTATTGTGGTTAATTAAGTTAAAGTGCATAATGCATATTAAATATTCAACACCCTCCATCATTATAGCCTGTGAATCCATTATGGATTCTAACCCATTTCCATATTGAGGTTTCCAAGACAAAAAATACAAATTGATGTTTTTGCATCCCTTAATGGGTTATTTTTCTATAGATATTCACTTCAAATTAGGGTTTGATAATCCTTAATTGACCTTGGTTTAAAAAAAGAAGCAATCTCTCTAAGTGCTTCAAGGGAAGTACCAATTATCCAATGCTTCAAGGAAGCATCATCTTCAAGAAAAGTTATAAAAATAACAACATTTTCAAACATGAATTTTAAATCCTTCCTTGTTCTCTAAAATATTTTCAAATATAAGTTATATTTCACATTTGGACATTAACCACTTTTACATCATTGCAAGATTCACTTTGGAACACCTTGCATGATTGGAGCTTCCTCCCAAAGGTAAAGTGTGTTGTATACACTCAGGTATATCTTTAATTTTAATTTATTAATTTCATTTCTATATTAAAAGGGGCAGTAGAATTTATATACTCAAATTTGATCATGAATACTTAATAATGTTAATTTTGGCCCACATTTATGTTACTTGACTTAAGCACTTAAATTGGTCCTATTTTACTATCTCACTTTATCCTAAGTAATTTTATAAGCCCATCCCTTATAAATATTTTTTTACACCTACAAAAATATTCTAAATTACTAAAAACCCCTTTGAGCATTTGTACAAACATTTAAAATTCTTTACCTCCTCTAAGTCAACCAAATTGCACAGGCTAGGATTTCTAGTTGATCTTGTCCTTTATGGGTCAATATTTCACCTCTCTCAACAACGACTCTTTTTTAAAATAAATAAAATTACTTATAGGTTAGTTTTTAATTTTAGGATAAGTAGTGTGAGGTTTTACACATTTGGATTTTTATAAATGCACATATAAGCCACTTATTCTACCACTTGACAATCTCAATATTGAGGCACATTTATACTACTACACATAGATCAAAACTTCATTATTTTATCTAATTTTGATTCTATTGACTTGAATTATCTTTTAGACAGGTTAAGAGTCTATTATATTTGAGTGAAGTAAATAATTGTCAAATATTCAAATCGTCACTAGAGTAGAAAATGAGCACTATTCTAGTAAGAATTCTAGGTAAGAGAACTTCAAGGGCTTGGTTCCGTCTTCAGATTACTTTGGATACATAGTAAATGTTAAATCATCATGGGGGTGATTGATATCAACTCAGACAATTACACTCCTCCCTTTATTTTTTGTATGTTTTTAGCTATAGTAAAACCCTAATGGGGTTTCAACTTTGAGGCATTCATTTTTAGGTCATAAATTCACAACTAAAGGTCAAATTTACACACATAATTTTATTTCAAGTAGGAACAAATGATTTTAGCATCAATTTTTTATTTTCTTATGTAGGTCAGGATCAACCTATATAGGTCAAGATTGAAAGTAGATCATGACTATTTCCAGATGATTCAAACCCAAAACATTGATTGTTATTATTTCAATTACACACATTCATTCAGGTCTAAGTTGATCAATCCAACCATCTTTCAATCACACAATTAACCTAGTAGGTAATAATTATATAAGTCCTCTTTGTGTTTTTAATAGTTAACTTCTTTCATTCATTCAATATTTGTTCATTTCAATGTTTTACTTTCATTTTACAAATTACAAGTCATTTATAGCATTTGATACCCTTCAGTTCATTTTATCTTAATGAGAGTGAATACACCAATTAATTCTAAATTATAATTAAAAAAATATTGTAAAATTAAAATATTTTTTAAAAGTTTTATATTTCCATTTATAATATTAATGACATCATATTTTAAACTAACAAAAACACTATAAAATAAATTAAACTATATTTAAACAAAAAAGAGAGGAAATATAAAAAAATATATATCCATTCATTTGTTACTAAATTCATAGGGTTTTTTATTCCCCATGTTTCTTAAAAAAGTCTTAGGATTTAATCTGATTCATATGTTAATTTTTAATTTATAGGGTTTTATTTGATTCTTAGGTTTTTTCTAAATTACTAGGGGTTTTAATAGATTTGAAAGGTTTTATTTGATTCTTAACTAGGGGTTTCCTAAATTTATAAGGTTTTATTTGATTCATAATTCCCACCTAAATTCATAAGGTTTCTGAAATTCTAGGTTTCATTCTAAATTCTTATGGTTTTATTCTAAATTTTTATTCTTTTATCCATAAAAATTAACATTCATAGGGTTTTCCCTACCATATATTTTTTAGTTTTACTTCCTATAATTTTTTATTAACTTCATGTGATGTGTTTTATAAAATGTCTAGACTCTTTTTAAAAAAGAATTACATCAATGTATCTAAAATTTATACTTAATAATATTAAATAGATTTATCCTTCGATTTCATAGTGGTTCAACTTACTCTTTTTCTTCTTTCTCTATATGTAGACATGATATGTTTTTCCCTATGACCCTATCTCTTCCTCATAATTTCCCCCAAACCTTCATTGATAATAATATATATTTGTTCCCTCCTTTTGTTGTCTTATGTCTACATTCCTCTTATTTTCATTTCATCCCTACTTATTTTTACTTTCTTTATTTTTATCTTGTTTAATACATCACTATCTCCCTTCTTCATTATATCCCTTTCTACCTTATTGATGTCCCTTTCTCCCTTTATTCAATTTTATTTTTTCTTTCTCCCTTTTTATTTTCTTTCTATATCTTTCTTAATGATATAGGAAATAAAACAAAAATGGGAGGATTTATGGGACCTCCCACTTATTATTTTAAAATTCAAGGTGCTTTGTAATGCAATTTACATCAGGTTTGCATCAAATTTTAATATATATTTTTAATTAATAATTTTTGTTTTATAATTTTTGACATAAAGGGTAAATGACACTACAGACAAGCTAATAAAATAATATCACAAGGGAGACATGTAGATATACAATATGTAATTTTAATCAAGTGTGGCCTAGTTTTAAATATAGATACTAAAGGTATGATTTAGTGTTAAAATAATCAATATTAATGAAAAGTAAAGATGATTGATTGATGTTTGGCATACTTGGGTGTTGTAAATGGATTATAAGACTAGGAATAGAATCTAAAATTGGATGGACTAAAACCATAGAATCTGAATATTATCTAGAAGAGGGAAAAAATGATAGATCACTGACTATGTCTTGAAACAAAATCAACCACTAATTGTGAAAATCTGTTTTTGATTGTGTCCACCATTTTTTAAGATTTAAAACTTTTTGTGACACTTCACTTGTAGAAGATGAGTAAATTCCAAGTTTTGTTTGATCTAGTTGATGGATAAAACTTATTTTTTTTGCTTATACTTTTATGTAACCCTAATTTTAAATATAATTTCATAAGAATATATGTGTAAGGTTAGTGGATTCAACCTCTCTCTTGGAGGTTAAAACTGCATATCTTTTACATTGAAAATCAAGGCTCAATGTAGTTATAATGCTTGTGAGTATTTAAAACCCAAATGAGAGAACTAAATTCACCTCCTCTCCCTAGATAATTAAATGCAACCATATAATTTGTTATGATCTTATATTAGTATAAGTGTGATGTAAAAAGACTTGGATTGATGATGAGTGTAATGTAATATCAATGTGCATACTCCTTGAAAATTATGCAATGAATGGATTTAATGTTCAACTCATTAAATTGATAGAAAAGATGCCCATAAAGGTAAAAACTTGATTTGAAAATGGCTTAGGATAAATTTGTATATATAGGCTTCACGAGGACACATACACACATATGTTGGCCATAGAAGATAGTGATAAGTTGTAATCAAGGAAAGATAAATCAATTTAGGGTGAATAAGGCCCAAAAAAGGATGGTGGTCAGAATTGATTAAAAATTGATCAAATGACCTAGTTAAAATCAATAAACCACCAATTATGACCTGATATGGAATAATACTCAAATAATAGATCAAGTTGAATAAAAGATGAGTGAATTGGATCTAATGTTAAAAACTAATAGTTATGAGGTTGATGAAAAGTGTTAGTAAAGATCCAAATCTTATGAATAATGACAAAGATACAATTGGAAAGGGTCTAGTAACAAAAGTAGGTGTCCACATACTGCCCCACTTTGTTGTGTGTATTTAAATACATGTGTTTTATCATTTTAATACAAAAAATGAGAAAACAATTAACATTACCTTATAGGGATGAAAGGAATAACACTTCATATTTTTGGGATACGTTTAATCATACTCTAGGGTCAACAAACATTTTATAACATGTTCACACTCTTGTGAATTCTAGTGTTCAAACTACAAAGTAGAAATAAAATATACAAATCAATGATATAGTGGTTGAAAATTATCTTCTTGATCATATATGTATACAATTAGAAAATATTAGATAATCTTGGTGAGTTAAATCATAACAATATGTCTCATTAGGCAACCAAAAAACATTTTAAAAATTTATAAAATAAATTCCCAAAAATGCTTAACATGCTTTAATGTTTTTGGGAAAATGTGGATGTTGTATGTCTTGTATATATAAGATAAAATTTATATGTTTATATTAATATTTTTTACTACCTCAAAAAAATTTAGAGGGATATTGGAGTGTCTATGGCTTCTTGATGCCAAAACATTGGACACACTAGTATGTTTCCAACTTGGTTTAAGAAGTTCAAATATCACCTATAAATAACAATAGAATAACTATATATATTCCTCCCTTTTGAGGTGATGGATATACATCTTATTGAGAATTAATCATCTCAGATGAAAGATACTAAATGTTCCATGTGTAACATAGGAAACTAAGCTTAGATGTTTCAATCATTTAAAGCACATATGTAACACATGTATGTAGTTATAGAAAGCTATAATTGTGTAAGGCTTAGTAGATAAATGGATGTATGTAATAGTAGTAATGAGGGTAAGTGACATGTCCTGATGTAACCTAGTGTCTATATATATAATATAACTAATGTGAATAGGTTTATGGATGAGAATATTAATTTCCTCTATATGACATAATATTAATAAAAACATGGGTGCATCATTCCCCTAATGGAAACATAGATATGGTAAAATTATATGGATATAATTCCTCCAATGCAAATGTATAGGTCATAAGATCTATAAGAATAGGGACATATATTATGACCTAATGTAGTAGTGTGCCCATATGAGGAATAAATATATGAATTAATCATGCACACAATAGTAGTATTATGACCCAATAAACACATGGTGGAGACCATGAAAAAGTATAAAATAAGCATATTATATTGTAAGTAGTAGCATGGATGATATGTATCATGACACAAATCATTGTATATCACATATTACAAGAAATGCAATGACACACAATCATGTAAACACACATATATTATATGTAACTATAGAGAATTAAATATGATCCATAATAAATAAATGGAAAAAATGAAAACTATAGGATACTCTATGGACAACACTAGACAAGACATCAACATGAAACACACACATTAGGGAAATAAATCAATTATGGGGCATAAAAGAGAACACATAAAGGTACAAACACACACATGTTGGAAATAATTAAATTATAGGGCACGCAAGAGAACATAAAATGTATCCATGTAAGATGCAAGATTTAATCTTTAGTAAGATATGTATAATTAGTGGAGGTAACTATATATGATTAACAAAAATAAGGAAGGATAGAACCTAAGACCCAATAAAAATATTCCCATGTATAGGCATGCTCATATTGTGAGAATGCCACTTGGTGTGGCCAAAATTAATTTGTATAGCATCTGTTAATACATGATCATATTTAACCTTTATATCTTGCATGTCATCCACTCAAATAATTCCATTAGAATCACATGTATAAAATGTATATGTAAACCTATAACATAGGTAGATAAAAACTATTTATATTCATTAACAAAGAGAAAGTAATTTTTTTAATGTTTTCAATTTTTTGCATTTTTTTATAGTTTTATAAAAGGATATTAGATAAAGAAGAAACTCAAAGTGAAATCAAGAAGAATCAAGTGGGTTAAATTGAATAATAAAAGAATTTGATAGATGAAATTAGGAGAAAACAAGGCATGCCAACATGAAGAAAATGGGGGAAAATGTGAAAAAACAAGATGAGGAAAATTTTAAATAACTTATAACTTTCCTCAAAACTTAGTGCATATTAGGGTGGAAGGCCTCAATATATGCATGTTATCATCATTATAAATTCTATGAAGGTTTTTTTAATTGGATCAAAAATCAAATGAGTAAGGGAGATGGAAACATAAAAAGAGACATAAACCAAGGGGTTTTTTGAATGTCAATGTATACAAATGCAAGGGAATAAATTTAAACCAATAAGAAGAACAAGGTAATGAAAAATCTCAAGGAAGGAAAACATATGGAAGGAATAAAATATATGGTAAAGGAAGAATATAAGCTATGTATAATAGATTATATATTTAAATGCATGAGATAGGATAAAAAAGATAACTAGCAATCCCACATAACCATGAATATTAGGAGTCATATGCATGACTAGAAGTATAAGAAATATTATCAAAAGCTATATAGTTACATGAATGATCATTATAGTGATGGGATAAAGGTGAAACCTTAAACTCTTTCAAATAATAACATGTATTAGATTGAATGTTTCATTATGGAGTTAAATTATTTGTAGGTTCCTTAGCATAATCATAGAAAGAAATGGTAGGATAACTTTGTGACATGGATAACTCGGTATCATAACTTTGGGTGGTGTAAAAATAAGATATATAACTTGAGGAGTTGTATCTCTATATGGTGGTAGAACTATAGTAATTTTAACTCAAGGAAAAGTAGATTTAGATGCAATAAATTTAGGAACCATGATTGTATGAGGTGTAAATATAAGAATTGTATCCTGAACTTGTATGGTTTTCTATTTAGGAAACACTTTAGGTAATATTCCATGTTTTTATTAATGTTTTATGGGTAGATTATAACATTATATTAAAATGGTAAATAATTTTTTATCTTATACAAAATTAAGATAATAGTGTAATATGGAAGGAATAATTATCATTTATTTATCCCCAAACATCTAAGTAATAGATCACACGTTATATTATTTGATAATACATAAAATCATATTGAAAGGTGGTGTTCTATCCAAAATATAGTTTCAAAATACCCATGATATTAGGTATTCCCAAAGAGGAATATGGGAACAATGATGGAAATTTGTCCTCATTTTTAGGATTTATTTAGGATTAGCCTAGGGCATGGGTATTTGACTTCACTATGTAGTCTACATGAAATAATATCCAAGAGATGCAGTGCCACCACCAAAATTTCAATACAAGATTCTTGGATAAAGGTCTAATTATCTAGAGTTGTTATTGATGCTCATATGTTATGTTCATTTGTTTTCTAAACACAGGGGGAAAGGGTAGTTCAATATTTAAAAATAATCAAAAAAAAAGAGGGGAGAGTAAGTAAGGAATGAGTTCTTCCAAATTTAGAATGAAATCAACATCTGGACCATCAAACTAGTGACCTTGCCATAATTATACCACTATGGACTGAGTTTCACCAAAAGTTTAACCTCCAAAAATACATAATGGGAAGAGTTTAAATAAATAGGGGAACATGCCTCAAATATAAACCCTCAATAATTATAAGTACTATAAGTTTCTAGTAGATCACACATAAAAATCCAAGGTAACTTATAGACTAGCACACAAATTATTAGTATTATGAGAAGATAAATAAAATATTTCACAAAGAGATTATAATAGACAAGCACATTATAACCTTAGCATACATTTAATGGAAAGGTGTTAGTCTGATTAATCTAACATTAAAAATAATTAATAATGGAGATGAAATATAATTTGAAACACATAACAAGCATTTTGTAAAAAACTAAAATTATATTCATTAAAAGACAAGTTTTATTACAACAATATTGATCATGGAAAACTTTTACATTTATAAGGGGTGAAGGAAAAATTAGGTGAAATCTTAGCTTAAATATGATAACACTTTCAAGTAAAATTTAGTCAACCCTTTAATTATAGTATGGATATGAATTTTATAGATAAGGATGTGATTCACCTCCAAAATATGTGAGATTACCATCCTAAGCCATGATGGCCACTCTTAGTAATTACAATCATATAATTCAAAAACAATCTCCCAAGCAATCAAAAATATTCATAGGGGGTACTTAATTGATACATGGAAACAATTGTGAGGATCTAGCTCATAACTACTTTAACCTTACATCCCTAGCTTCTAGTATGACTATCATGATGTCTAATTCTTGATCCATATTATCAAATTTCATCAGGGATTCTCAAAATATTGTCTCATCTTGGGACACTAGTCTTTGATACACATGGAAGGGAGCCTACTTCAACACCTAAACCCTAGACAATTGATTGATACTTATTGTGGACTGCATTGAAAGCTCAAGTACTTCCTAGTGCCCTTCCTTATTTATCTTAATAACCTTCATCCTCATGACCTAGTCAAGGTGACTTAAGTGGATTCTAAAATCTCCCTTGTCTAGCAGGGTGCCATCTTGATGGAATATCACAAAGATATTAACTTCCTTAAATTATGTCAATATATTTTTTCTTTCTATCTTCTAGGGGTCCTATCAGAATTTGAGCTACAACTAACTACTCCCCCATATCCATTTTCGTATTCCCATCATATATTTGATACAACCCCATGTCTAAGGTGGGCATTAATTTCATCTCCATGAAAATGCCTTTATTGACTATCACAAAGAGCTTCTTGTATTTCCAATCAATCTTTTTAATTCTCTCCAGATAAGCCTAAGTTCACTAGATGAACACTTTAGTCTCTACCGTAATTTCCACCACCTTCCCCAAAATTGATAATATTAGTCATAAGGCATCCTTGACCTACTCAATTAGCCTAGTGGGGAAAGAGATCTTTACCTAAGACCCTAGGGTTTATAATTAATTATGTATATCCTTAAAAATCTTCCTTGACATGTTATGGGTCACTCAGAGAATGAAGAGTGGGTCCTTAACTGCCTTTTTCTCCCTAGTGGAGGTCCTCACTTTGGTTAGGGAAAACAAATCCTATTGGATCTACCAGACCACTAGGTTCCCCTCTTAGATGATTTTTTATGTAAGGGTCCTCTTTATGCTCCTTATTTCATAGTTTAAACTCCACTATACATTAGGGTCACCTTGAATTGTCATCTCTAGTGATTACAAAATTAGTTACATCCCCTAGGTTCTGTGAGGTGTTAGAGGATTAGTAGAGATGGAGGTGATGGGTAGAGGATGAGGTGGAGGGGAGATGTAGGAAGTAGAAGGTGTGAATGAATAAATTAGTAGAGGAGGATGGGGCATGGGAGTGAAGTGAATAATAATGAATGGGGAGGCCTATGGGAATATTTGTGCCTGCCACTGATCCTGGGTCATGCCCACTTGAGGGGTAATGACTCTCAATAGGGGTATTCATCATAAAGGAAGAGATTGGCTAGTTGAAAGAAAATAATTAAGCACTCGAGGTGATGTAAATATATTTCTATGGATAAATGTACAAAGATATCATGGCTCACACAAAAAGTATCTGGATCAAAGCCTAAGGGTGAGTCACCTTCTACTTATTCTTGGCTCTTTTACCCAGGTTATCCTCAAGTGTAATGATATAAATACTCAAAGAGATAGTATGAGCTATGGGGGGTAACCATAGAGTTTATTATATTTCTAAAGTAGGTGTTGAATGGTTGAATGGGGTGTTGGTATGGTTTTAGTCATTTGAGATGCACTCTGGAAGATTGTAGTTATGCTTGCTAAAGGAGGTGCACTTGTATGTAATTAGATTTAAGGCATACATAATAGACGTACCAAGGAGGTTTTAGGTTGAGGAATAGATTGGGAAGAGGGAAAAAAATAAGTGAGGATGATTGGGAGGATTAATGCTAAGGATAATTAGATCAACAATGGCGGGGGAATAATAGGGAAGAGAGGAGGTACCACTTGAGTAACTTGTGGAAAGGGTGAAGAACTAAGTGTCACCATGAGAGGGAGATATAAAAGGGTGGGAGTGAGGGGAGGAACTTGAAAAGAGGTGATAATTAGGGGAAGAACTTACATCAATGCTTTTGGGAGCCTCACTCTGGGCTTATCTCTAGGCTACTGCTAACATTGAAACTCAAGTTTTGTGTAACTTTGGGTTATGGTATCAATGTTTGAGATGCCTATGTTTGGGTTACCTAATGCTATGTTATGCAAGTCTAACATGGATGGGGAAAACTTATTTGAGCTATTAGAGGAAGAGGAAGTGGGGTCAGGGAATGATGAGTAGGTGTTGCTAGAGGATGAGGAGGTGGATTTGAGGCATGAATAACATGTGCTACTAGAGGAGAATGTGGAAGAACACCCTATAAAATATTTTTAAAAATCATGGGAAGAATCGAGGTGACATCCTTTTCAAATCAAGAAGGTGTAGGAGGGGCCATAAATGGCCTTGACTAGACCTTTTATCCCTTATTCTTATGGGCCATAGTTTAGGTCAGCACTTTTTGGTCATTTATAGTGTTTAAGTATAACTCATCATCATCTTCCAATAGGTTTATATAATTGATGTTGAGGCAAGTTAAATACCTTTCCAAATGAGCCTTGATCATGATTTTTGGGTCCTAATGTCAGATTTCAGCTCTCCCTAGAGCAAAGGAATCCCACATAATTACCATTTTTTAGAGGGGAGGGAAGGATTTGTATATATGGTATCTAATGGTAATTGGGAGTGGTGGGAATACATTCTATTGGCATTCGATTCAAAATTCAAAATTACCTTTCACTAGTTAATATGAAATCTCCTACTTTACCAGGTGATTTGGGATGAAGTATGAAATGTAAAGGGGATGTTTGAGAATGCCCACATATTGAATCATCATGTCCTCTTAAAAGTCCTAGTAATCACTGATGGTTTTAAGAGAGTCTTTGATTTTTTATGATAAATGTCGCATTAGGGCCTTGTTGATTTCATTTTACACTATCGAGTAGAAGTAATCATAGATATACCACATATAGTTCCTATATAGGTGGCCATATAGCTTATAAGAGATTACATGGACTATGGATCCCCATAGAACCCACATAGGAAAAATAGATGGCTTAAAGGTGAGCATCCTACAGATCATGTTTAAGATATATCTCATCATATAGAAATTCCCACTTGATCAATCATCTATTATGGCATTAACCAACTTGAAGTTGATTATCCCTCTTAGTTTGGGACCTCTGAGCTAGTGAGAATCAAGTGGATCAGGGGCACCTATAATTTATTTACATGTACGTATTCTAGGGCCCTAAATAATTTTTTTTGGAAAAACATACCCATTAAGACCTCATCCTGAAAAGTCTAGATGATATATGCACTGATGTCTTCCTTGCTCACCCACTTGGCATCTAGATTCTCAACCTGGTCCTATAAGACCTCATAAATTTGGAAATTATTAGTCCATGTATGCACTACCATGGAAT
The DNA here is from genome assembly GCA_037957365.1 of Torreya grandis. NCBI lineage: Eukaryota > Viridiplantae > Streptophyta > Pinopsida > Cupressales > Taxaceae > Torreya > Torreya grandis. The sequence goes on along the minus strand of JARHVA010000810.1, from coordinate 3,965,402 downwards.
CATATCAAAGGGAGAAATTTAGGAGAGAGTAATATGTTTTGTAGTTGGTCCTCAAGATGTTAGTAATCTTGTGTTGGGATTTCTTTGAGTAGACCCAATGATCGATGTTATCTTATACTTGCCTAGTGGTGAGGATCAAGTTACCAAACAAGTCAACGTAGGGGAAAATTTTAGGTTTGGACATAACCCTATGAAGACTACACCTATTATAATCCCAAAAGGCATCTTCAAATTTGGCTTGATCATAATTATTAGATCTCAAGTCCCTAGGTACCCATTTGATATCTTTGAATACCTTATTATAATTCTTGAATTGAGTCAAGCCTTCTGGGAACAGGGTATCTCTATACTCAAGTTTAGATTTGGGGTTTGAGGAAGACATAACTATTGTAATAAGGTAGAGGCTAACAAAAAAGTATTGAGTGTATGGAAAAACATAGGGGTATGCGATGGGAATAAAAAAGCAAGGAGTTAGTTTTATTCTAAGGGTATATAGTGATAATCATTAATGAGACTTCTTTGGGATATCTATAAAAGTATACATTCATTCCCCTACATTAATGCAATTTTTTATCTCACTTTCTATAGATTTAAATTTGGCTTGGTGGCCTGATTTCCTCTATTTATTTCCCAATCTAGAGTTAAATTCAAAGCTCGTGATATTGTGTTACCAACTAGATTTAACAAGGGTGATGCAACATTTTTAAACTATCCAATCAGGCCCATTTTATTAATGCCTAGAGTATGGTAAGCACATATTCACATCTCTTCAAGGCCTCTCAAGAAACCCCTACCTTAAGTGACATATCATTTGCCTATTGGTTCTCATGTCAATAGTGAATACCTAATAATATCATTGTACTTTATTATCATATCCTTAGTAGGGGTGAGGTGTCATTTAGCGATACATGGCATCCTCTAATTGGTCCTTAATCTCCATTTATACTTCATTTTAACCATCTTAAGGCCTTAGGGGCCACTTGATCATGCCCCTAGTTGTGCTATGTGGTACATTTTGAGTGGGTTGGGCTCCCCCAACTTATGACATATCTAATAGGACTAAGAGACTAGTTGATCTAACATTAGGCTATGTAGCATGCTCTGAGTATGTCAAGATCCCCTAGTCTCTGACATATCTAACAAGATTGAGAGACTAGATGCTTTGATATTAGGTTACATGGTACACTCTAAATGGGTCAAGTTTCCCTAAGATATAACATTTATTATAGGATCAAGAAACTAGTTGCTCTGACATTAGGTTATGTATCACACTCTGACTAGGTTAGGCTCCCTTGGGCTCTAACATATCTGATAATATTGGGAGACTAGACACTCTAATATTATACTATAAAACACACACTAATTGATATGAGCTCCCAAAAAATTTATATCTATAACAAGATTGGGAGATTGGATACTCTAACATCAAGATATGTGTCACTCCGAGTGGGCCAGGCTCCCCTAGGATCTAACATCTCTAATAAGACCAAGAGACTAGCCACTCTTAAACATTTGAAACCCACCACATGGTTTTTCTATATGGGTCTATTCATTATTTTGAAACCTATGAATAAATACTAAGTGAAATTGAAAAGACACCACCAATTAATAACTTACCTAACTACCATTCAGGGTTTGAAGTAATGTATAAGACATCGAGCTTGTCACTTTGGGAAAGAATTGAGACTCTATGATTTTTTTTTTAAATTTAACCTATAAGGTTAGTGATATAAGTACTTAAAGTCAAAAATCCTATCTTATTCATAAAATATACAAGGTTTTCCCTTACTCTCTCCATAAACTTTTAGGGTTTATAAATTGGCTCAATTGGACATTATAAATAATGTATGTTAAGAAATTCATGGTGACACAAGATTTCAAAGACTTGGTTTAAGTAAAGATGGTTAGAATGAAATAATGGATTGAGGGATTTGGTTTTGATGTTTTAAGGAGGGGTCCCCCATTTATACAAAAGGGGGTGTGTTGGCCAAAACAAATGGTGACTTCCATAAGAAAAGTGATTAACACTTAGAACCCAACAAGTTATTTTTTTCTCCTGCATAGAACACAGACTATAAGAGATATCCCCAAACATATCAAAAAATAAGGCACTAAATTCATGTAATAGCAAGTGGCATACTATGATTTCAGCCTAGAGATATCCACCAGTTTGTGTAAGAAGTGATTTTCAATTTCCCATTTAATTTCAGACTCTACTCGAGTAACAGAGGTTGGATAAGGTATCGAGATCCTTTAAAGGAGTTAATGGATGAATGGCTTAAAGGGGATGGCATGGGTATTTATCTACTACTATACAATCATCCATAGCCCTAAAATATATATCTTTGGTCTTATTCAAAGATTTTTTCCTTTTCTAGCTAGGATAGAAAGCATGTGATGGAGGTTTCTTGAGTGGCCCTTTTAAGGAAGACTCTAAATTTAGAGTGTGCATGTTTTTCTTGTAATTTTACAAGATTCCTTATGATTTTTTTATTAGTCTCATACATTGAGGGTTTGGGATCAATCAAAAGTTGAAATGATAATGAGGAAACCTTGAATACTTAGTTGGTCCTTGATTAGCTTGAATGGTCTTGTCTTTTTCTGAGATGTTACATTAAGTGTAGCTTGGTGGTTTTATTTGGATTTGGGTTATTCTAAAATCCACTTATTTCTCTTGGAATCATTAGCCTCATATATATGAAATATAAAAAGGTTTAATTACCATCGCTTACTTGTTTGGATCAAAGATTCAACCTAGGTCTCCTACTTCTCAACAATTCTTCCCAGGTTTTAGCCATCACATGAAGCAGCTACGAGCAAGGATGGGTGTCATGGGAACACCAAAAATAATAAGAAGCAAAGTAAAGGAAAAAAAATACAAAATCAACATACTACAAAATAAAATAGACAAAAAAATTAGTCATATCTAATATATACATTACCAACCCTTACCAAAATTATTTAAAAATTACATTGGACAAGACAACTAAAAATTAGTGTTTCAAGAGATATCCCTTTAATGGTATTGGTAGGTCATTAACCTCAATATATTTGAGGCGGAAGGCATTATAAACCATTATTTCATATATTTGGTATGAGATAATATAGAGGGGTTTGAATTTCAAATCTTGGCCTTATTTTTGTGAGTTTTGTCCCACATTAGGACTAAGTCAGAGATTCAAAAGTTCTTGATATTATCTCTTTTATCAAACCATATATTGACTATATATTGATGTTTGCTGAAGATTAATAGAGCTTAATTCTAGGCTTCCTATAAATTAATTATGCCTATGATTTTGGAAATCACCTTATCATCTAATTCCATGAAATATTGCATGAATTTATAAGTTGTTAGCATGAGTGTGACCAACATGATTGACTCCAGTCCATAAAATAAAAGGAAAGGAGAAATTTTGAGGGATTGATTATACCTAGTGTGGTCAAACCATAGAGTAAACTTATCAATAAGTGTCATTCCTTGGGCTTTTCTCTAGATGACTTCTTAATGGCATCTATTAAATTCTTATTGGTGGACTTTACCAATCTATTCCTCTATGGGTAGTGATTGGATGAGAATATTAGCATGGTTCTATTATCATAGGCCCATTTTATGAATTTTATAGATTGGAAGGCAAGATCATCATCACACAACAAGGATATGGGGACCCCAAAATAGGTAGTTATGGTATTTTCAAGGAACTTAATGACTTTGAAAATAGTGATTATTTTAGTTGCAACTATCTCAAACCACCTCATGCAATATTTTGTCCCCATGAGGACAAAATTATGGCTAGATGATGGATTTGGATTAATGACTATGATGAAATCCATCCTTAATTTGGCAAATGGTGTTGACTCCATGACAGGATGTAGTGGCATTGATGCATGGGTTTATATTTTAGTAAAGGTATATCATTAATGGAGAACATGAATATGGGCATGAACATATTTGAACAATGTGGGATAGTATTATCCTATTAAAATAACTTTGTGGGCCATGGAATTTACTGTAGGATGAATAGATCCCTATTTTCATGGAAACTTACCATTATTTATTTAACTTCCTCCCATGACATGTATCAGAGGTAGACTCCTTCTTGGTTCCTTCTAAAGAAACTCCCTTATTTAGCATGTATTATCCAACCTTGAATTAGAAGGCCATCTTCTATGTATGGTTGAGTCTCAAAGGTGTGTTTCCAAAGAGTAGGAAGTGCATGACCAAGGCATACCATTATTATTGTATCACTATCCCTTCATCTACTTGATGCATAGTTATTCCTAGATCTATCTCAGTTATTATGTAGGTGAGTTTATATCCTCTAACTAGTTTGTCTATCTTGATTTTTAAGTCACACTCTTGCAATTTTTTCATTCATCAACCTATGCTTTCTCCTAACTCATTATGCTCCAACATCTGCTTTATTTCTGAGTCTAAGATAATTACATGCACCTTATTCTTGGGGATGTAGTGTCTAAATTTATTCACTACCTTGACAAGGGCATATGATTACTTGTCGAGGCTAGAATATCTTAGGATGTAATCCTTGATATTGGCACTCATGATAGAAATGGGGTGTCATCCCTTTAATCTCTAGGTGAGGAAAGAAATAATGGTATGTTTGGAAGCAAAGGGTTAGATATAGAAATCTTGCATATAGTCTGGGCTAATGAGAATTGAGGATTTCATAATGGTGTCTTTGATATCCTAATAAGATTTCTTTAATTCTACATGCCATTTTACTTTTATGCCTCATTTCAACATAGCATTAAATTTTTTTGTAATTTTAATAAATCCTAAAATAAACTTATGCACAAAGTTAATTTTCTCAAAGAAGGATTTTAGTTATTTCTTACTGTTAGGTAAAGGTAGTTTAAAAATTGCATCCACTCTTTTGGGATTGATAGTAATACCTTCTTTTATGACAATGTGATTGAGAATGTTACCTTCAGTGACACTAAATACACTCTCATTTGGGTTTAGGGAAATGCCATACCTTCTACATCTATTGAATACTTTATCTAAGTGATGTGCATGATCTGTCCTATATTTAAAAAACATAATTAGGTCATCCATATAAATTATTATGCCTTTACCTATTAGTCCTTCAAAAGTAAAGTCCATATCTCTTTTAAAAGTTATGTTAGCATTGATCAACCTGAAGGGCATTTGTTTATAAGAAATTATGCCCCACTTGGTGGTGAAGTTAGTCTTGAACATGCCTTTAGAATTATCTAAGACCTAGTTATATCCTTAAAATTCATCCAAAAAGGACATCATTTGAGATTCACTCACTAATTGGATTACTTTTTAAAGGGAAGGTAATGAGTAATTATCTTTATTCAAGGCTTGGTTTAAGTTCCTGAAGTCTACACATAGGTAGATTTATCCATTTTTATTTCATATGAGCACTAGGTTGGCCACCTAGGTGGAGTGGCAAACTAGAAAAATTATCTCTGTAAAAAGTAACTAATGGGATTCCTTGTGTATTAAGGGTTCCATGATGGGGTTTCATATCCTTTATCTTTGCCTAAATGGTATCTGACTAGGTTTGAGGGGAATAGTGTGATTGATCACTATTAGGTTAAATACTTTAAAGTCTCCATAAGCCCATGCAATTACATATTTATATCTCAATAGTAATATTTGTATCTACTCTTATTTGTAATCTATCTATTCAAGACCTACATTAACCATCTGAGGGTTTTTTGTAGGGCTGAGGTTAATGATTCAACACTTTTAGTCCTTAAACTTGGGTTTTTTCACTTGGAATGTGGGGTCAAAATTATCAAATGATCTTTCTAATGAAATCATTCCCTTTTAGATCTGATTCCCATGAATATTAAGGATGTCATCATTATCCATCTCATCCCTAGGTTATTTATATCTTTATCATCTATAACTTGGGTCTTAAATATTCCCTTATTATTGAGAAATTAGATGATATACTAGTCATCCTCAAAGACCTAAAATTTTGTCACATTTTTAGGGATATAGGGACATAGGATAAGTTCCATGAATAAAAATTTCAACTCAATGTCATCTAAGGAGTAAATTTAGTTGTTATAGAAACTAGTGAGTTGGCAACTTGGTTTTTTTCTAGAGGGATGGGGATGATATTAAATGCACTAAACATTTCAATTAGGTCTGAATCCCTATGATTATAGCTCCTAAGTTATGATAGCTTGCACTGAAATTTAGTCTTGATCTAGTTGACTACTAGCTTATAGTTGCTAAATACTCTTAGTTTGTTTGCCTTATATTTTAGTACAAATTGCAACCCTATGATTAACACTTCATACTCTAATAGATTATTTGTGCAAGGAAATTATAACCTATACAATGCTAAATGTTTCCTCCCTATTTCATCTATAATAAAAATAACCTAACTACCTTCTTTGGAATGAACTCCATATATAGAGAGAGACCATAGGCTGGGTAGGTTTGGGTGATTGCTAGCCTTGTCTTTGGGTGGTTTTGTGCTTAGTGTGTAGATTCTTAGATTTAAGGATACTAATGAATTATATGTAGTTATCATGTGTTTCTTGTGAGGTTCTCTGTATACTCTGATTTTCTTTGACACTCCCCTCCATGATAACCATATTTGAGAGAAATCTATGGCTATACACCCATTTAGTGATTTTAACCAATCTTTGTTGTGGAAAATGCCATAGGCTTTAGGAATCTCCACCACTTGGATGTTATGAAGTGTTTAATCCTAGTCTTAGGATCTAATTGTATGTGGACATTCATAAGTTCCCCTATCTCTTTCACTTTGGACTTGTCAAGTTGGACCACTACTTTATTCAACTTGATAGGGACCAACCTAAGCTTCTCATAGATCCCTACCAACATTACATTGGCTAAGGTTTCTAAATATACCAAGCAATTATGTAGGTTCTTTTAGAACAACTAAATGGTTAAGAGGAAGGGGGCACATCCATCTTATTCTTGTGAATGAGCACATTGGTGTGGGTTGCTCTTGGTTTTAATTGGGTTGAATGGGTTAGCATCTAAGTCAAAATTTTAGTACAAGATCACATTGATTAGTGATTTGAACAAACTCATGAAGGGTGATGTTAGATTCGATCTTATTCATTTCTTTATATGTTATAACTCCCTTTACTTTAGACCAATGAGGTTTCCATGAAAGTGTTAGGTTCTTGAGGTCTCAGAGGTGGGGGATCATTTATAACATTTTGATTAGGTGGGGATGCACCATTATTAGGGGGAGTTGAGGTAGTGAGGGGATGTTGTAGTTGTTTGTTCTTGAGGATGTAGTTGTTCCTATGAAATTGGTGAAATGTTTGCATCTCATTAATACCATCTTATGGCTCATTTTATTTTTTGCTAGGGTTTCCAACACCATAAAAGTGCTAGAGGATTTACCCATATTAGATGATTTATGGTGATTGGGGACCACCTCATATCCCTCTATTTCCTTTTGGAAGATCTCAAAAGTAGAATCAAACCCCATATAGTCTAGTTATCCATGGGCTATCATGTTGTACACTAAACACTAGTTAGGTAAGGCTATCTCAAAGATATTAATTTAGGACAAATAATTAGGTGAGGGTTTTGAGGGATTGAAGATGGTTGTAGTTCCTTCTTGATCTTTTATATGTGAAGTTTTGTCTATAACTCTCTACATAAGATTTACTCACCTACCTTTGTATCCAAAGGAAATAATTGATAAGTTTTTCTACCATTTATTTAATAGCATCAAAATTATTATTTGTGGACTTATATGGTATAGCTTGGGAATCGTTAGTTAATGCCAATATTACCTGGTGTGGTATTGGAGGAATATTTTCATGGCCCCTAGGTTAAGAAAACCCAGGCGTTGGCTTAAAGTGGGATGACCCAAAAGGAGTTGATGCATTACAAGGAGTGGCTAAAACATTGGGAATTTATAATTAATTTTGGGAAAGAAGATAAACACAAGTATTTGTGGTAGCACATTAGGAGTGGGGGCCATTATATGGCCTTGGGGGTTAAGTTGCCTATCTACTTTGATGGATATTGCATAATCCAAGGTTAGGTCCATTATTTTTGGATCTCTCCTTAGAAACATAGTCATCAAAGGGTCTAAAACACTTTTATATAGTTTAATCACTAGTTGGAAGTTAGGTTGATAAATCATAGTAACCCAACTATACATTTTTTGAAACCTAGCATTGAAGTTCCTGATAGGCTTATTGGGCTCTCATTTAATAAAATAAAATTAATGGTATATGACACTAGTGGCTATCACTTGCTAAAATAGGGTAAGGAAGATAGTACTAAAATAGTCCCAACTAAGGATAGATTCTTTAGGGAGGTTAAGAAACCAATCATATGTTGAGTCCATCAATGTAAAGTGGAAAATCCTGTATGCCACATCTTTGTGTTCTAGATTTAATAGCCTTAGGGTAGTTTTATAGGAATTTATGTGTTATTTATTAGTCCATCTCACACTAGGAGTGAAATATGGAAGACAAATCTCAAGGTTTTTAAGTAAATCATGGACAACTCTTAAGATGTTAATGGTGGAGCCAGCCAACCAGGCCATCCTGGGATGTAAATTTTGAAAAGGTTTTAGGGACAATCTATTGGGAATCATGATAGGTATAGGTTTATTGAGATTGTGTTTTATATGGAAAATTAGGGGGGAACCACCAATTGGTCATGGTGGGAAATAGCCCTAGTGACATGTGAACTAACCTCTAGGATGTTTCACAATCAAATAGTAGTTAGTATGTTATTATCAAAAATCATGATTTCAAATAAGATAATGCTTAATACAGAAACTCTTGTTATCTTTTCTCCAATTAATAAACAATTCTTTTAGGCCTTCTAACAATTATCCTTAAAATAAAAGGCCCTCCTTCTAGTGCAATCTATTGTTTAGTCTAAAATCTAGTTTTGAAATACCCATGAGATTGGGTATTCCCAAAGAGGAAGATGGGAACAATGATGGATTTTTATCCTCTATTTTAGTATTAATTTGGGATCAGCCTAGGGCATGACTATGGAGTTTTCATGAAATAGTCTCTAAGAGATGCAATGCCACCACTAAAAGTTCAATACAAGATTCTTGGATAAAGGTATAATTATGCAGAGTTGTTATTGATGCTCATATTTTATGCTCCTCTACTTCCTAAACACAAGGAGAAAGGGTAGTTCAATCTTTAAAAATAAATACAAAAAGAGAGGGGAGAGTAAGGAAAGAAATAATGCCTCTAAATTTTAAATGAAATCAATGTCTTAACCATTAAACCAAGTGCCCTTGCCACAATTATACCACTATGGATTGAGTTTCACTAAATATTCTACCTCCATGAATACACAATGGAAAGATTCTGAGGAAATAAGGGGAATATGCCTCAATTATGAACCATAACTGATTATTAGTACTAAAAGTTTATATGAGATCACACATAAACCTCTAAAGTAACTTACAGACTAGCACATAAATTATCAATACTATGACAAGAGAAATAAAAGAATTCACAAAGAGATTATAATAAATAAGCACATTATTAGTGTACATTTAATGGAAACATGTTGGTTTGATTAATCTAACATTAAAAATCATTCAAAATGGAAATGAAAGATAATTTGACACACATAACAAAAATTTTGTAGAAAATTTAAATTGTATTCGTTAAAAGGCAAGTGTTGTTACAATAATATTGATCATGGCTAACTTTTACATTTTGAAGGGGTGAAGGAGAAAGTAGGTGAAATCCTGACTTAAATCTAACAACACTTTCAAGTAAAATATAGTTGACCCTTTAATTATAATATGGTTATGAATTTTATAGATAAATATTGGATTCAAATCCAAATAAAATGATATTCCCATCTTGGGCCATGATGTCCAATCCTAGTAGTTACAATTATATAATTAAAAAAATTCCCCCTAAGCCATAAAAAAGATCTATGTGGGTTCACTCAATTGATACGTAGTGGTGACTATGAAGATCCAGCTCCTAGCTACTTTGACCTTGCATCCATGGTTTTTAATGGGATTCCATGAGGTCAAAATCTTGGTGTATCTTAGTGAGGTTTATCAGGGGTTCTTTGAATATTATCTCAGCTTGGGTCACCAGTCTCCATTACACCTAAAAGGGAGCCTCCATCGACACCTAGACATCAGACACCTAGATGATACTTGTGATGGATTATGTCGAAAGCTCAATAACTACTTAGAACCATTTTTATTTTCCTTGGTAACCTTCTTCCTCATGACCTGGTCAAAGTTACCTAGGTAGATTCCAAACTATCCCTTATCCAATAGGGTGCCATCTAGGTTAAACAACATAGAGATATTTATTTCCTTGAAGTATGCTGATATCTTTTTCTTGCCATTTTCTAGGGGTCTTATCATGATTCGAGCTAAAGCTATCCACTCTTCCATAGTTATTTTCATATTCTTGATGTACATTTGGTACACCCCCAAGTATGAGGTGGGCATCAATTTAACCTTGGGGAAGATGACTTTATTGACTATCACCAAGATATTCTTACATTTCACATCAATATCCGTAATCCTCTCTAAATAAGCTTGAGTTCATTGGATGATCACTTTAGTCTCTACTATAGTTTTTACCACCTTTTTCAAAATTGAGAATGGTAGTAAAAGGGCATCCTTGACCTACCTAATTAGACTGGAGGGGAAGGATCTCTTTACCTAAAACTCTAGGGTCTGGAATTGATTTTACATATCCTCAAAGAGCTTTTTTGACATGTCATGGGTCACTAAGAGAATGAAGAGTGGGTATTTAGCTACCTTTTTCTCCCCATTAGAGGCCCTCACTTTGGTTAAGGAGAATAACTCCTACTAGGTGTGCTAGAACACTAAGTTCTCCTCTTGGAAAAATTTATGTATGAGATCCCTCTTCATGCTCCTCATGGTCTAGCTGAAACACCAATACAAGTATAGGTCACCTTGGATTATCATCTTTGGTTATTAAAACATTAGGACCATTCCCATGATTTTGGGAGGTGTTAGAGGAGTGTTATAGATGGAAGTGATTGGTTGAGGATAAGGTGGAGGGGATATGTAATAAGCTAAAGGTGTGAATGAATAAATTACTGGAGGAGGAAGGGGCATGGGAGAGAATGGAGGAAGGATGAATGGGGAGGTTGATGGGAACATCTATGCCTACCATTGATTTTAATTCATGCCCACATGAGGGGAAATGACTAATAAGAGAGGGGTATTCATTAGAAGGGAAGAGATTAGTTAGTTGAAACTAGATCCTTGGGCACCTAGGTTGATGAAAAGAGGGGGCCAAAGAGTAATATGTGGAGTTATCATGGATGGAGATGAAGGTATCTATATCAAAGCTTGAGGGAAAGTCACTTTTTTATTCTTATTAGATATTTTATCTAGGCTAGCCTCAGGGGATGTGGTAAAATGACTCAAAGAGATACTAGGAGCCACATGTTTTTATTATAGATGTTGGATTTCATAAGGAAGTGACAATATGGTTAAATGGGGTACGAGGATGGTTTTGGTAATTTGAGATGCACTCCCAAAGATTATGGCTACACTTTTTAAAGAAGGTGCACCTATAGTTATCTTGATTTGATGCATACCCAATGGAGGTATTAGGGAAGTTTTAGGTTTGGGAATGGATTGGATGGAGGTAAATAAATAAATGAGGATTATTGGGATGACCATGGTGAAGGGTATCTAGGTGATAGTAAAGGGAGTGTAATAGGGAAGATAGGAGGCACCACTTGAGTAGCTTATAGAAGGGGTAAAAAAATGAGTGGCATTGTAAGAGGGAGATAAAAAGTGGTGGGAGTAAGGGGAGGAACCTAGAAAGTGGAAAGAGTGAGGGGTAACCTACATCAAGACTTTCTAGGAGCCTTACTCTAGGATTACCTCTAGGCTACTATTGACATAAAACCTCAGGGTCTATACGACCTAGGGTTGAGGTACTAGTGGTTGAGCCACTTTTGCCTAGGTTTCTTGACATTAAGTTACTTAGGTCGAGCTTGGATAGGGCCATATTACTTGAGATTCTAGAGGAGGAGGTGGTGTGGATAGGGCATGAGGATTAGGTGATACTAGAGGAGGAAGTGGTGGATTCAGGGCATGAGGACTAGGTGTTATAGGATAAGGTAGTGGAATACCCCATAAAATCCTTTTGGAAATCATGAGAGGAGTCAAGATTACATACTTCATGGAGTGAGTGGGTGAAATAAGGGTTGTAATTGGCCCTAACTATACCTTATTACCTTCTTATGGGTCATAATTTGGGCCAACACCTCTTAGTCATTTACAGTTTTTATGTTAGCTCATAACTATCCTCTAACTAGTGGCCATAATTGATGTTGAGGTAAGTTAAATACCTCATCAATTAAACCCTGATCATGCATTTCAAGTCCCAATGTCAGAGTTATGCTCTCCCTAGAGCACAAGAATCCTACATAGTCACCATTTTTTGGAAGGGAGGGAAGGCCTTGTATACATGGTGTCAAATGGTAATTGGGAGTAATGGGTATACCTTATAATGGTGAATGATGTAAAACTCAAAAATACCTTCCACCAGTCAGTAGGTGATCTCCTACTCCACTTGGTGATATGAGATAAATTATGGTAGGTAGAGGGGTTTCTTGAGAATGCCCACAACTCAAATATTTGTGTCCTCCCAGAAGTACTAGTAATTATCGATGGTTGCTAGAGAATATCTTATTTCTTATGATAAATTTGACATTAGAGCCTCATTAATTGTATTATACACCACTAGATAAAGGTACAAATATATTGAATATAGTTCCTATATTAGTGGTCATATAGCTTATAAAGTACTATATGGACCACTAAGCTCCCTAGAATCCATGTAAAAAAGTAGATAGATTAAAGGTGATCACCTTGTAAAGTGCATGTATGTGATAATTCATCATATCTAAGTTCCCACCTACTCAAGCATCTACTATATCATTGACCAAATTGAATTTGATTATCCCTCCCATGTATGAGACCTTTGAGCTAGTGAGAATCATGTGGAGTAGGGGTACCCATAATTTTTTGGCATGCAGGTAGTATAGGGCCCCAAATAATCTGTTTAGTAAAATCATACCCACCCATACCTCCTCCCAAAAAGTGTAGAATATGAATGCATTAATGTCTTCCTTGCTCACCCATTTGGCATTTAGATTTTTAGCCTAATACTACATGACCTCATAAATTTAGAAAGTGCCATTCCAGTATACACTACTGTGACATCATATGAAAATTTTAAATCTAGGAGAGATTAATATGCTTTGTAGGGGGTCTTAAAGATGTCAATAATTTAGTGTCAGTAGTTGGCTGAGTAGACCCAATCATGGATGCCATCTTATACTCACCTAGAAGTGAGGAGTAAGTTAATGAACATGTTGGCATAGGGAAAAATTTTAAGTTTAGACATGGCCCTATAAAGACCACACTTCTTATGATCTTGAAGGGTGTCTTCAAACTCAATGTGATCATCATTATCAGACCCTGATCCATATGTACTTATTTGATAAATTTGAACACCTCATTATAATGCTTGAATTGAGTCAAGCATTTTGGAAATAGGATATCTATATACTCAAGTTTAGTTTTGGGTTTAACAAGGACACAACCATTGCAGTAAGGTGGAGACTAATAGAAAAGTATTAAGTATAGATAAAAACATAGGGGTATGAAAATGGAATCAAAAATCAAGGAATTGATTTTATTTTGAGGGTATTTAATGATAACTATTAGCAAGCTTTTCTTAGGATATTTATAAAAGCATACATTCATTCCCCTACATTAATGGAATTTGGAGGCTTACATTTTGTGTATTAAAATTTATATTGGTGGCATGATATCCTCTCTTTATTTACAAATATTGAGTTAAATTTAGAGCTCATGATCTTGTGTTGCCAACAAGATTTATAAAGGGTGATGCAATGTTTTAAAACTATCCCATCAGGCCCAAATTCCTATTTTTTAAATGCCTAGTGAATGGTAGGCATGTGGTCACATATCTTTAAGGCCTCCTACATAACTCTTGAATTATGCCATGTGTCATTCATGTATTAGTTATCATGTCCACAGTCATCACCTAAGCATAGCCTTGTACTTCATTGTCATATCCTTAGGAGGGGTGAGGTGTCATTTAAAGACACATGGAATACTCTTTGGTTAGTCCTTAGTCTTCATCCATACTTTATTATGACCATCTCAAGGACATAGGGGGTCCCATGGTCATGCACCTAACTGTGTTATGTGGCATGTTCTAAGTGGGTTAGGATCCCCTAGGCTTTGACATACATAACAATACCTAGAGACTAGTTGATTTGATACCGAGCTATGTGGCACTCTCTGAGTGGGCCAAACATCCTTAATCTATGACATATTTAATAGGATTGAGAGATTAGTTTATCTAACATTAGGATATGTGACATGATATGACTAGGCTAAGATCCCCCAATATTTGACATCTCTAAAATTTTTGAGACTAGCCACTTTGACATCGAGCTATGTGGCATGATTTGATTGGGTTGGACTCCTAGAGGATCCAACATCTCTAAGAAGACCAAGATATTGGTCATTCTAACATTAGGCTACATGACATTCTCTGACTAGGCCAGGCTCTCTCAATATCTAACATCTCTGATATGACTAAGAGATTCACCATTCTGACATCGGTTTACGTGGCATGCTCTAAGTGGGCTAGGTTCCCATAAGCTCTAACATCCTTGATAGGACCAGGACACTATATTCTTTGACACCTTTGAAAATTAACATGTAGATCTTCTCTAGTGGTTTGTTCATTCTTGAAAAACCCATAAAAAAAGACTAAGTGAAAACAAAAATACATGCCACTAAATAATAACTTACTCAACCACCATTTATATTTTAAAGTGCTACATAAGACATCAGGCTTGTCACTCTGGGAAAGGACCAAGACTATAGTAACTTATTTTGAAATCTGACCTAAAAGGTTAATGCTCTAAGTACTCAAAGAAAAAAAAGCCTATAGGTCATAAAATATATGAGGTTTGCCCTTACTCTCTCCATAGACTTTTAGGGTTTTCAAATCAGCTCAATTGGTCATTATAAATATTGTATGCTTTTTAAATTAGGGAGACACAAGATTTCAAGGACTTAGTTCAAGAAAAGGTGGCTAGAATAAAAGAATGGATCTGAGGATTGAGTTTTGATGTTTTTAAGGAGGGGTGTGTTGACCACAACAAAAGGGTCTTAGGACCTATGGTGGCTACTAATATTATACCCAAGAGATGTTTCCATATGATAATATCATAAATTATAATAAGCATGGTTATACCAAGTAAGTATTGTTGATTATGACAACTACTAAATAGGAATGACATCATACATAATATTTGACTTGAACCATTATCTTCCATAACACCATATGCAATATTAGGATTTGAATCAACAAAAGCATGTATAAATAATGTACCATTTATAATGTCATCATTTATAATATTGTATTCATATAATATAATAGATTGATATCTTTTTCATGAACCTCTGACCATAGATATAATAACATTTATGACATAATATTTGTAAATGATAGGTCGATGTGTAGGTATTTCCATATAAACATTGTATTAACTTAGAGGATAGTGATTTAGAATTTGATTGTTAAATAATTTTAATAATTGGTTTACTGTAAAAATTGATTCATTTAATGTAGTATTATTTCCTTCCACTTGAAATCTATTACTATCAATTAGATCTTGTATATTTTGTCCTAATGTATGACATATATTTTACTATGTCTTGAAGATCTATGAGACTCATATTATGCATTCACATCATAATTTCTAAGCAAATTTTGATATGTATCTTACTCACATATAGGAGGTAAAGATATCAAGTTGCATTTAATAAAATTATCAAGCACTTGGTGAGGATTTATGGGTAACTTGTGAATTTCCTAGAATCATGAGAAGATGGAAGAACAATCCTGTCAGGTGGTTATGAAATTGTGTTTACATTGTTGGCATTATTCTTAGCTTCAAAAGTAGGATTTTCATTATCCTTAGCCTTGAATGTTGATTTGCCTTGATTTTTGTATTTGATAGTGGTATGGGAGTTATACCCATATTTAAGCATTATGGAATTAAATTTTTAATTTGATAGTTACAAATCATATGGAAATTCTCATCAAAATATGGAAGTGTTAAACACAACTTTGTATTTTAGAAGTTAAAGAAAATTGTTAGAGGAATTAATTTTTAACGCATTATTAGGTATTTGGAGAGACATTCTCATAAGCATATTTTTGAATCTAATAACATACTATCATTATCATTAGGTATATTTTTAAGTTGAAAAAGTTGAGGAAATGTGATGTTTTGGCTAATGTTGATAAAAATTGTTAGCTAAGACATTGTCAAAAATTCTTTGAAATGAAGAAATATGCCCATAGGTAGGGCATAAAAAAATCAAAGACATATTATTTAAGTATTATATAAAAATGGTTAGTCATCAATAGATCATCATGTGCAAAAAAAAAATTCAATAAAATAAATAACGAATGTGGTTCAAACGTTCATCTTTGGCATTGTATAATTCCAATTTAGACATTATAAAATTGATGGAAAAAGGGTAAGTGAGGATCTCAAAATCCAATGTATTTTTTAATATATATTTATAAGTGTGTTAATATTAATGAATATATTTTTGGTTGCATATAAGTCAAAAGAGGGCCCATGGAGAAGTCAAAGAGTCACGGGGTAAAAGATGAAAGAGGAATGGGCTGCATTTTCTCATGAAGAGTCATCTTGAGGAATTCCAAGAGTCACCATGTGAAGAAAAAAGATGTATGATATATTTTTCCATGAAAGGACACTTTGAAGAATAAAAAAAGTCACCAAGATAAAGACAAAAGAGGAAATAACGCTTTTGCTTATGAAGGGTCACCATATGACTTTTCAAATGCAAGGATACAAAGGGTCATGCAAGTTTGTTACCATTTTCTATGAGGATTTAAGGGTCACAAAGGGTGAATTTCAAAGGTCATTTAGAAATATATAAATAAAGGCTTGAGAATCTATTTGTAATATGAAAGAGAGTGCATGGTTTTTATTTATTTTTGAAAAGAGAAAAGTAGGAGATATTGTAGAGTTCTATCATTTGTTGAGTAAACAACATTGAGAAATAGTTGTGTTTTATACACAAGAGGGGTTGGTGCTCCTGTGGGTTGGTGCTCACAAATATTTTCAAGGGGTTGGTGATCCTATGAGTTGGTGTTCACAAATATTTTTTGTGTTTGGTGCTCAGTAAAGGGGTTGGTTCTCCTACAAGTTGGTGCTTGTGAACTTTGAATTTTGAGTTAGTGCTCATTCATATACTTGAGATTGTCCTCTATGGTTTTTCCCACTTTGGGTTTCCATGTAAAAATATGCTCTCTCTCTCTCTCTCTCTCTCTCCTCTCTCTCTCTCTCTCTCTCTCTCTCTCTCTCTCTCTCTCTCTCTCTCTCTCTCTCTCTCCTCTCTCTCTCTCTCTCTCTCTCTCCTCTCTCTCTCTCTCTCTTTGTGTGGTGCAAATTATTGTTTTAGTTTTATTTGCATAATCTTGAATGTGTGATTAAGTGATTTAAAAAAATAAATAATATTAGGTAAAAAGATATATAATATACTGATTCACCCCCCCTCTAAGTAAATTTTATGCTTAACAATTAGTATCAGAGCAGGTTCCTTTTGAAAAAGTTTTTACAACTTGAAGGTAGATCAAGAAAGCACGATTACTAGATCACGTGAATGGATTTTATACAAATAAGGCACCTTTGTTTAATGGGATGATTTATGTTTTTTAGAGCATAAGGATGAATACTTATTTGATGGCCCTTGGATTTGACATATGGCAAGCAATGGTGGAGGAATATGAAGAGCCATAGACACTTGTAACTACTCTGGTAGAAAATAAGGCAAGTGAAAATAATGATAAATATTTAAATGCTATTTTATGTGGTTTATGTGAATTAGAATTTGTTAAAGTTATGCAATGTAAATCTACTCATGAAACTTGGGTAAAACTTGAGAATATTTACAAAGGTGATGGAAAGGTTTAGTAAGCTAAGATTCGGACTTTCAAAAAATAGTTTGAGTGTGTGAAGATGGAAGAAGAAGAAAATATAACAAGTTATCTTTTGTGAGTTGATCAAATAATTAATCGGATTCAAGGTCTTAGAGAAGATTTAGAATAATCAAACTATGGTTTAAAAAGTTTTGAGATCTGTACCATTGAGATATGATGCAAAAGTTTCAACAATTGAAGAGATGAAGAATTTAGCCAAGCTAAAGATAGATGAGATTCATGGTATTCTTACAGCATATGAGATGTAGACTGAACAAGATAAAACCCTCAATGAGAGAAGTGGCTTTTAATACATCAAATAAAGAGAAGGCTAAGATTCAAGAATTCAAGTGATAGTTCTAGCAATAATGAAGATGAAAATGGATCTCCTATTCATTCACAAGCCAAAAAAGGGCACAAGTAAATATCAAGAAAAATTAACTTTTAAATGTTTTACTTGTGGAAATATTGGACATTTTACAGCTAAATGCCTAAATAAGGGTAATGATGACAATGAAGAAGGAAATTCTACATACAATAAGAATTTCAAAGGTAAATTTAAGAAGCGATTCAATAAGAAGAGTTTGTATTCTAAAGATCCAAGCTCAGCTGAAAATAGTGGAATCAGTAATTCAGAAGAGAGAAGAGATTCTATTCATGTCCATAAATGAAGATGCCTCCATAAGAAAAAGTATAGATGATCAAGAAGAAGAATAAGATGAAGCTGAAGTGAATATAGAAGAAGAACTCATTTGTGATTTAGAAGAGTTAAAAGCTCTTGAAAATAAGAATTAAAGATTAAAGCCTCTAGATCGATAAAAATGAAAAGGAGTCAAAGGAAATAATTGAAGATCTACAAGCACACTTTAAAAGAGCCAAGAAGAATGAAGAAGATCTAATGACATAGTTGAAAATAGTAAGTAAAGAATATGAAAGGTATGTTATTGAAATTGCTTTTTTAAAAGCAGAGATCTTGAGAAAAAAATAAAGAAATCAATGATAAAGTAGCCAATGATTCAAATTTGAGAATATCACTAATATGTTGAATAAGATATTAGAAAATCAAAGATCAATGTCAAATAAGAGAGGTATTGAATTTGAAAAAGAGAAACAAGAGGTCACTACTTTCACAGACAAGGGAAAAGAGAAGAGCTATGCTGAAGCTCTTACAAAAGAACCAAATAAAAAGGGAAGAAGTTAAGAATATAGAGGATATCTCAAACAAAGAAGGGTGGAGGGAATAGAGCTATAAAAGGCAATCAGGTTAGAGATATACAAATAGGTCCTATTTTTATGGTTACTATTTTTATTATAATAGATATGGTCATAAGAAAATAGAATGTCAAAAAAGGGCTAACAATTTTAGAAAATAAGGAAAAAGAAATTCATACAGAGTTAAGCAGAAGCCACAACTCTTTTGCTCCTCTATCAAGATTTTAATGAGGAGGCCATAATATGTTACAAGTGAAATAACTTCAGATGCATAGCTTATTACTATAGAATAATGTATGAGTTAGTCAAGAAGGATCAAAGTTTCAAGGCTCCATTCATCAAGAAGAAAGTTTAGACGAGCTTCATGGAAAAAGAAACAAACCTAAAAAATCTATGTTGGCACAAGACGACTTTGCATGTAAGAAATTAAAAAAATCCATGGTTCATTGATTAGTAGATGTTTGAGGCACATGACAAGAGACAAGATCAAGTTCATAACCTTGAAGAAGATTAATGGTGGCATAGTAAAATTTGGAGACAATACTACTGCCAAAATTGCTAGAAAAGGTACACTGAGTTTGGATAATGGTAGAACTAAAACTAAAAATGTTTTATATGTATAAGGTCTTAAGCATAATATTTTGAGTGTAAGTCAAATGTGTGATTAGGGGGTATACACTAAAGTTTTATGTAGAAAGTTGTGAAAATTAGAAGAAAAGATTCAGATGCTCAGAGAACATGCAATAATTTGTATATGTTATCAGACATCAAAGGTCCAAGATGTATTTTGAGTCAGATTGAAGAAAGTTAGCTATGGCATAAGAGAAAGTGGCACATAAATTTTGAAAATATTTTCAAACATCAACAAGAAGCAAGAAATCAAAAATCTTTCAAAGATTACAAAGCCATTTGACATGCTTTTGTGAACCTTGTCAGTATGGGAAGTAGGCTAAGAAGGTGGTTTTAAAACAAAAGAGTACTCGACTACTCAGATGCTAGAGCTTATTCACATTGATCTATGTGGACCTATAAAAACTCAAAGTACTCAAGGTGAGAAATATTTCATGTTACTTATTGATGATTTTTCATGTATGACTTGCATAATATTTTAAAAGAGAAAAATTAGAAGCTTTCAGACATGTTGTTCCCAAAATCCGTCACTTGTTTTTGGGGGAGAACATATCAACTATTTATGGTCTTGCAGACCAAAATAGTCTCTTCCCCTTCTAAAAAAATATTTTGAGCACTTAAGTTCTTCAATTATTCAAGCATTTTTAGTTAAGGGACTCATAGGTTCAATAGATTTCATAGGTTCAACTGGCAAGCTTTCACAAAGAAAGAAGTTCCAACACTTAGGCAATTTCAAGGCTAGTTCAACACCAAGGTTCAATCAAAAGACTTAACGGTGGGATTCAAACAAATGGAATGAACCATTGAACCACATATCTCAAGGTTTAAAGGTTTAATGAGTTCAAGGTTTAATGACATCGATAGACTTAAAGAGTTGAGCACTTCAAAAAAGTTTAATCACTTCAAGATTCAATGAATTCGACAAACTTAAGGAAAAAGAAGACTTTGAAGAGTAAAGGTTGAATCATTGAATCATTGAACCTTGAACCAAAAAAGTTCAAAGTTTAAAGGTTCAATAAGTTTGATGGACTTAAAAGATAAAAGGATTCGAAGAGCTAAGATTGAACCAATGAACCATTGAACCTTGAACTTCTTAAGGTTCAAAGGTTCAAGGGTTCAACAAGTTCAACAAAAAAGAAAAGGATCCAAAAAGTTTGAAGCTTCAAAGGATTCAAAGAAAGAGAATGAACTATTGAACTTTGAACCATAGGTTTAAAGTTTTAAAGGTTCAAATAAGTTTGAAGTTTGAAAGGAAGATTCGAGCGAAGGAAGGAAGTAGAAGATTTCAGAAATAAGTTCAAAGAGATGGTTCAACCAAAGAGGAAAAGAAAGCAAATGTGGCTCTTCCCAAAGAGCCAATTGAACCAAAGAGCTGATTAAACTACTTGAACTATTGAACCATTAAATCAATGCACTATGAAGGTTCAAAGGTTCAAGGTTCAAAGTGGTTCAAGGGACCAGAGACTAGTGATGTCCCTACAGATGTCAAATTGAGGGAAATGAAATATATGTTACTTTTCAAATATGGCATGAACATGAGAATAAAATTAGTGATCAGCTAAAGAAGAAGTTGAAAGAGCCAACTAAAAGTGAGAAGATATCCTGAGAGCTCAGATCACCATGGAAGGACAAAACATGGTAAAAAAGAGAGAAAATGCTATAGGAAGACCATAAATATCTATAGGAGTTATTCTAGTAGGTGGAACATTCTACCAAGTGGACATCAGAGAGTGCAAGCACTCAAAGGCATAGCCTTTTTTTCTTGATTGAGTAAAAGATAAAGTAGACAGCTACACAAATATCTGGAAGAGGACCAGGTGACCCATACTTTGGAGAGCACATTTGAGAAGAGTTAACATGCCAAAGTTAAGCTTTATACCCTATTCTAGCATGGCCCCTTCACAAAATTTTAAATGCATTCAAGGCATTAAATGTAGCATGGGCCATTTTGTGAAACAAAGTTCCAAGTCTTTTTTGGTTTCTATATATTGTAATCTCTCATTTTGTAGAGTAGGGATCTCTCTATTATAAAAATAAAACTCTGCCCAAATTGAAAGGCATTACTGAGACTTTGAGCTCAAATTGTTAATCATATTTTATTATTTGAATGAGAAAGCAAGTGATATTTTAGACTTTGTGCTGAGATAACTTATGTTTTTAAGAAATTGTTCTTATGTCTATTTCCTAAATACCATCTTGTCCATCTAATTAAATAAGCAGAACTAGTGGAAGTAATTTGAAAGGTGTCCTGAAGCCAACTGTGGGAAGACTTTGTGCTACCACAGTTATCTTTAGTGTGTGTTTTTTATTTCTATGTAAAGGATATTGGGAAGACTTTGTGCCCCTATTATCTTTCGTATTCATTTACTCTTTGGTAGTTGAGGTGGAGACTTTGTGCTACACCTAATTCTACTGTTTTACTATGTCTAGTTATATTTTACAGCTAGGAAGGAATCTAGTTGTTGACTAAATTTTACTTCTAAAAGAAGAGAAGTACCTTTAGCAATAACCTAAGATTTCTCCTTTGTTTTATGAACATCATCTCTAAAAAAAGAGAGATGGATGGTGTTATCTTACCCCTATGTATATTTTTTGCATATATCTATATTAGCTATAGTTAGCAGGGAACCTCCCCTGCCGTATATAGAACCTCCCCTTGATGAGAGGAGATATTTGTCCCATTTTGATGTGGTAGACCTACACATTTGGCCAATCAAATCTCCTTATGCTATGGTTGAAACATATATTTTGCCATCAGTCAGTTGGTGACAAAATATTCACCCAACAATTTTTTGGCAACTCTAACATTAGTTTCCTGAATTACTAAGATGAACCCAAAAGCAAAGGTGAAGCATTTGATGGATCATACACAGTGTTTACCAGGTCACAAAACTAGTCAGCTTAATAAGATGATAAGGGAAAAATAGGGGAAGGAGCTCAACCAGCAATTTCAACTGCTAAACAGGGGACTTCTTTGCCTTTTTAATCAAAGGACCCAGTGAGTAGTAAAAAAGTTAGTACTCCATGTATTCCTTCATCTTCTACTTTAAATTTGCAGATCAGTCCTACACCCCCAAAAAAATAGAAGGATGAGCTTCCTTCTTTTATCATCAATCCTTTCTAGTCATTTGACATAATCAACCATGTTAAGAAGACCAAAATTCAAATGACTAAATTTGAATTCTTGTAATTTAACTTTGAGTAGTTGGATAGGCTAGTTGAATGTGTGAAGAGTAAAACCATCCCTACAGGACAAGAAATTATAAAGGTGACTCCCACATCCACCTAAAATATCCTTGTGATTACTCCTCTAGCTACCCTAGGGAAGATAGAATCATTTTATGTCTTCTTGTTGATAAATGGTCATCAGCTGAACAACTACATAATTGACTCAAGCACATCTGACAATGTCATGCCTACCAAGGTGGTAGAATATTTTAGTCTCACACTGACCAAGACCTTTGGGAGATATTTTTCTATAGAAAACAAACAAGTACCTTTATTGAGACAAATCAAGGATGCCCAGTTTGCATTTGTGGCATTCCCAAATAAGAGGATCAAAATGACAGTCCTGGTGGTAGACATCCCAACCTCATACGACATCCTTCTTGGTCAATTTTTTTGCAAAGATGTTGGTGGTGAGCTAAGCACGGACCTATCTGAGGCGAGGATCCCTATCAAAGGCATCATGCAGAGGCTGCTCCCTGAGAAGGAGTCAAATTATATTATCACCTAGACATCAGCCCCTGAAGCTCAAAGTCTATTTGAGTCTTCAGAAATGGGTAATTAATTCCTATCCATAGAGTATGTTCTTATCTTATCTGATGAAATTTATAAATATGACATTCTAAAAATTGATTCAAACAAAATAATAGAAGAATTAATAGAGCATAGTTTAGGTGCAAAAGGATCTTCCCTTTCAAATGAAGAAAAATCTGAGGAAAGAGCAATTTTTGATGACGTATAGATACTAGATTTGATGATATCTATTATTCTACCATCTCCAAAGCTAGGATTGTGTTGATATCTTCTCAAGGAGATATTTTTTCTTATTCATATAAATTATAGTTTAGCAACACCAATAACACTACTGAATATGAATCGCTACTACTCAAATTAAAGGCTACTCATGACAGAGGTGTTAAACTCTTTCATGCCAAAGGAGATGTTGAATTGGTGGTTTACCAGGTGATAAACTTGTATCAAACCAAAAATGAGAGATTGTACCATTATCACAATCTAGTTTGGGATCAAATTGAAAGCTTTGATGCTTTTAGTATCTCTACAATGCCCATAGAGTTTAATGACTGAGATGATGCATTAGTTATTTCTGTGACCCTCATGGTTCCTCACCTAGATTTCAAAGGAGATAGGTACACTATCAAATTGGTCTTTTGACCAAGTGTGCCTGATAATGCCAATCATTGGTAAGTGTTCAATGGTGACAACCAAATCATCTCCTTTCTATAATAAAAGGTAGTGAACCTCTACCATAGAAATTATCTCAAGAAATAAGCTCAGACGTAGGTGAAGAATTCCTATAGCTAAAATAGAATAAAATTCCCAAAGGATTGGTTTCCCTTGAGAAACTATTTGATAAGCACGATAGGTTCATCAAGTAGTAACAAAAAAATTCAAGCTCCTCCTAGGAGTTTGATCAAATTAATTTGAATACTAAGGAAAATCTCAAGATGGTGAACATCAGGAAGTGTTGTACTCCTGAGGAGAAACTCAAATTTACTGCTCTATTTTGCCATTACATAGATGTTTTGACGTACTCCTATGATGATCTGAAGTCTCTCAGGCCTGAAGAAATTTACCATGAATTTCTCTCAAGAGTGATTCTTTACCTCAAAATTAGAAATCTAAGTAGTACAACCCCAAGATATCAGGTACTATTCTATCTAAAATACAAAAAATGTTGAATGCAAAGATAATTTTTTCAATCCATCATTCCACATGGATTACAAACATAGTCCCTGTGAGAAAAAAGAATGGCAAAATTCACCTCTGCATGGATTTCAAAAACCTGAATCAATTCTCCCTAAAGGATAACTACCCTCTACCCATCATGGATCAAGTCCTTCAAATGATGACTAGTTCAAAGATGTTATCAATGTTAGATGGTTTCTCAAGG
Organism: Torreya grandis; assembly: GCA_037957365.1. Taxonomy (NCBI): domain Eukaryota; kingdom Viridiplantae; phylum Streptophyta; class Pinopsida; order Cupressales; family Taxaceae; genus Torreya; species Torreya grandis. The sequence goes on along the minus strand of JARHVA010000810.1, from coordinate 3,940,357 downwards.
TACAATCAAGTGGAAGTTGGTGAAGTAGACTAACATAAGACTATCTTCACTACACCTTGGGGCACCTTTGCATATCAATGAATGCATTTTGACTTGATAAATTCTAGCGCCACCTTATAAAGAGCAATAGACCTTGATTTGAAAGATAAAATGGATAAGTTCATTATGGTATACTTTGATGATTTGACAGTCTTTTCTAAGCATCATCTTGATCACCTACATCATCTACAACAAGTGCTGAAACAATGTAGATAGAATGGCATTTCTCTAAATCCCAAGAAGTCATTTTTTAGGGTTATGGAAGGGAAACTTCTTAGTCACATTATATCCCAAGAAGGCATAAAGATTGACTCAAAAAGATTCAAATCCATATAAGAGCTTACTCTACCCACTAGTAAGACTACAGTTCACTCTTTCTTTGAAAAGGTGAATTTTCTACGAAGGTTCATTCCTGAGTTCATAGAAAAGACTCACCACATTGTGGACATGATGAAGGGAAAGGCCACTTTTAGCTGGACTGAAGAAGGCAAATTAACATTTTGAGACATCAAGATAGCTATCACCCATGCCCTAATTTTAGTTTTTCTAGATGACACCAACGGCTTCATAATGTACAGTTATGCTTCTGAACACACATTTTTAGCAATTCTAGTTCAACAAAATAAAGAAAGTGTGGAATCTTTCATATCCTTCATGAGTTGTCCTCTCAAAGCTCATGAGCTGAAGTACTCAAACATAGAAAAGCATTCTTATGCAGTGGTAAAGGTAGTAAAGCACTTCCACTTTTACATTCTAAATTCACACATTATTACCATGGTTCCTGATACAACAGTCAAGTCCATATTAACTCAGCAAGAGTTTGGAACAAAAAAGGGCAATTAGATTGTTAAAATCTAGGAGTTTTATGTAGTTATCAAACCAACAAAGCTAGTGTGGGGAAGGGGTCTCTGCCAATTAATTGTTGATAACATACCAGAAGAAATAGGGCATGAAGAAATAGAGGTTGAAGACACACCAATAGTTCTCTTTGTCACCACTATGAATGAGTGGTATTCGAATATTGCTCATTTTCTTACCTATGGTGAGTGTCTTGCTCACCTATCTCATAAATAAAAGAGGACTGTTAAGTTGAAAGCTGCCAACTTTGTCTTGTGGGACAATAGTCTCTATAAAAGGAACCTTGATGGGGTATTCCTTCACTGCATGGATAAAGAGCAGTAGAACAAACTTCTAGAATCCTTCCACAATCTAGCCTATGGAGGACATTTATTTGCACCTATGACTATCCATAAGATTTTGTGATCTAGGTATTATTGGCTTGCTCTATTTTAAGATGCATATAAATGGGTACGTAGATGTGAACTTTATTAACAATTCATTGGAAGACCCAAATTGGTTGCATTACCTCTCAAACCAGTAGTAATTAAAGAGACATTCCAACAATGGGGAATTGATTTCATTAGTGTTGTAAACCTATCTTCAAGTGTTGGACATGATTATGTCCTCATAACCACAAACTACTTCACCAAGTGGGTGGAAGCCATTCCAGTCAAGCATGCCACTTCAGAAGTACTATGCAATTTCCTCAAGGAAAACATCATTTTTAGGTTTGGGGTCCCAACCAAGATTGTAATAGAAAATGAAGCCTATTTATCTTCCCATGAGATTACTCAGTTATAGTTTTATTATGGGATTACCCTCTCCCACTCTTCTAACTATTTTTTGCAAGGAAATGGTCAAACAGAATTGAGCAACAAGAATCTGGTGACCATTATTAGGAAGCTGGTAGATGAAAACTAAAGAAATTGTCATAAAGCATTGGTTGATGCTTTATGGGTAAACAAAATTATGCCCAAGAGGGCAATAGGTATGTCACATTTCTAACTTCTATATGGTTTCAATTTAGAGGTACCCATCACCCTAGAATTACTAGCATTAAAGTTAACAAAGGTAGTAGAAGATTCAACTTTTGAAAATGTCATCGATAAGAGGATCATGTGCCTGACTGAACTTGATGAGAAACAAACTATGGTGGTGGATTGAATTACTGTGCATCAAAGCCTAGTGAAGAAGCTCTTTGAATAGAAAGCCAAAACCCATGATTTTTAGATTAGAGATCAAGTTTTGTTATGGGACAAGAGGAGAGAACCAAAAGGAATGCATGAGAAATTTGATTCCTTATGGAAAGGCCTGATTGTTATTCATCAGCTCAATAGTGAAAACTGTTTCCTATTAAAGTATCAAGATGGCACACTATTTTATCTACCTCACAATGGGTAGCATCTAAAGCACTTCAATTCTTGAAGTATCAGATAAGTCTAGTTGTGCATATTTATAATTTTTGTATAGTCTTGAGTTTTCATTTTACATTGTTCATTTTTATTTTTGGCACCTTTATTTTTGGGTAGCATGACTCCATAGCCCAATGGCATACATGAAATCACTAAGATTCTAGTTTCTACTGCCCTTGACTGTTTCAAAATTTTAACTGAAGGAAGTTCCCCAACTTGAGCTAGCTGTTGTTCCCAAGATCCATCACTTGTTTTTGGGGACAACATATCAACTATTTTGGTCCTACAGACAAAAATAGTCTCTTCCCTTCTCAAAAAATGTTTCGAGCACTCAATTTCTTCAATTATTCAAGAATATTTAGTTAAGGGACTCGCAGGTTCAACAGATTCCACAGGTTCAACTGACAGGCTTTCACAAAGAAAGAAGTTCTAACACTTAGGCAATTTCAAGGCTAGTTCAATGCCAAGGTTCAATCAAAAGACTTAATGATGGGATTCAAATAAATGGAATGAACCATTGAACCACATCTCTCAAGGTTCAATGAGTTCAAGGTTTAACGACATCAGCAGACTTAAAGAGTTGAGCGCTTTAAAGAAGTTCAAAGAAGTTCAACTACTTCAAGATTCAATAGCATCGACAGACTTAAGGAAAAAGAAGAATTTGAAGAGTAAAGGTTGAACCGTTGAACTTTGAACCAAAAGAGTTCAAAGTTTAAAAGTTCAACAAGTTTAATAAGTTTGATGGACTTAGAAGATAAAAGGATTCAAAGAGTTAAGATTGAACCAATGAACCATTGAACCTTGAACTTCTCAAGGTTTAAAGGTTCAAGTGTTTAACAAGTTCAACAAAAAAGAAAAGGATCCAAAAAGTTCAAAGCTTCAAAGGATTCAAAGAAAGAGAATGAACCATTGAACTTTGAACCATAGCTTCAAAATTTCAAAGGTTCAAAGAAGTTCAAAGTTTGAAAGGAAGCTTCAAGTGAAGGAAGGAAGTGAAAGATTTTAGAAACAAGTTTGAAGAGATGGTTCAATGAAAGAGAAAAAAAAAGCAAATGCAAATCTTCCCAAAGATCTAATTGAACTAAAGAGCTGATTGAACTATCCAAACTATTGAACCATTGAACCAATGCACTCTAAACGCTCAAAGGTTCAAGGTTCAAAGTGGTTCAAGCGACTAGAGACCAGTGATGTCCCTACAAACATCAAATTTAGGGTAATGAAATATCTATTACTTTTTAAATATGGCACAAACATGAGAATGAACTTAGTGATCAGCCAAAGAAGAAGCTGAAAGAGCCAACTAAAAGTGAGAAGACAACCTGAGAGCTCAGATCACCAAGGAAGGATAAAATATGGTAAAGAAGAGAGAAAATGCTACAAGAAGACCAAAAATATTTGTAAGAGTTATTCCAATAGGTGGAATAGTCCACTAAGTGGACATCAGAGAGTGAAAGCACTCAAAGTCATGGCCTATTTTTCTTGATCAAGTAAAAGAAAAAGTAGACAGATGCACAAATATATGGAAGAGGACCAGGCAGCCCATACTTTGGAGAGGACATTTGAGAAGAGTTAACATGCCAAAGTTAAGCCTGATACCCTGTTCTAGCATTGTCCCTTCACAAAAAATTTAATACATTCAAGGCATTGAATGTAGCATGGGCCATTTTGTGAAATAAAGTGCCAAGTCTTTCTTGGCTACTATATATTATAATCTCTCATTTTGTAGAGTAGGGATCTCTCTATTATAGAAATAAAACTCTACCCAAATTGAAAGGTGTTACTGAGACTTTGAGCTCAGATTGTTAATCATATTTTATTATTTGAATGAGAAAGCAAGTGACCTTTCAGACTTTGTGCTGAAATAGCTTGTGTTGTTTTGGAGATTGTTCTTATGTCTATTTCTTGAATACCATCTTGTCTATCTAATTAAATAACCAAAACTAGTAGAAGTAATTTAAAAGGTGTCCTGAAGCCAACTGTGGGAAGACTTTATGCTGCCATAGTTATCTTTAGTGTGTGTTTTCTATTTTTATGTAAAGGATCTTGGAAAGACTTTGTGCCCCCATTATCCTTTGTATTTGCTTACTCTTTGGCAGTTGAGGAGACTTTGTGCTACACCTCATTCTGCTATGTTACTATGTCTTGTTGCATTTTACAGCCAGGAAGGAATCTGGTTGTTAATTGAATTTTACTTCTGAAAGAAGAGAAGTACCTTTAGTAATCACCTAGGATTTCTCCTTTATTTCTTGAACATCATCTCTAAAAAAAAGAGATAGATGGTGTTATTCTACCTCTGTGTGTATTTTATACATATATATATATATATATATATATATATATATATATATATATATATATATATATATATATATATATATATATATATATATATATATATATATACATATATATATATATATATATATAAGCTATAGTTAGCAGGGAACCTCCCCTACCATATAGGGAACCTCCCCTTGATGAGAGGAGAGATTTATCCCATTTTGATGTGGTAGACCTACACATTTGGCTGATCAAATATCCTTATGTTGTGGTTGAAACATCTATTTTATCGTCAGTCAACCGGTGACAAAATATTCACCCAACAAGACATTTCAAAGCATTCAAAGTATTAGTTGAGAATGAAACTAGTTTGAAGATTAAGTGTCTAAGATTAGATTGAGGAGGACAATTCATGTGAGATCAATTTATTGAGTTTTTTGAAGACCATGAAATAAAGAGACATTATTCATCAGCTATAACTCCATAACAAAATAGAGTAGTTGAACGAAAAAATAGAATAGTTTAGGAGATGGTGAGGACAATGCTAAAAAAATCTAAGATAGTAGATAAATATTGAAGAGAGGTAGTTACAATAGTAGTGCATATTCAGAAGAGAGAATTATTGAGATTCAATAGTGATAAGACTCCTTATGAGCTATGGAAAGACAAACTAACAATAGTTGATTATTTCAGAGTTTTCAACAGTAGATGTTTTATAAAGAGAACCAATGAAAAGCTTGGTAAGTTTGAATCTAGAGCAGATGAAGGTATATTTCTTGGTTATTCTTGAAAAATTAAAGCTTATAAATGTTATAACAAAAAAACCACAAAATTGTTGAAAGTGCAAGTGTCAGGATAGAAGAAGATGGAACATAAAGAATCAATGATCTAGTAGACATTCTTGAAATCATTGAAGAGAAATATTTTAAAGAATCAGATGAAGATGAGAAGAAGGAGAAAAAGGACACCAAAACTCCATCTAAATATGTTCAGATAAATTGTAATGAAATTGACATCATCGGGGACATAAATAAAGGAATTCACACCAAAAGAATGATGATAAGTGAATCTGAGCAAGCTAATTTCTCTTTGTTCTCCAAAATTCAACTTAAAACTTTTTCAAAAGCTAGACATGATAATCATTGGGTTAAGGCTACAGATGAATAATTAAATCAGATAGAAAAGAATGATACTTGGGAATTAGTGCCTAGACTCAAATATCACAATGTGATAGAAACAAAATGGGTTTATATAAATAAGTTGAATGAAAATGGAGATGTGACTATAAATAAATCAAGATTAGTATGTAAAGGATATGCTTAGATTGAGAGAATAGATTTTGAATAAACTTTTACATCAGTGGCAAGGTTAGAGGCTATTAGAATGTTTTTTGCATATGCAATGTTTAAAAATTTCAAAGTGTTTTAGATGGATGTCAAATCTACCTTCCTAAATGAAAATCTAGAAGAAGAGGTCTACATTAAGCACCTTGAGGGATTTATTCTCTCAAATATTAGTGGACATTTATACAGATTGAAAAAAGTATTATATGGATTGAAACAAGCTCCTAGAGCTTGGTATGCAAGACTTGATAAGTACCTATAGGATCAAGGTTTCAAGAGAGGATTTGTTGATAGTAATATCTACATCAAAATAGAAGGTGAGCATCAATTTATTATTGTGGTGTATGTTGATGACATAATTTTTGGATAAAATATTGAAAATATGATAAGAATTTTCTGATAATATGTAAAAATAATTTGAGATGTCTATTCTTAGAGAATTGTCATTTTTCTTAGGATTGAAAATATTTTGATTAAATAAAGGAATTTTTATATTTCAAAGTATATATGCTAAGGAAATGTTGAAGAAATTTGGTTTTGAGGATTGTCCACTAGTTGACACACCAATATGTACAAGAAATAAGGTAAGCAAAGATGAATATTCATCTATTACAAATCAATATTTGTATAGATCTATGATTAGTAGTCTTTTATATTTAACAACATCAAGGCTAGACATCATGCATGTAGTAGGTATGGTTGAAAGATATCAAATAGATCCAAAAGATTATCATGTTTAGTTGGTGAAGAGAATATTGGGATATATCAAGGGGACATTGGATTATGAATTATGGTATCCCACAGGTAGAGATTTTAATTTGGTTGCTTATACAAATTCAAATTGGGTAGGGTGCTTATATGACAAAAATAGTACAAGTGGAGGAGCTTTCTTCCTTAGTGATAGCTTAGTATCATGGCTAAGTAAGAAGTAGAATTTAGTTTCACTTTCTACAGCTGAAGAAAAATATATTATAGTGGTATTGTGTTGTATTCAAGTGCTTTGGATGAAAACAAACTTGGAAGATATCAAGGTAAATTATGATGATCCTATTTATATATTTTTTATAACACAAGTGCTATTAATATTTTAAAGAATCCAGTGATGCATTCAAAAACAAAACATATTCCCATTAGATATCACTTCTTGAGAGAGTAGGTTGTAGATCAACATGTTAAGATGGAGTATATCAGTACTACATAGCAAATTATAGATATTTTCACAAAGGTACTACCAAAAGATATATTTGAGTATCTATGAGAGAATTTGGGAGTAATTTATTTTACTTCTTGCCATTGATGTTCAACATCAGTTGAGGGGGAGCCATTGATGTTTACCATTGATTTCAAAGGGAGAGAATAATAGGTACAAGTGTAGAAATAGATACATGTTGCTACAGTAAGGTGGAGTTACTATATATTTTTTAGATGGTAGTTTGTGCAAGTTTCAAGATGTGGTAATTTTAGTTTGAGGTTACCATCAATGACAAAAGGGGAGATTATTAAAAATATTGTCATTGATGTCAAAGGTCTAGCATTATTGGTGATAAAGGCCCCATTGCATTTAATGGTGTTTTTAATATTCATATCTTGGCTAATGTGTGTTAATATTTATTTAATATTAATGAATATATTTTTTATTTCATATAAGTCAAAAGAGGCCCCATGGATAAGTCAAAGAGTCATGGGGTAAAAGACGAAAGAGGAATGGGATACATTTTCTCATGAAAAGTCATCTTAAGGAATTCCAAGAGTCATCATGTGAAGACAAAAGAGGTATGGCACATCTTTCCATGAAGGGACACTTTGAGAAAAATAAAAAGTCACCAAGATAAAGACAAAAGAGGAAAGGATGCTTTTGCCTATGAAGGGTCACCATATGAATTTTCAAACGCAAGGATACAAAGGGTCATGTAAGTTTGGTGATATTTTCCATGAGGATTGAAGGGTCATGAAGGGTGAATGTCAAAGTTCATTTGGAAAGCTATAAATAAAGGCTTAAGAAGCCATTTGTAATATGCAAGAGAGTGCATGGTTTGTATTTGTTTTCAAAGAGAGAAAAGTAAGAAATATTATAGAGTTATATCATTTGTTGAGTAAGTAACATTGAGATATAGTTGTGTTTTATACACAAGAGGGGTTGGTGCTCCTGTGGGTTGGTGTTCATAAATATTTGTAAGGGGTTGGTGCTCACAAATAGTTGTTGTGTTGGTGCTTAGTAAAGGGGTTGGTGCTCTTGCAAGTTGGTGCTTACAAAGTTTATATTTTGAGTTGGTACTCATTCATATACTTGAGATTATTCTCCATGGTTTTTTCTACTTTGGGTTTCCATGTAAAAATTAGGTCTCTCTCTCTCTCTCTCTCTCTCTCTCTCTCTCTCTCTCTCTCTCTCTCTCTCTCTCTCTCATGTGGTGCAAATTATTGTTTCAGTTTTATTGCATATCTTGAATGTGTGATTAAGTGATTAAAAAAAAAGAAATTAGATTAAGTAAAAAGATATATAATATACTAATTCACCCCCCACTCTCAGTATATTTCATGCTTAACAAAACAATGCTAGGTATTTGAGATATTTTGGAAATTTATTTGATTTGTGTTTGCATATCTTGAAAATATTATTTAACAAATGCATCCTTAGATGTAGTAACATTTTTATGAGATATAATGATTACTATTGGTAGGAATGGATGGTCAAGTTTCTAACTAAGATCAAGACTAATAGATAAAGTGTTAGTAACAATGTGAGATGGAATCATAACAATAGGAGATATAAAAGAAGTATTAGGATGTGAAAGAACAGTCTTAATAACCTATAGAGGAATTATAGGTGGAGGCACGAAAGTATTAGTAAGATTACTATTTTCACCACTTGTTGTAAAAAGAGAGCCTCTAATAGGTGGATTAAAAGAATTTAAATGATCATTCTTAACATTATAAGGTGTTGATTATACAACCATAGTTTTATTTGCACTTATTATGATGTAAGCAACATGTCATCTAAGTATATAATAACTTTTAAAATTAGGATTATAAAGTAAACAAATACTTATAATATTTTGGATCTACATCATCAAAATTATGCAGGTCATAAGAAAATTTGTATTATCATAAAATACATTGATATCATAGTCATTTTCATTATATAAAATTTCATAATTATAATTACATCAATAACATTTGCATCAATTGTATTATCAACTATAGAATTAGAGAGAATATCACTTGTAATTTTCAATTTTTAATTCAAATAAGCACATATAGAAATAATATTAATTTTATTGATGTGGGTTTTAAACAAGCCAAAGACCTTGAACAAGGTAACCTCTAAAATTTTAAGATATTTATGGAAACTAAGTTATTCTACAGGACATGAGTTGCAGGTATAAGGTTAGATAAATCAGCTTGGTGAAATATCAAGTTGAGATTGTAGGTTGTTGAACCAAGTATATGGATAAATGTGTGAAATATAAAAGAAGCAAACAATAGGTGAGTTTAATGGGTGTAAAATTACTTTATGATGGGTATATCCTAAAATAAACTCAAAAAATGAGAGTAAGGTAAGGTATAAAACAAGGTTCCTATTGGAGGTTTGTCAATGATGTCTCCAAGGTGACCAAAGATATTGATGAGGTGTCATGTGTGCTAGGATGAAAATGATAGTGTGCTTAAATGATATTTAGTGTTCTTGCATTATTCTTTAGTGTTTGCTTGGATAATGAATTGATGGTTATTATTGATAAATTGGAAAGATATGGCACATTTGTAGGTCTATAAGGATAATAAAGAAGTTGTGAGGAATCCACAGATGTCTTGGTGAAGTTATAGTATATCACTTGATCATTTGGAAGGAGAAACTTGCATATTATAGTTTAAGAGAAGCTAGAATATCACTACATGTCATACAGATATGAATGAACTAGAAAGTTTATGTATTTAATTCAGGTACTCAGAAAGTCAATTGAGGTCAAAGCATTTCATGGTGATGTTGTCTATAGTTCCAAGAAGGTACCCTAAAGATTTGAAGTCCTGAAGTGTTTTATAGCTCAAGATATAAATATTTAAATTTTCTCTTGTATATTATGATGGGCCAAAAATCGCCAGGTTTAAATACATTGAAGTCTAAGGTCAACTAGTCAGTAGATCTAACCATGCACATTAAATCATAGATATTGATTTGATGGGGCATGTAAAATTCAATAGGTAAAAGAATGAATGTGATAGCAACATGTGTCACATTCATGGATCTTGGATAGAAGATCAATGGTTCACATATGATCATGCAGTTAGAAGTTTGATGGTGTGGGTTGAGACAAAGAGTCAGATGTGAAGAAGGCATGCAGAGCAGCCAAGTGGCATAATCATGGGAGCTTAGAGCTTAGATAAATGGTGAGTGTTGATAGATAAAGATCAGGATAATTTTTAGATATTGATGAAGTGAATTTGTTCATAGTTTTTAAGAAGCATGAGATGAGGTTAAGGTGCTTGATGTTGAGTGTCTGAATAGTGACCATTGGAATTTAAATATTTAAATTTGTGAGGGAAAATTAGTTTACAATTTCTGAGCTATATATTTTGAACCAAGAGAAATTTATTGATGCAATAATAATAAAATTTTAAATTAATTCAAGGTTCATCCAAAGAATCTAGTTAGAAGGTCTAAATGTTTATGTAGTCAAATATATTGATCTCAAAAGTTGACTGTGTTTAACCATGTTATGCAAGTGACTCAAGAAGGGAAATTGAGTTGTTATTGATAGTATTTTAATTTTTCAAAATGAAATAACTATTGGAGAGTGTTTTATATTCCATGAGGACCATATGTGTGGATTTTAGAGGTTTGAATAATCCATCTTTAGTATAAATAAGTTCTTAGAAGTTGACTATGTTTTTTGAATGTACTGGCAGTTTGAGTGACCATCTTATAGAGGTAAGTTGAAGGTGTTTTGAGTATAATTGATTAATAAATTAAATATGAAGAGGTTTTATAAGTCTCAAAGGATTATAATAAATTATTGTATGTCATGATAAACCCTTGATCATTTATGGAGAGTCAAAATAGCTTGACTATATTTTGACTGTGTGTGACCAGCCTGAGTGGTCATTATAAGAGAGTTAAATTAAGTGCTTAAATCCTATGTTGAAGTGTCTAAAGCACATGAAGGTTTAGATGAGATATCAAATGGTTCACCCATGTGATATATATGGAAATATGAATTATTTGTGTTTTTACTTTAGAAGTTTGAGACTATGTTTTTTATGTATGAAGACCTAAAGAGCAAGGAAACCTAATTGATAGGTTCATGTGTTTAGTTGGTGTTATAGGTGGCATGGACCCATATGGGAGTAAGAAAGGAGATATTTGAATTATTTTTGATATGTTATAAGTATTGGTAAAGTGATATAGGGGTAATAAGTATCCATGAGACCTATAAGGGCTATTAAGGCCTAATTGAAAGACAGATGTTTAAGTGTGACCCATAGATGCTACAAATAAATTTTGAGAATTAAAATTGATTTATATATTAGCATGATAGAATAATTAAGGTTTAAGGCAAGTCATATATTATACTAAGAAGATAATATTCATAAAGACTATTAATAGTGAAATCAAAGGTGATGGTTTTTAGACTTGAGCAATAGAGAGTTGAGTTGTTGTGTGTGTGATGAGAAAAAGATTTTGAAGGTTATGAGAGATGTGTTGATGTCTTGAGAGGTATATTAGAGTGAAAATTGCATGTATGACCTTGTGGTCATAATTATACTATTGAATTTATAGGTTTGATGAATCAGAACAAGCGAAGGCATGTAGTTTGATCCAAAAAGTGGTTTTAGATGCCTTGCTTGTATATGAAGGTTTGAATGAGTGAAGAGGATTGAAGGAGGTTATCATTTAAGGTTCATCCAACATATTGATAAAAAAATAAGAGTTATGGAGTTCTTCTTTTCATAGATGTTGTGTTGGTGCTCAACATCTTAGGCAAGTTGGTGTTTGTGATCTTTAGGGGTTGGTGTTCCTTATGAAGTGGGTGATTTAATAAAGTCTCATGTTTATAGTCATCTTAAAGGACAAGTAGTCCATATTTTTTCAATTTTGAGAGTGGATTTTTTCCCCAAGAGGGTTTGCCACATATATCTTGTGTTATCTTCTTATCTTTCATGTTCATTGCTATTAGTGGGTTATTTTCTTTTTGATTGCTTATGGTGTATGAATAAGGGTTTGAAGGATTTATATTGAAGTTTTGAAAAATATTGATTCATTGATTCACCCTCACCTCTTAGTTATTATACCTCCAACAACTAGTATTAGAGTAGGACATTTTGTATAAGTTTAACCACTTGAAGGTAATCTTAGGTATAGTGACAAGTTCTAAAGTTTCTCTATTAATCAAGATCCATTGTTCAATGGATCCAATTATGCTTTCTAGAGTGAAATAATGAAGACTTGCATCAATTCCTTAGGGTTTGATGCTTGAAAATCTATTTTGGATCATTATTCCATGCCTCTTACTCCTCTAACTAGTGTTGTAGACAAGAAGCTAAGTGAGAATAATTCCAAAGCTCTGAATGCTATCAATTATGGTCTTTTTGAGGATGAGTTCACCAAGGTAATCCATTTAAAGTCTACACAAGAGATTTGGGATAAATTATAGCTCATTTATGAAGGATATTCAAAATTAAAGTTGGATAAACTATAAACCTATTGAATGCAATTTGAAAGTCTCAACATGAAGGAAGAGGATACTGTGGCTTCCTATCTTCTAAGAGTTGATGAGGTAGTGAATATGATCAAAGGCATGGGAGAGGTTATTGAATAATGCACTATATTGTAGAAGGTATTAAGATCTCTCAATTTCAAATTTGATTCAAAAGTATCTACTATAGAATAAAGTCATGATCTCATCAAAATGAAGATGGATGAATTGCATGGGATTATTTTTGCTTATGAGATGAGAGTTAGTGAGGACAAACCACCAAAGAAAGAAACAACTTTTAATGCAGAAAAGAGGCCAAAGAAGAAGTTTCAAGGTAAAAAGGTCAAACATGATGATATTTGTAATTTTGATGATGAATAAAGAATAGCTCTATTAACAATAAAACTAAAAATAGGTTCACACAAGTTTAAGGGCAAACTTTCCTTCAAATGTTTAATTGTGGAGAGATAGGTCAATTTGCCAACAAGTGTCCACATAAGAATAAGGTAAATGATAAACAAGAAAATGAATAAGATCATGGTAATGATAAGAATAAATTTAGGTCTGATAAGAGGAAGAATAGTTTCAAAAGGTATAATGATCAAAAGGAGTTTTACAAGGACAAAAAGAGTCTCTACACCAAAGGATATTGTAACTCATCTGATGAGAATAATGGCTGTGCTTCTGAGTATGATCATGAAGATAATGGTATTGATAAATATGAAGATCTCTTCATGGCTGAAGAAGGTATTTTATCATATTAGGAAGAATCTACATGGTTTGGAGGTGGTTTAGGTGATATAGATGATGAAGAAGACAAGGTTAACCTTGAGATTGTGTTGATGAATGCCCTTAAAGATTTGAAGATTGAGAAGAAGGAAAAAAAGAAGTTGAAGTCTTAAATAAATGAATATGAAGAGAAATTAAATGTGTTTGAGGCAAGAATAAATTAAGACACCAAAGAGCATGAAGATATATTCAAGCATCTTATTTGTCAATTAAAAATCCTATCTCCAAGCTTAAAATCTAAATAAGATGAGTGTTCAAGGTATGTGATTAAAAATGAGTCATTGAAAGTTGAGTTAGAAAAGACATCTAGTAAAATGAAGTCATATGTGATGTTTTAAAAGAGCTCAATTGATATAAACAATGTTCTAAATAATCAAAATCATGCTCGTGATAAAACTGAACTTGGTTACAAAGAAAAACAAAAGAATGTAACCCAAGACAAGATAAAGACCAATGTGAATAGGGACAATCAGACCTTAAAGATGAAGATGTTGGCATAATGAAGAAAAAATTAGATTAGAAAACCAAATGCCATGAGGTATGAAAATTTCAATGGTTACTACTACACTTGTAATCAATTTGGACATAATGCTAGAGAGTGCAAAAGACCATCTAGGAATGAATTTGCTTGGAAATATGAAGGGAATCATAAATCAAGTGCTATGAATCAAAGTGAGTGTTATAGTTATCATGACATAGGACACATTGCTAGATTTTATCCAAATTAGGTAACACATAATGATTTAACTTCAATAAGAATGGTTTGCTACAACTATGAGAAGATTGGTCACATTACTAGGCTCTACAAGCAAAGGCCATCAAATCAAAATAAATTCAATCAGACTCTTAGAATGAAAATAAGAAGGCAAGCTAAAATATGGAAACCAAAAGTGAAAAATATGTGCCATGATCAGTCTACAAGTCCAAGTAGACTATTTTCCATGGTAGAGAATGATATAAAGGTTGAAAAGAATCAGGAGATCTCATTGTCTACTCATTTTGGGAATGAAGAGGATACAAGTGAATATCTTGATGCTGATGAGCAAGTTTATTATGAAGAATATTAGTTGACAATGCCAAGTGTTGATGATTTTAAGTGTGATACTAATATTTTAAGTGAAAAGGTATGCCAAGAATCTTTATTTTCTCCATTTATTATCAATAAAATCTTAGAAGAAAAGAAGAATATTATTTTGGATGAGCATGTTACTTCTCTTAAGCCTAAAAGGAAGAAGAAGAACTATCAGTATCAGATGACCAAGAAGGATAAGGAATATGAGGAGTTGTGGTCAAATCATGGTTTCAAATTATTTTAAGACATTGTGGGTTAGGATGTCTCTCTCTAGGCTTCAAGGAGACACTTTACAAAAAGAGGAAGAATGGTGAATGCTTGTTGGGTCTTGACTAGTGTTGCATGACAAGAAATACATGAAATCCTTGATGTAAAGAGAGAATTATTTGAGGGAGAAGATTGTGAAGATGAGTTGTAGTAGAATAAAGGTATGGATGCAATCAAATTTCATCCATAGTTGGTCTTTTGAGGTAGATTAATTTGGTGTAGTGCCTTGAAAGTACTTGAGATTTGTGGTTTCAAGTGAGTCATTTGTATTATGCTTGTTCTTTTTATTCTGATCAGTAGTATGGTGACTCTTGAGAGAGGACTTGTGGGACCTAGAAGTTAAGATATTTCCATGAAGTTAGGGGGAGCTAAATTAGATAATTTGAGAGGTTTAAAGAATTGTACATGATGTGAGGGGAAGTATGTGTGATATGTTTTAGCCATGGTGGAGATATGAAGAAGTCTACTATAAATGTGAACTCAAGCATATTGATATGATAAAACCATGTTAGGTGATTTAAAAATGTATTGAATCCTCATACATAAATAAAAATTAATATTTGTAAATGATTAGGTCCTAGGATTAGAGGATTGTGTAGTAAAATCTAATTGACAAAAGAGAGTTGAGATTAGTTGAGCTTGGTTTGTTAAAGTGGATGAGGTAGCTTGGTGAATTTTAGAATGTTGTCATGATTAGTTTATAGTGTTTTGACATGTTGAATATTATATTTGAAAGGTCTATAGGCTAGGTGATTTTCAAAAATTTAAGGTCTTTTGTGTGTAATTGAAGATTTTTATTTACTCTGAGGTTTCCCAGTTTGTGCTTAAGGGTATGCACGTCAAAAACCATGGTATAGGAAGTATGGATTCACAAATGATTTTAAGCTCAAAATTTTGTCTATAAGTATGAATTAGTAACTTATAGGTGTGGAAGAAGTTTCAAGTGTTGGTGTTGACTGGAAGATAGTATGTTGACCATTTTTGTTTTACAAACCTAATGTTTTGTCCTTTGTTGGAAAAGTGGTTTTCCTAATGATTTAAGGTCTAAGGCTGATTAATAAATTAAAATGTCCAAATGGGTTCTAAAAATGTGTTTCATGGTCATTTGAAAGTGTGTGGTGTCTTTCATGGAGGAGGATTTGTGCAAATGAAGGGCTAATTAGCTAGTAGGTTTATGAAGGAAGTATGTTGCAAAGGAAGAGCTGAGTATTTATTTTTAGCATACATGAAGGGGCATGTAAGATTGATTTAGATATGGTTTTTCAAGTTATTAGGGTATCTACATAGATATTTATGGGTGTTTCAATGTTTAGGTAGGGATATTAGGCCTCTAAACAAGGCTAGTAAGAAGAAAATATGTCTTTTGTCATTTTTTCCAAATAAAAAAGGTATAGTTGTAAATAGATGAGTTTGTTAGTTTTTTTTTTGAATATTTCCTATTTTAAGGATATTTCATCTACCAATCATCATGGAGGTAGTAGAATTAAGGTGGTATGAAGGCAAGTGTGTTGTTTCATCATGGTTAGAGATGGTCTGAAGGTGCTCAAAGGATGCATAAGCTTAGGTGACTTAGGGGGAGTACCTCTTAATATTTTATAAGGTCTATTCAACTAGTTTCTATTTTTCATATGTGTTTTGCATTCATAAACCTATGTATGATCAAAAAAGAGTGTAGTCATAGAGCATGTTTGAGAAGCTCAATGTAAGAAGAGATATGCACAATGACAGGGGGAATTTGTATCATCTCTCAAAGGTCATCCTTTACTATTTTTTGGTCTTTGAAGTCTTTTCAAGTCTACAAGATTAAGATTTGAGCCCAATTTGTCATTGTGTTAAAGAGGGAGAAATTACTTGAAGAGAGAGAGACAGAGTCTGAGCATAAATCTTTGTATTGGTATTTGACATCAATGACAAAGGGGGATTTTGTTGGTGATTTTTCAATGATGTCTCCAAGTTGACCAAGGATATTTATGAGGTGTCATGTGTGCTAGGATGATAATGAAAAAGTGTGCTTCAATGAGCTTTAGTGTTCTTTCATTGATCTTCAGTGTTTGCTTGGATAGGCAATTGATGGTTGTTATTGATAGATTAGAAAGATATGGCACATTTGTAGGTATGTAAGGACAAATAAGAAGTTATGAGGCATACATATATGTCTTGGTGAAGTTTTTTTATCTTACTTGATCATTTAGAAAGAGAAACTTGCATATTCTAGCCTAAGAGAAGCTAGACCATCACTGCACATCATGCAGATATGAATGAACCAGCAAGTTTGTGTATTTAATTCAGGTACTCAAAATGTTAACTAAGGTCAAAGGATTTCATGGTGATGTTGTCTATAGTTCCAAGAAGGTTCCCTAAATGTTTGAAGCCCTGAAGTGTTTTCTAACTTGATATATAAATCTTCAAAGTTTCTCTTACAGACTGTGATGGGCCAGAGACCATCAAGTTTAACTACATTGAAGTATGAGGTTAACTAGCCAACAAATCTAATGGTGCACATTAAATCATAGATATTGATCCAATGGTGCATGTAAAATTTAATAAGTCAAAAAATGAACATGTTAGTGACATGTGTCACATTCATGGAACTTAGATATAATATCAATGGTTCATGGATGATCATGTAGTCAAAAGATCAATGGTGCAAGTCGAGTCAAAGAGTCAAATATGTAGAAGGCACATAGAGTTTCCAAGTGTCAAAATCATAGGAGATCAGAGCTTAGATCAATGATAAAAAATTCTAGATAAATATCAAGATAATACATTGAAATTAATTGACTGCATTTGTTCATAGTTTCTAGGAATCATGAGATGAGGTTAAGGTGATCGATGTTTACTGTCTGAACAGTGCCTGTTGGAATTTAGATATTTGAATTTGTGAGGGAAAATAAGTTTACAATTTTTTATATATATCTTTTAATCTAGGATGAATATCCTAATGTATTAAAAATAAAAGCTATAAATTACTTCAATATGCATGCATAAAATATAGTTAGAAGGTCTGAATGTTTGTATAGTTAAAGATATTGAGCTCCAAAGTTGACTGTGTGTTTGACCCTGTTTTACAAGTGACCTAATAAGGGAAATAGAGTTGTTATTAATAGTATTTTGATGTTTAAAAATTAAATAACTATTGGATAGTATTTTAGACTCCATGAGGACTATCTGTGTGGATTTTGAAGGTTTGACTAATCCATCTTTAGTATGAATAATTACTTATAAGTTGATTGTATTTGTTGAATGTACTTGTAGTTTGAGTGACCATCTTATAGATGCAAGTTGAAGGTGTTATAAGTAGAAGTGAAGAATAAAAAGTGTTGGAATAGGTTTTATAAGTCTCAAAGACTTATAATAAAGTATTTTATGCCATGATATACCCCTGATCATTTTTAGAGAGTCAAAATAGATTGACTATATTTTGATCGTGTGTGACTAGTCCAAATGGTCATTCTAAGAGAGTTGAATTAAGTGCTTGAAGACTATGTTTAAGTGTATAAAAAACATAGATATGTATATTAGGTCCTTAAGGGTTCAACCATTTTATCTAATCATATGGAAATGTGAAATAGTTGAGTAGTTTCTTCAGAAGTTTGAGACTATGTTTTCTATGTATGAAGACCTGAAGAGCAAAGAGACCTAATTAGTAGGTTTATGTGTTGAGTTAGTGTTCCATGTGGCATGGACCCATATGGGAGTAATAAAGGATATATTATAATTAAGTTTGATATGTTCTAAGAATTGGTAAATTTCTAAAGGGGTAATAGGTCTCTATGAGACCTATAAGGGCTACTAAGGCCTAATTGGAAGGTATAGCTACTTAAGTGTGATCCATAGATGCTATAGCCAACCTATGAGAATGGATTTGAGATATATATTAGAATGATATAATAATTAATGGCTAAATAAATTCTTATGGCTGACTAAGAAGATAATATTCATAAAGACTCTATAAAGAGTGAAATCAATGGTGATGGTTTCTAGACTTGAGCAATAGAGAGTTGAGATATTGTAAGTGTGTGTAATGAGAAAATAATTTGTGAAGGTTTCAAGAGTTATGTGGATATATTAAGATTAAAATCATAGTGCATTTCATGTATAACCTTATGTTCAAATTTCTAGTATTGAATTTATAGGTTTGATTCATGAGAACAAGCGAAGGTGTGTAGTTTGATCCAAAAGGTCATTTTAGATGCCTTGCTTGTGTGTAAAGGTTTGAATAAGTGAATAGGATTGAAGGAGGTTGATTTGTAGGGTTTATTAATCATATTGAGAATAAATCAGAGTTTTGTATTTTTTATTTTCATATATGTTGTGTTAGTGCTCAACATCTTAGGTGAGTTGGTGCTTGTCATCTTTAGGGGTTGGTGTTCCTTGTGAAGTGGGTGCTTAAATAAAGTCTCATGTTTAATCATCTTATAGGAAAATTGGTCCATGTGCTTTTATGATTGAGAGTGGGTTTTTTTCCCAAGAGGGTTTCCCACATAGATATTGTGTTATCTTTCTTAGCATTCAAGTTCATTGCTATGAGTGGGTTATTTTCTTCTTGATTGATTATGGTGTATGACTAAGAGTTTGAATGATTTAGATTGAAGTTTTTAAATATCTCAATTCATTGATTCATCCCCTAGTGATTTTACCTTTAATATTTTTGTGTTCTTAAAAAAATCACTTCTAAGGATGTTTCTTTAGTGGATGAATATCTCCAAAACCAATGTTTACCATTTGTAGTTGTTGTACAATCAAAAACAAACACAACTAAGCAGTCTGGGAAATAGGTATATGAAGTTTAGTGATCTCAACTAAAGGTTTATCTCATTAGATTTGATTTTGTATACCATTAATAGAGATATTATACCTTGGACCAGGAAGTTATCTAGAGTAGCCACATCACACACCTAGAAGACTATACCGAAAGGAAATACTCCTACACACCTTAAAATATCAATGTAGTCTAAACTAGTTACTTAAATTAATTAAATTTTATAATATTCAATAGCTCTTACACATATAAGATTAACATACATCAATTATAATAATCAATATAGTCTATATCATTTACACCCTTGAAAATTATTGAATTGATATAGGAAAAGAAGATAAAATGTCAATAACATAGAAAATGAAGAAGAGAGAACAAACATATTTTCATGACAATCAATGACTCAATTTATTCTTATATTGATAAAAAATCTAACCCTTTGAAAAAGGGTTTTACATGAATTTAAAGACTTGGGAAAGGTTCACTTCATCCTTCAAATGTAGTAAAGCCTTAGATTACATCAAAATGAATAGAACTTAAGATCTAGTTAAATACAAAATTGTATGTTATAACTCATTGATTAAAGTAGTCATGCAATATGTGCATGATGGAAAAACCATTTTATTTAATTATAACATGGATGCGATGAAGATTTAATAGCCATGGTTAGCTTGAATAAATACTACATGCATAATTGTATGCAAAATTAGCCTCTAACTAAGGCTTGCTCAATGATTGCATTGCACTACTTGTTATCATGGTAGGCACTAAAGTGGTAACTTGAGATGAAGTGGAAGTTGAATATGATGCACTTGTTGAATTGTTAGGTGGGATAGAACTATAATTCTTCTTGGCTTCTAGTTCTTTATAGTATTTGTATCCAGTAGCATATTATATCCTTATTATGCTCATATCAAGAAGAGATGGTCTATTCACCCAGTTCATTTATTCTACCACCCTTACATGCTTAGCTTTAGTGGATCTAAAGCCTACCCAAAATATTTTTACTTTTATGGTTTTATTCCTTGCCGAACTTAACTCAACCTCAATATCTTTTAAATTTAACGCTTGTAAACTTTGTTTAAAATTAAATGATGATTATTGTAGCATTTGATCAAAAATTGATCTCACTACCAACTTACTTATGTTGTTATATGCATGTATCAACTCTAGTTAATTCAAAATTTGAATTTCCTGCTTCTCTTATTTTATTATCTTTGTGACCAAAGAATCAATAGATGTTATCCATTCTCATGTTTCTTGGGTCCTTATAACCACTAGATTCAATGTAATTATTTCTTCAAAGGTGACATCAAGATTATATGGATGAAATCCTTATTATGGGTATACAAAACAAAAAAAATCATCTTGGTCTCATCATCCTTCAAATCCATAAACGATTTGGTTATTAAATTTGCTTGGGGGAGAAATATTGCCCTCAAATAATCAATAGTACCTATTATTTCATATAGCCTCAAGGTTACATTCAAGACATCTTGTTCTATTTTAGAGAAAAAATGGATTACTTACTATTGTTCCCTAAAGTTCTTGAGTTTTTTATCCAACTCTTTCCTTTCATGTTTAGTGCCTTCATGAATGGATATCAATGTTCTAGTTTGGGTCTCTATATAAGACTTAAAGTCCTCAATGAAAGGGGACTGACCCATTTTTCTATCTTGTCTCTTTGAAATAGAATAGATCTATTCTCTTTCTTCTAAAATTAAGCTTTGCCCAATTTTGTCTTCTATCTTTATTTTACTCACCCTTTGCATGGAGCCAATAAATTTATCAAAGAGTGAGCTCATAGAGGGAAACTCAGTTATCTTCAGGTCTAGCCTCTTAGAATCTAATGCTCATAATTCCTTGGCCCAGTCTTGAAGGGTCAAATTTGATGGATCTAGTGGTTGTGATTCTATCTTGGTGTCTTTTATAGGCTCAGTCTCAAGAATTATCTTGGAAATGGTAGGCCATATTATTTTAAACTAGTCTACATTTCTTATATGTGGCATTAGGTGGATAATGTAGATTGGTTTGTTCCTTTGGGTTCTCTTAGTGGCCACCACTATTATGGTCTATATTTCTCTTGAGGGAGGCATAGGTGAGCTCATTTGAGTAAAATATGCTAATAGTTGGGTGTTGGGCTGGCTGGTAATAGTGGAAATATATGTGGAGACCAAAGGAGTAATTTTAGAAATAATTATGGAAATAGGCCCAAAAAAGAGGTGTTGACACAATATAAAAAGAAGAGACAACTAGAAATTAAATAATAAGAGAGTAGGCAAATAGAGTAGTGGGTATAACATTCTTACCTAATTGGTTACCCCCAAGGGGTGCCTTTCCTTTCAATCCTCACAAGATTAAAACCTTAGCTTGATACAATTATTCTTCATCCACTTCATGCCTTGGCTCTCCTTCAATTGAAGGTTTTGCCTTCTCACTTGGTTGGTCCCTTTGTCGATAACACATGAGGCCTCCCAACCTTAGATTTTATCTTATAGCATATGGTGGTATTCTCATCTATAAGAGAAACCCCTTATTATGTAGGAAGAGGGAAAATCACACTATATATTTTGGTTTTTAGAGATACCAAAGTGGGTGTGGGGTCTTCTTATCAAAATATTCCACAAAAATATCTTCTCTCCTAATATAGCCATCCTTTACCTAAATTGTTTCATATTCTTATTCCTATTTTATTTTCCTCAGTTCACCTATGGATACTTGAATTTGAGGAGTTTCCTCTTCCATTTTTTTTGTAGCAACTTATGTTTCCCCTTCACCCTACTCTTGCTCTATATTCATCTTCATAGTGGGTATATTTTGAGGGTCTTGACTCTAATCTTTTAGTTGATGGATAGGTCTATCATTTCAAATATCTAAAGAGGTCCATCCCCCTAGTGGTGGGATTTCATATTTTACTTTCACAAGTGGGAGGAAAGGATATGATTGAATCACCTTGAGTAATTTTTCACTTATTCTAGTAGTCCTAACCCTTTCCTTGACCTTTATGTCATCTTTTGCATTAAGATTTAAGAATTTGTGATTATAGGGATCATTCTTGTAGTGAATACCTAGATTATGCACATGTTATTTCACTTTCCCATGGGGGTCCCAATATCTATGGGGAAAGGTATCCAAAGCATAAGCTTTCCTAACACCACCATCCTCTTTGAAGTGTTTATGTAAGTTGTAACAACTCCTCCCAATTATGAGATGGGAAAAATGAAAGGTGATCTTCTTCATTTTTGTTAAATATTTGTCAATCCCCTTCCATAACTGATAGGAAATTTCTTATTCATCTACTTTATTTAGGAAGTTGTAAAGGATCAAACTTGTGCCTAATGACAATTATAATAGTTTAATATGGATACAACCAGTAATATCCCAAAGATATGAGTGTATTGGAAATATTTTTAGATATTTTAGGTAGAGGTTCACCATGAATCACCCTCTAAACTTGAGGACATAAATCTTCTAAAATTCTTGATATGTTCCTTATATAATCATAGACATGGCCAAATGAGTAGGCATCACAAATTATATTATTTATGTATTCAAGATTCAAATCCCAGAGAGACTCATTATGTCTATAGACAGTTCCCATGAATGCATATAAAAGATAGGACATCATGTAAAAATTACCACCTTAGGGACTCCTATCCTTGTGTATTATCAAGTCATGCAATTAGGCACTGATAATATATCCTAGTGAAAAGGTGAATTATGAGGTGATCAGTATGTCAAGTAGTGGTACCCACTCCAAGTGAAGGAAGTGAATGCTCAAGTGGCCATATATACAGTTCATTAATTCTATACTAATGTGGATTACTATGTATAATATGGTAATGGACACAAGATTCTTAGTGACCTCTTTGAGAGAAAAGGTCTCTCTAAGGAGAAGCCATTTTCTCACTATTTGTTCTACATTATTGCTCTTCTTCCAGAGGGTTATGTTATGTAAATCAAATGTGGCATCTAGTATGGGTAAGCATAAATACCTTTGGAATACTTCCTTGAATATGTAAGTGATGATGGTGTTGTTGATGACATAGTGAAGAAAACTACCATCTATAATCCTCCCTTCAAAGAAAAAATCTCATAATAGGTTAATGCATAGCATGATCTCAGGTTTGGAAGCTGCATAATGAAGTGTTTGGAATTTGAATGGAAGTAGGTCAACTGTGACTTATTGATCTTCTATAGAGACACCTTCCTCATAAGTGAATAGTTTTATTATCTCTATAGCCTCCCACAGAGCTGAATAATTAGTGTAGGTATCATCAAATATTAAGGCATCAAAAATTGTACCCATGTATTATATTAAGTCCTTGATAGATAATCTAGATGGTGATTAGGTTCCTCTATATTCTACATATGAAGATTCCATTTTTAGTTCTTATCATTGGTATAATTCAAGTTCCTAGTAATGGTGGTTTGACATTATTGTTATGCAAATTATAATTTGTTTAAACATGACTAGGACTTGAATTCATAAAGGAAAATATATACTTGATCTTGTTGATAATCAATGGATGTGAAGTTGGTTACTAGCTCAAGGTTATAGCATTTTATCATTCATGTTTAGTTCATGTACCATTAATCACCAACATCTCCAAGCTTAAACTTGACCACCTTGGCCTAGTGGACATGCCATGTAGGATGCTTACTTTTTCAAGGGGTGCCATAATGTTGATACTTTTGACACTTATCAATATGTGGCTTAGTTAGATTTCGATGCTTTCATTTGGACTGAATCATTAGATTTTGTGACCCAAGAGTTTCAAATGAAGACTTTGAAGACCAAAATGTTTTTTGAGAAGATTCATCATTTTTTCCCAAAAGATGAAATGCTAAACACTTTTCCCAAAGACTAAATTATCATTCAAGAGGATTTTTAGAGAATGTTATCAAAGGTGAGAGTTTTGACAAAAATTTTCTAAATGAAAGCTGATGAAGAGAAAGTTCCCAAAGACCAAAATGTTCTTGAAAACTAAAAGTTCACAAAATAAAGCTACCAAATAATAGGTGTTGAACAAAAAGATTCAAAGAATATTTTACTAACATAAAATTTCCCAAACAAAAAATCCTAAAGAAAAGTTCTTGATCAAAATTTGTGGACCAAAAAGTTCCCAAATACCAAAATGCCAATGTTGGAATAATACCAAAAACCAAAATGTTGTAGAGAAAAAATATTGACAACCAAAACGTACATAGTGCCAAATAAGTGAATCTAAATAATAAATTTAAATATGTGTCATAAATAGTAAGCTTCTAAAATTTCCATTAATATATTATTTCCAATAAGTCATTCCAATGAAAAAATGGGTTGCAAGATGAAAATAAATGCAACAAAGGTAATCTAATGCCAAAATTTCTCAAATTTCCACATATAATAAGATAAGCCAAAAAAATTGATGTGTAGCCCTATAATGACCAAACATTCTAAAAAAACAAAGATTCCACACTTGTCCATTAATAATGCAAGGTGGGGTGTGTTGAATACAATAATTGGTGACTCACAAGGGTGAATACTCTTGAGTTTTCAAGAACCTAAAATCTATGGTTTTGTAGAAGCATGATATAAAAGAAATGATTATATCAAAAATATGAAAGAGACTCTTGGTAACTTCATACAACATACTTACTTTACCCATACCTTGTACTTGTGTGTGTCAAAGTCATATCCTTTACTCCTTGTCAAAGGATTTTAGCAAAAATATGGGGTGAGATGTAGGTTTCATTTTTAATGGGAATTAAGTAAGGATAAATTTGGAGAGTGCAAGCATTGCTCTAATATTATCTAGGCCCAATAGAGATACCTTTGATCATATTTCCTCCTTTCCATCATACTTTTTCATGATGTGCATTACATTGATCTTATTTCATCACGTAGGCTTTTAATTCCTATTGATTTTATTTTAAAATTTTGGATTATTCCCTTTTTATTTTTCTTTTTTGAATGGAAGAAAGAATAAGGTTACCACCTTGAGCTGGTGTTGGTATGATTTAGTTTATCACAATGTCCTTGTAAACTTTACTCATATCAATGGTTCTTACCTAAAATAAGTATTAGAATTTAATGTGCATTTGATCCAAAGAGATAAGAAAATATTTATAAATTTTCATGGATCAATGGGTGTAAACTTTATATATGTGTTGGAATAATTTACTTCATACCATTGTCATGGTTAACTCTCTCATTGCTTACATGGACTAAGAATTTCGATGCTCAAGGTGTAATGCCCACTGATTCAAGTTAAATCCAAAACATCAATTTGGGACACCATTTGAATAGGGTGTTTCTTGGTTATAATAAGAGTAATCAGTTAGATTGCCATGAAACCAAAAGGAAAACTATTCTATAAAGTAGTAAGCTAGATAAAATAAATAAGAAACTAGACTAAGAAAAGCAAAAATGCAAAAAACAAGAACAAATAATCTAGTAAGCATAAATTATTCTAATAAAAAAATGACTAAAAGCAGGAAGCTAACTAATAAATCAAATATAACCTACCCCTACCTCTACTAAGACACCTATTGTTACTCAAAGACATATCTGGAAGGAGCAACTATGAATTAATGCTTTAAAATTTTACCATTGATCAGATATGTCAATTCATTACCTTAGGGGTCCTTTAAATAGAAAACATTATTACCCAAGATCTCATAGATATGATAAGGTCCTATCTATAGTGGGATAAAATTGTCATGATGTCCTTTATTTTCATGGGCTTTGTCCCATAGGAGAACCAAGTCAGATATCTTTAATGCTTTATATTTTTCTCTCTTATCAAACCATTTTTAACTATGTCTTGATTGAAATTTTGTAAGGCTTAAG
The DNA here is from genome assembly GCA_037957365.1 of Torreya grandis. NCBI lineage: Eukaryota > Viridiplantae > Streptophyta > Pinopsida > Cupressales > Taxaceae > Torreya > Torreya grandis. The sequence continues at coordinate 3,914,029 of JARHVA010000810.1, read as the reverse complement.
TCCTCGAATATTCTATTTTTATGATATCTAGCAATCTAGATTCTATCTTCTCATTAGGTTCCATGTATTCTTGCATGAACTAGTATATTGGTAACTTAAGCATGATTGGGAACATTGGTTGTCTCCTATATACTATCAGATATGGTTAGGCTTTTAGGGCTTTCTTATACTAAGTTTGATCTACCTAGAATGCATATTTCATTAAGAGATGCCACTCTATGGGTTTATCAGTAGTTGATTTATTGACAACACCAATGATGTTCTTGTTGGTTGATTCAACCAATACACTCCTTTTTGGGTAGTGATTATAGGATGATCTAATTGTCATAGGCTCATTCTTTTAAATTTAGCTGATTGAAATGTTGGCCCATTATCACAAAACAATGAAATAGGAGTACTAAACCTAGTTTTGATATGTTCCTCAAAGAAATTGATCACATCTTTCACTCTCAAATTCTTGATAGCTAATACTTCAATCCATATGGTGTAATAATTTGTAGATATGAGCACAAATTTGTGATCAACTAAAGAGTTTAGGTTGATAACACTAAAGAAATCTAAACCCCATTGGGAAAATAACTTTCCCTCAATCACAGGCTATAGTGGTATTATTGTGTGTACCTCCCTTTTTGCCAAAATATATCATTCATGGCATGTACTTATATGGGAGTGAGCATCATTAAAGACTATTAGCCAATAATAACCCATTAAAAGGATTTTATGGGATGTAGTATTACTAGATGGATGCCCATTGCCAATATTTTGATGTACGTACTATAAAATATCTTAGACTTTATCACATGATACACATCTCAAATAGATGACTTTATAGTTATTCCTATAGATAATTCCCTTTATGATCATATAATGATAAATTTTGAGACTCAAGGCTCTCTTTTACTCTCTTTTGAGTTCATAGGGGCATGTCTTAGTGAATAATAATTTAATGATATGTAAATACCATTCTTCTTGAGAAACCTATGTTTTTTAGACTTCTTTGATGGTGATGCATATGTCTAGTTTAATCATTAACTAAATAATACTTTGTCCTATGATGATCTTTTCAAGTTTAATCTCAATGTCAAACTCGTCAAATTTTTCCATCCATTTTCCCCTTTGCTCTCCCAACTCATTCTATCCTAACCTAAGTTTGATAATAAGATTTGGTGTAATAACAATGGTCTTGTTCCTAAGAGCATAGTGTCAAAACTTATTTATCGACATGTTAAGGGAAAATGTATCTTTGTAAATTAGAGAATATTTAAGCTCTATGTCCTTTAAGTTCATTCTCATGAAAGTAATAGGATGTTTACTTTCCTCCTTTCGTGTGAGTACAACAATAATTGTATGTTTTGAAGTGAATGAATATAAGAAGAATTCCTTAGTAAAATCTAGGCTTACCAATATTGGGGCCTGTGATATAGCCTTTTTTATGTCTTGGAAAGACTTCTTGGCTTCAAGTTTCTATTCTAGTTTGGCATCTTGTTTAAGCATTCCATTTAGAGATCTGACAATTTTTGTAAATCTTGATATGCATTTCCTTACAAAATTAATCTTCCCAAAGACGGACTTAAGATCCTTTTTGCTATTTAGGATCATTGTCTTGGAAATTCTCTAAATTATATTTGTATTAATGGTGATCCCATCATTGGTGATAATGTGGCCCAACAACTTGCCTTTAATAACAATAAATATGATATTTTTGGGCTTTAGTGAGATACCAAACTTTCTACATATTTTAAAGATGGATTGAAGATGGTATATGTGATTAGCCCTATTTTTTGAGAAAATGGTGAGATCATACATGTATATGATTATGCATTTACCTATTATCCCTTGGAATGCATGATCCATAGCTCTTTGAAAAGTAAATCCTATGTTGATTAGGCCAAATGACATTCATTTCTATGTATAAGTTACCCACTTTATGGTAAATGCAATTTTCAATCTATCTTCTAATTCCACCAATACTTTATTATATCCTAAAAGTCCATCTAATAAATACATCATTTTAGAATTGATCATAGTATGAATCACCCCATCCAATAAAGGAAAAGGATAGTTATCTTTCTCAGAAGCTTTGTTAAGGTTGCAAAAATTAAAACACACCCTATTTTTGTCATTCTTTTTCTTGATTGGAACTAAAATAGCCACCCAAGTTGAATTTTTGATAGGAAAAACTATCATGTGTTGAGTATTGTCATTTATGTCATTGGTGTATATTGTAAAGGTTGATGTCAAATGAGACTAAGGATAGTTGGAAGTATGTGATGTGACATGAATGCATTAAGAAAATGTTTTTATGAGATAAAAAGAAATAGATATTTTTAAGGCATCTAATGTCTTATGTTAGCATGAAGGTACATGTCATTGATGTCAAAGTGTATAAGAAACCTAGCTATGAGCCTAATCATGACATGAAGATGTATGTGCATGAAAATGAATGATCATAGGCATGTGAAGGTTGTATGGCACTATTTGAGCATGTATGTGAGGCATTGAAGCATTCATGAGAGTTTTAGGGTGAGCCTATAGGGGTAGGAATTATATAGTAAGCCTATACCAAGACCTATATTAGAATCTACTTGGCCTAATGAGGTATGAAGATCAATTTTCAAGGCAAGTATTCATATGTGATCATGAAAATAGGTGAGATAAGTTGCTTTAGTCATGTTCACAAAGTTTGAGGATATGGTTTGAAGGAAACTGCATGAACCAGTGTTTTAGACCTTCTTAAGTTCATATAATATATTAAAGAGAGATGGGTAAGGGTCCTATCTAAAATTTCTAATCATTAGTTTTAGATTTAAGGGACAGTCTTTTATGAATAATCATTAACACTAAAACCTATGTTAAACCTCCTTAAAACCATAATAAGGACCCAATATGAAGGATATTGTTCAAATTAGATTAGGATGGGTTAAAATGTCTAAATAAAATATTGGATCATGTATTCAACTCTCCTAAGTACCTCCGAGTGGTGATGGTGAGTCAGATGAGAGAGAAAATACACAGATATAGGCTTATTTGTCAAGAAGTTATTGTATCTCTCAAAATTTGTATTGGTTAAGATAATAAAATGGATGGTACATGTCCATGATGATTTTTAGATATTTTATAGTCTTAAAATGTTATAATTTGGTCATCCAAGTTATCCAGGTGCAAATAGACCTAATGATGCAAATAGTGCAAAACCCAAACAAAGATGAAAAGATAGATTTGAAGGTCTATGCATGATAAATTGATGTAAAAAAGATAATTAATGAGTTATTTATTAATTTTAAGTCATGATCATGCTTTTAAAATCTTTTGAGTTTAATGTATGTAATGAAAACATTGTTCACAAAATGACTTGTTTGGTTCAGATAGGACAATGAAACATAGGCTCAAGAAATTAGTCTATAAGACAAATATTTTCAATTTGACCATATGAATTTCATATATGAGGATGTTATATATATATCTCATAGTACCATTTATATTCATAAAGAGTCATGACAAGTGTCTACACACATGTTGGAGGTCTAATTTACAATGATTACTTTTTGAGGTAAATTGGTAGTTCTGAGTGAGTGAGTTGCAGAGATATTATTAAGCCTTTATATCCTAGGCAAAATTGTTCTAATAATTTGTTGATTACCCTAATTTCATGGATAAATTATCTACATGTTTAATTTTTTAGAGTTCAGTAGCCTAAGGGTGTTTAAGTTTCATTTTTACAAGATAGACTTTTGAGGTGCATAGGCCTAATAGGGTAGTTTGTTCTAAAAGAGCTTTCATGGTATGAGTGAAGGATAAAAGTCCAATAAAAGATGTAAAAGGTCATGATATTTCATTTATTAAGTTTTTTAATGGTTTTTAGTTGTTGTAAAAATCCATTTGGGCCCAAATAGATCAATATTTGGAATTAAGAGGATAGACCTAATGCAATTAGGTTTCCATGAGGCCTAAAAGAGGAATAAGGCCTAATTGAGTTATTGTAAACCAAAAGGATCTCAAAGTTCATTTTAATTAGGTTAATAATATGTTATAAGACCTATTTTATGGCTGACCTAATAGGTTGAAGGTGTGTGGCCATGTGTCTAATATATATATATATATATATATATATATATATATATAAGGTAGTTTAGGCCTATTTGAATGCAGGTGATATAAGTAAAAAATATTGCATGGTTGAGAAAAAGGAGGTATTTAAATTAGAATATAATATAATATTATAGGTGTGCTGATCAAAATTTATTAGATGGTTGAGTTGGTATTGAGTCACTTAGGGAGTTGGTGATTCCTTATTAGTAGGTTCTTGTTAAAGCCTAGTTAAGTGGGTGATTGACTTTATTGGGGCTGGTGATCCATGTTGAGTTGGTGTTAAAAAAAATTAGTATTTTGTTTTATATTAATGTAATCCATTTTTATATATCATATTGGGTTTTATTCCCCTTGAGGGGTTCCCACTCATATATGTGTTGTCTTGTCTGAATGGTTCTTTATGCTTTGTTAGATCTCAATGTTTCTTTCTTAGTTCATGAATGATTGGGTATAATTGAATGAAAGTTTGTAAAACAATAATTTAACCCTCATCTTAGTTATTATTCTTCCAATAAATGGTATCAAATCCTATTCCTTTAAAGCAAGCCTAACAACTTAAAGGTGATCCTAGAAGCACAAGCATGTCTAGTCATCAAATATAAGGAGGTTTCTCAACCAATAAGGCTCCTCTCTTCAATGGAACTAACTATTAATTTTTTAGAATTATAATTAAGACCTATCTAATGTCCTTGGAATATGACATATGGAAATATATTATTGATGGATTCACTCTACCTTCTATACCACCAACTGATGCAACATGCAAGAAGGTAAGTGAGAACAACTCTAAGGAAATGAATACCATCTTGTGTGGTCTTTCAAAGGTAAAATTTTTAAATTTAGTGCATTATGATATATCTAAATGAATTTGGGATAATTTATAAACCATCTAAGAAGGAGACACCAAATTCAAGTTGTTAAAGTTGTAGACTCACCAAAGGTATTTATCTCATTTATTAAGAGTAGATGAAGTGGTAAATGTCAGTAGAGGTCTAGGATAGAAGTTGGAATAATTAACTGTAGTATAAAAGGTATTAATATCCCTAACATCTAAGTTTTATTCAAAAGTTCCTATTTTGGAGGAGATCAAAGATCTTAACATACTATAGATGGATGAGCTTGATCACATCTTAACTACCTATGAAATGAGAACAAGTGATAGAATACCTTCTAAGAAGGAATTTGCATTCAAAGCTAAGAAAAGGTCACAAGGTAAAAAGGCTAAGGATTATGTTAACACAAACATTGATGATGACAAGATAGAAGCCATGTTTATCAGAAAACTAAATAAAAGATTAGGTAAGTATAAGGGAAAGTTTCCATTCAAGTGCTTTAACTATGGTAAGATTAGTCACTTTACATATAAATGTCCTAACAAGAATAAGAATGAACATGATGAATATCATGATGAACATCTTGATGATGATAATAAGATATATAAGTCTGATGAAAGAAAAAATGGTTTTAACAAGTATGAAGGAAAGAAAGGGTCATTTAAGAACAAGAGAAGTTTCTATATCAAATAATATAGTAGCTCATTTTATGTAAGTGACATAGTACATCTGATAGTGATTATGATAGTAATGATCATGATAGCAATGAAACCTTATTCATGGCTATAGAAATAGACAATGAGGGCTGTTCAAAAGGGAAAATTCCTATAGATGATGAAGAATCAAATGAAGAAGATGTTGAAGTGAACCTTGATGTATAATTAGTGAGTGATATATAGGAGTTAAAGTCTCAAATAAGTAAGAATCAAAAACTAGGATCATTGGTTAAGATTTATGAGGAAAAAATCAATCTATTTGAATAGAGACTAATAAAAAAAACCAATGAACATGAGTAGATTATCAAATAGTTGTGAGTTCAAATTGAGATTATCATTGCATGTCTTATTACTAATAAGGAATAATGCATCTATTTTGGAATAAAAATGGAGTCCTTAAAGGCAAAATTAGATAAAATAATAGTAAAATTAAAGACACATCATAAATTTAAAAAGAACACTAAAGTCCTTAGTGATATTTTGAATAGTCATAGATCTCCATGTAAAAAGATAAGCCTTGGATTCAAAGAAAACCAAGATGAAAATTGGGAGAGTCAAACCTCAAAGGATAATGGAATATTAAGAAGTGATGGTAATGATAGAGTAAAGACCTATGCAAAAAATATCAAATCTGAGATTAAAATTGGTTATCATCAAGTCAAGAAGAATTTGACTCCTTCAAGAGACAACAAAGGGAGAGGGGCATCATTAAAAATTATACAAATAAGGTATATGAATCCTTTCAAAGGTTACTATTTATCATGAAATCAATATGATGATAGAGTTATGGATTGTAAACATCATGCTAGAATCAATTCATCATGGAGGAATAGGGTGAATATCCATTTCAATAGGAGAAGTAGAATTTTATATTATAATTATGATTAGAAAGGACATATTGCAAAGGATTTAGAGATAAGGCATATGAGGAAGATCAATCAAGATAAAAGGCTATATGCTTATACCACTGAGAAGTGGATCAAGAAGTTAGACCCTATGGACAAGGTATAAGAAGAGTAGAAGACTAAAGGAGAAGAATCTATGCTAGATCAGACTGATTTTCACATTCAATATGAAGACATGAAATGGTATATAGATAGTAGTTTCTCAATCCATATTATAGGATACAAGATTAAGTTCATCTCATTGAAGAAGAAGTTTTTATGAATAATGAGATTTGGAGATAACATACTGCCAATATATTTAGCAGGGGTATCTTGAGTTTGGACAATGAGAAGACCAAGATAAAGAATGTGTTGTATATGGAAGGTTTGAAACATAATATTCTTAGTGTAAGTCAAATTTGTAACTAAGGACACACACTAACCTTTCATGATAGATGGTGTGATATAAGGAAAGCCAAATCAGGAAGGCTAATTGCCAATACTAAGAGGAATGAGAACAATCTATATGTCTTAAATGAGATAAAAAAAAAGAGATGTTTTATGAGAAATATGGATGAAAGTTGGCTATGGAACATAAGGTTAGGCCACCTAAACTTTGATAATCTGGTCAAGATAATATCTATAAGTTTTTGAAGAATATTCATAAAATCACCAACCCTACAAATAAACTTTGCAAGGTATGTCAACATGGTAATCAAACTAGAAGAAGTTTCAAGTCTACAGAATATTCTACTAAAATACCTATAGAGTTAATACACACTAATATTTTTGGACCTACAAGAATTTAAGTCATTCAAAGAGATAACTACTTCATATTACTCATAGATGACTACATAATAATTATTTGGGTAGCATTCTTGAAAGAAAGGTCATAAACTTTTGACAAGTTTAAGGCAATCAAAAATCTTGTTGAGAATGAAAATAATGAGAAATTCAAGTGCCTAAGATATGGTAGAAGAGGAGAGTTTTTATATAATGAGTTTTATGACTTCTGTGAGGTCAATGGAACAAGGAGATAGTTCTCAATAGCTAAGAAACCTCAGTAGAATGGGCTAGTTGAAAGAAAGAATAGGACAATTTAAAAGATGACAAGAACTATGCTAAATGAGTGAAGATCAGTTGATGGACACTAGAGAGAGGCATTAAGCACTATAGTATACATTTTTAATAGAGTACATATAATGACAAATAGCATTAAAAATCCTTATAAACTATGGAAAGGAAGGCCTTTTAATGTGGAACACTTTACAGTGTTTAGAAGCAAATGCTTCATCAAAATAGATTAGTAAGACTTAGGTAAGTTTGATTCTAAGTCTATTAAAGGTATATTCTTGGGATATTCATCAATGATCTCAGCCTATATATTTTATAATAAGAGGTTATATAAGATTATAGAAATGACAAATGTAAAGATTGTGAGACAAGTTCTAAGAAGTCACACTCATAGTAAAAGGATACATCAGAGAATCTAGACTTAAATAATGAAGAGGAAACAATAGACATTGATGAGGAAGAAAAAGAAGTTGAGGAAAGATGAGATTCAAAATTTCCTTCAAAATAGATTCATGGAGACCATCCTAAATCACAATTCATTGGCAATAATGATGTAGTTATGCAAACAAGGAGAAGCTTGATAAGTAGCCCAATTAAAGAGAATGTTTATCTATTGTCTAAAATTTAACCTAATAACCTTATAGAAGAAAGTAAGGACATGTTTTGGATAGGTGATATGAATGAGGAGTTAGACCAAATAGAAAATAATAAGACTTGTAAACTAGTTCCTAGGCCTAAAGACAAGAATGTCATTGGCACAAAATGGGTGTTTAAAAATAAGTTGAAATAAAATGGATAAGTCACTAGGAACAAGGTTAGATTGGTATGAAAGTGGTATACACAAGTTTAAGGGGTAGACTTTGAGTATACCCTTACTCTAGTAACAAGACTGGAGGCCATTAGATTGTTTCTAGTATATGAAGGATTCAAAGGGTTCAAGGTGTATCAAATGGATGTCAAATCTAATTTCTTGAATGGGAACTTGGAAGAGGAGGTGTGCATAGAGAAACCTAGGGGTTTCTCATTACCAAGTAAAAATTAATATGTTTTTATATTTAAAAAGGTATTTATAGTCTAAAGTAATATCCTAGAGCTTGGTATGCCAGATTAGATAGGTATCTATTGGATCAAGGATTCAAAAGAGGAGTCCTAGATAGTAATCTGTACATAAAGATAGAAGATGAAAATTAGTTGATAGTATTTATTTATGTGGATGACATCATATTTGGTGGAAATAGTGAGAATGTTATTAAGGCCTTTGGATATGTGATGAAGGAGTTTGAGATGTCCATGTTGGGAGAACTATCATTCTTTTTTCTTGGGCTATAAATCAATCAATTAGAAAAAGGTATATTCATTTCATAAGCTAAATACATAAGAGAGATGTTGAATATATTTGAGATGAAATATTTCAAGGTTATTATCACACCTATGATCATATGATATAAGTTAAACATGGAGGATGGATCTCTAAAGGTCAATCAGACATCATATAGGTTAATGATTGGATGTTTGTTATACACTAATGCCTCTAGACCTGACATCATACATGCAATAAAACTTATGAGAAGATTTCAAGCAGACCCAGAGGAAAATAATATATAAGAAGTCAAAAGGATACTTATGTATGTCAAGGGGACTATGGAGTTTGGCTTGTGGTATCCTAGGAGCAAGAAGTTTAACTTGATAGCCTATACATATGCAGAATATATAGGGAGTCTAGATGATAGGAAGAGCACTAGTGGAGGAGATTTATTCTTAGGAGAATGTATAGTATCATGGATAAGTAATAATGATCCATCTATGGTATTATCTACTTGTGAGGCTAAATACATTGCAATAGCTTCATGTTGCACTCAGGTCATATGGATGAGATAAACCTTGAAAGACTACAAGATGGAGTATGATAGTCTTAGTCCCATCTATTATGATAATACAAGTCCATAAGCATCTCAAATAATCCCATAAAGTACTCAATAACTAAGCACATTCCCATCAAGTATCATTCCCTAAGAGATTAGGTAAGTGAAAAAAGGGTTAAACTTGAATCTGTCTCTACAAAGGATCAAATTTTAGACATTTGGACCAAGCCACTTTCAAAGGCAATATTTGAATATCTAAGACAAGAATTGGGTGTAGTTCTTACCCCTAGAAATTATTGAGGAAATCAAATTCTTAGGGTGAGATAATTAGGTGGTTTATTAGCTACAATATTAGGTGAGTAGTGCCAATAAGGTATGAATGGAGATAAGGGGAGCTTGTTTGTATAGTGCTTCATAAACTCATAATATTGTGTGTTGAGTGTTTTAATTGCAAGAGGCATGATATAAGAAGTTGAAAACTTATCTTTATCATTGATGTACAAGGGGGATAAAGTTCAAAATGAGAGAGAAATTACCATTTGAGATTGGTTACCATCAATGACAAAGGGGGATATTGTTGAGTATTGTCATTGATGTCATAGGTGCATCTTATGAAGGTTGATGTCAAAGGAGACTAAGGACAGTTGGAAGTATGTGATGTGATAGGAATGCATTGAGAAATATTGTCATGATAGATGGATGTCATGAGAGAAAGAGAGTTATAATTTAAAGGTGACTAAAGTCTTATATTTGCATGAAGGTAGAAGTCATTGATGTCAAAGTGCATAAGAAGCTTAGTTATGAGCCTAGTCATGACATGAAGAGGTATGTGCATGAAAAATGAATGATCATAGGAATTTTAAGGTTGTATTTAACTACTTTAGTATGTACGTGAGGCATTGAATCACTAATGAGAGTTTTAGGGTGAGCCTTTAGGGGTAGGACCTTCAAACTAAGCATAAACCTAAACCTCTCTTAGACCTTGCCAGCCTAATGAGGCATGAAGATAAATTTTAATGGAAATTATCCATATGTGAGTATCTATAGATTTGGTATAAGTTTTTTTAGGTATATTCACAAATTTTGAGGTCATGGTTTGAAGAAAATTGCATGAATCAATGTTTTAGGCCTTCTCGAGTTCATAGAATGAGGTCTCAAGACCTAAGAAGAACTTTTAGACCTTAATTTTCATTTGTAACCTCTAAATTGGAATATAATATATTAATGAGATATGGGTAAGGTTACTAGATAATATTTCTAGTCATTAATTTTGGATTCAAGGGGCATTCATTTATAAACAATTATTAACACCAAAACCTGTGTTAAACCTCCCTAAAAATTTAATAAGGACTCAATATGAAAGATGTTATTAAAAATAGATAAATATTGATTAAATTTTCCAAATAAAATATTATAAAATGAATTAAACTCTCCCAATTACCTCTAGGTGGTGATGGTTAGTCAAATGAGAGAGAAAATGCATAGATACAGGCTTATTTGTCAATAAGTTGTAGTTATCAAAAGTTGTATAGGTAAAGAAAAAAATGGATGGTATAAGAATATAGATAATATTTTTACATGTCCATGATTAATTATATATAGGTTATATCCTTAAAATATTCTAATTTTCTCATCCAATTTAGCTAGTCGCAAATAGACCTAATGGTGCAAATAATGCAAAACCCATGTAGAGATAAAAAGATAGATTTGAAGGTCTATGCATGATATATTGATTAAAAAAAGTTTAATAAGGATTTATTTATTAATTTTAAGTCATGACCATTATTTTATAATATTTTGAGGTTAGTGTATGTAGTGAAAATGTTGTTCACAAAATGGCCTGTCTAGTTCAAATAGGATTATGGAACATAGGGTCAAGAAATTCATCTGTAAGATCAATATTTGACATTTGACCATATGAATTTTATATATTATGATGTTATGTAGACATAATAGTACCATTTAAATTTATAAGGATTCATGATAAGTGTCTTCAAAAGTGTTGGATGTTTAATTCACCATGACTGGTTTTGGAGGTAAATTGGCAATTTTGAATGAATGAGTTGTAGAGATGTTCTTGAGACTTTATCTTATGATTGAAAGTGTTATAATAATTTGGTGATGACCCTTAGGTAATTTATAACATGTATACATGTGTAATTTTTCATATTTTATTAGTTTGAGGGTGTTTAAGCTTCCTTTTTTCAAGACATACTTTTGAGGTACACAGGCCTAATAGGGCAGTTTGTCCTAAAAGATATTTCATGGTATGAGAAAAGGATAAAAGTCTAATAAATCATGTAAGAGGTCATAATAATTAACTAATTAAGTTTTTTAATTGTTTTATAAATCCATATAGGCCTAGTAAGACAAATATTTGGCATTAAAAGGACAAACCTAATGCAATTAGGTCTCCATGAGGCCTACAAGAAAAGTAAGGCCTAATTTAGTTGTTGTAGACCAAAAAGGGCTCAGATTTAATTTGAATTATGTTCATCAAATGTATTTATACCTATTTTATGGATGTAATAAGAGGTTTAAGTTGTGTGGATAACCAAGTGGTGTGTGATCATGTGTCTAGTATATATATATATATATATATATATATATATATATATATATATATATATATATATATAAGGCAGTTTAGGCCTATTTGAATGTAATTGGTATAAGTAAAAAAATATTTCATGATTGAGTAGAAAGTGGTATTGAAATGAGACCATAATAGTATATCATAGGTTTGGTGATAAAAATTCATGAGGTGGATAAGTTAGTGTTGAGTTATTTAGGGAGTAGGTGCTTGTTAAAGCCTAGTCAAGTGGGTGCTTGACTTTGTTGGGGTTGGTGTTCCAAGTTGAGTTAGTGATCAATAAAATTTGGTATTTTTTTAATATAACTATAGTCCATTTTCAAATATCATAGTGTTTTTTATTCCACTTGAGGGTTTCCCACTCATATATGTGTTATCTTGTCTAAATTATTTTTTATGCTTTTCTAGATCTCAATGTTGGTTTCTTAATTCATGAATGATTAGGTATAATTGAATGAAATTTTTTAAAACACTTATTTACCCCCATATCAATTATTATTCTTAAAACATCCTAGCACTTAATATCTTCTCTACTTCCTTTTGGATCAATGGTTCTAGAATAGAATTAACTAGTCTTTGTCTCTACATAAATGGATTGTGATCTAGCTTGAGTGGAATTGTATGGGTGATGACCTTAGTATTAAATATCATTAAATAATCATATGTAGACAAAATCATGTATTTATATCTAATTATAAATTACTTGACCCTTTATCTCTCCTATAGAGTGCATATTAAACCAACATTGATAATATGAAAATTTATTTCATCACCGAAATTCTCTAAGCCGAACTCAAACTCATTAACCTTGAGATGTCTTTATTGTTGGGCTTGAGGATCCATATCAAAGGATATTTTCAAGGAAACAATACCCAATGGGATAAAAATTTACTTCAGTTGGATGACATCCTCTTCATATAATTCCTCATGGCATAGATGGATCTTCTCCTCATCAATAATTATTTACGACTCAAACTGTCCTAAATTGGTCAAAAAGTAGATAATCTATTGATCATCATCAAATACCTAATAATTATCAATGTAATTTGGTACTAATGGATAAGGTAACAACTCAATGGAATTTTTTTGTACTTTTAACTCTTTTATGGGTGCCAAATTTGCCACTGAAGTGTCTATTGAATCAATAAATGGTTTTTTTCTCTTAGAATGGACACTATCTTGAAAGCTTCAAATGACTTGATTAAATCTCAAACTCTATGTTTGTATTTAATTGAATTTGATAATTTGTATTTAAACTCAATTTTGACTTAGATGATCACTAGTTTTGATTCTCTATATAGCATCAGTTCCTTGACATTATTATTTATGGCAAACTATAATCCCAAAATCAATGCTTCATACTTTGCTTTGTTATTAGTGCATGGGAATTTGATCCTATATGTCACTAGATATTTATTCCCTTATGGACATACCAACCCATTACCAACACTTGATCCTTTCGTGGATCTTGATCCATTAAAATAGAGGGTCCATAATTGGGAAGGTCCATGCACGTCTTCTTATATTTCATGATTTGTCATAAATGTATAAATTCTAAGACTAGGAGATTTGTAACTTAATTTTTCATTCGTGGTGTTGTACTCTATAATAAGGCGATTCATCCTTGTAATAAGGTGATTCATCCTTTTCTCTTGATCAATTATAATTTATTTGTAAATGCCTCTATATGGTATCCAAATGTGAGAGAAGTCTATGACAGGTAACCATTGAGTGTCTTTGACCAATCTTTGCTCAATAGTAGCCCATACCCTTTAGGAATATATACTACTAGTATGTTTATAATCATCTACACTTGAGTTTATGATTCAACCTAGATGCATACATCATTAAGTTATCCTATCATAGGCACTACTATTTTATCCAATTGTTAAATAGTTCTTTCGGATAGACTTGGTGTCAAACCAAGATTATAACAAATGGAGGTTGGCATTACGGTGGTTGAATCTTTAGAATCCACCAAGCAATTTTGTATATTTATGATAAACAAATAAATGGTTATCAATAAATGGGGAACCTTAGGATTTATTTTATATATGACATTTGTGTTGGTCATCTTGGCCCTCTCTGTAGTAGACTTCCTTGTGATAAACCTCTATAAGAGCTCCTTTTATTTAATGATTTGTGTAAGCTCATGGAGAGTAACATTAGCCTTTATATTTTTCATATTCTCAAAAAAATATTATATTCTCCTTATTCTATTCTTATTTATGCTAAGGTTGGTCATTCCCTTTTAGGGAAGATGATTATTATAAACTTTAGGATTCAGGGGAATGATTATATTATTAGGAATAGAAGTGGTGAGAGGTTATCTATTCCTTAGATTGTAAATGTTCTTGTTGAACTATAAAAACACTTAAACTTCATCATATTTATCCTTTATAAGGTTGTCATCTTCATTAGGGAAGGGAAAATCATAAGTTTCAAAGATCATAGTTGAACTTGAGGGGCTAGATTCATGATGGAGATCTAGGGGATTTAACATTTGATCCTGTCTAACTATTTCCCTCTTAATTTTTTTCAATTGATGCACAAAACTCCACATTGTCCAATTCCCCATGTTATGATGTGTTATGAACTCTACACTAATTACAAAAATATATCTCTATGATATTAATTTTTAGTAGTTTAGTGGATTATTGTTGTTCTGCATTATTGGTGGGTCTATTAAAGGGCTTAATGTTGAAAAGCCAAATTTTGATTATAGTTCTAATTAGTGGTATTTCCCATATTTTTTTCATATTCAAGAAGTCATTTCTCAAATTTTGGACCATTATTTATATAGAATCCAATTCATCTTTGGTGGACTCCACACCTTGAGCGACTGTTGTGTTAGAATGAGTGTGATGTTGATTTTGTTTGTTATGTTAATGGCCTATCCTTTGTGTTTGATTTTTTAACAATCCATAATTATATTTTATTATTTGTTATGTTATGGGAGTTAGAATGTACAAGTAATTTTGATTGAATGCATGGACATTATAATTAACATGTGGTATTGGATTCAAAGATGGAAAACCATTATTGAATGTTTGGTGCCTTGACATCTGAGGATTGAGTTGCTTGTCAATGTTGATAGCTTATTAATACTCTATGGATAAAGTATTGGTGGTGGTATTTATCCTTGTAAATATTTTAGTGATGGGATCCAAAATGTTCATATACATATTGAGTGTTAGATATGTTTGCAATTTTTATGTTGTGTTCAGCCAAGTGTACATCTTTTGAAACCTTACATTAATGTCTCTAATTAACTTATTGGGATCCCTCTTCATGTTGTTGAAATGTTGATACACCAAAATTCTATTATTAACTTACCCAAATTGTGTAAGGAAAGTATTTTTACATACATTCCATGTGGTGATGGAATTTTCCTACAAATTAAGATACTAGTCATAAGTAGAATATTATAGAGTGCATGGGAAAAGTCTACATGTAACATCCTCATTTATGACATATTTAATTTCATATCAGTGTTGAAAATTTTCATATTCTCCTCTATCATTATCCCACTTGAAGGGAAAAATGTAGGCAAATATTTTTGTGAGTTCCTTGGTAAATTATGTTGGTCTCCAAGAATGGTGATAATAGATCCAACTAAACAAGGTTGAGCCATAGGATAGTTGATGCGAGGGATGTTTCTTCTAGGGGAAGGTATCTTATCCTGGTTTACCTTAAGGATGATTGATACTATTTTAAGCCTCATATGATTTTTCAAATATGAGATGAAAAGACTAGCTTGGGTCCCATACCTTGTTATTCTTCTAAGTATCTCTAATACAACTTTATGTAGTGAATAAGCTCTACTATTGAGAAAACACACAAGTGTGCCCTTCTTATATCACCAAATTTTATTTCTATTGATGTGGGTTTTATGGACACCATAAAACTTCAATGAGGTAGCCTCTAATTTTTTATGATCTTTATGGAAACAAAGTTCCATTCCACAATTGCATGGCAATCAATGACTCAATTTATTCTTATATTGATCAAATTTCCAACCCTTTAAAAGAGGATTTTACATGAATTAAAAAACTTGGATAAGGGGTCACCTTATCCTCCAATGCAGTAAATCTTTATATTACATCAAAATGAACAAAACATAAGTTCTAATTCAATATAAAACTATATGTTATAATTCATAGATTATAATATTCATGCAACGTGTGCATGTTGGAAAAAAATTTAGCTAATTATAACATGGATGTAACAAATATTAACTAGCCATGGTTAGATAGAAAAAATACTACATGTAAAATTGTATAAAAAATTAGCCTCCAAATAAGTCTTTCTAAGTGACTACATGACACTTCTTGTTGTCATGGTAAGCACTGAAGTGGTAGCTTGAGTTGAAGTGGAATTTAAAGCTAACACACTTGATGAACTAGTATGTGGAACCAAACTAGACTTCTTATTAACTTCCAATTATTGATAATGTTTGTATCCCATAGAATTTTGTGTTCTTATTATGATCATATCAAGAATAGATGGTCTATTTACCCTATTCGCTTATGCTATCAACCTTGAATGCTTAACTTAAGTGGCTCTGAAGCCTACCTAAAAGATTTCAACTTCTATGACCTTATTACCTGCCAAACTTAAATCAGCCTCAATATATTTTAAAGTTAATCCTTGTAGACTTTTCTTGAAATTAACTGAGGTTTTTTGCAACATTTGATCAAAAATTAATCTCACTACCAACTTCTCTACATTGTCCCATGTATACCTCAACTCTAGTTCATTCAATATTTGAATTGCCTGCTTATTTTGTTCATTTATCTTCATGACCAAAGTTTTAGTATATGCTATCTATTTCAATGCTTCTTGGGTCCTTATAACCACTAAATTCAATGCATTTACTACCTTGAGAGGTGACATAAAGTTTAGATGGCTGAAAGCCTTATTAGGGGTATACAAAACCATAAAATTTTGCTTGGTCTCATCATCCTTAAAAGACTTAAAAAATTTGGCTATTAAAGTTGTTTAGGGGCCCAATTGTTCCCTCAAAGAATTAATAGTATCCAATTTATCATATAGCCTCTTATTTTATTTTAGAAGGAATGTGGATTACCTACTTTTATTCCCTGAGGGTCTCTAGTTCCAGTTCCTACTCCAACTCTTTCCTTGCCTATTCAATGCCCTCATGAATGTTTATCAATGCTCCAGTGTGGGTCTCAATATAGGACTTCAAGTACTCAATAAGAGGTGATTGACCCATTTTTTGTCTTGTCTCTTTGAAAGAGAGTAGACCTCTTTTATTTCATCTAAAATTAAGCTCTACCCAATGTCTTATTTTATCTTTATTTTCTTCACCATTTTCATAGAGCTAGTAGACTTATCAAAGAGTGAGATCATAGTGGGCAACTCGGTTATCTTCAGGTCTAGTCTCTTATAAGCTAATGCTCATAATTCCTTGGTCCAGTCTAGAAGGGTCAACTTTCATGGGTCTAGTGGTTATGCTTCTATATTTGTGTATTTCACAAGCTTAGTCTCAAGAGCTAGCTTGAGCATGGTAGGCCATATTATTTTAGACTAGTCTACTTCTCTTAGATGTGACATTGGGTGGACAATGTAGGCTAGTTTCTTCATTGAGGATCTCTTATTGGCCACGACTACCATGGTCTATACTACTCCTGAGGGAGGCATTAAGTGAGATCAATTGAGTAGAAGATTATAACAATTGGGTGCTGGGATGGCTGGTAGTAGTAGAAATAGAGGTGGAGACCAAAGGAGTAATTATAGAAATAATTGTGGAAATAAGCCCAAAAGAAGGTGATGACATAATAGAAAAAGAAGAGATAGCTGATAATGAAATAATAAGAAAGTGGACAAATAGAGTAGTGGGTAGAACATTCTTACATGATTGGTCATGCCCAATGTGTACCTTTCCTTTCAGTCATTATATGCTTAAAGCCTTAGCTTCCTACAATTCTTCATCCACTTCATCCCTTAGCTTGACTTCAATTGAAGGTTATGACATCTCACTTGGTCCCTCAGTGGATAATAGCTAAGGCCTCCCTACCTTGGATTTTCTCTTATAAAATATGGTGGTATTCTTAACTAGAGGATAAACCACTTATTTAGTAGGAAGAGGGATTTTCCCACTAGATGTTTTGGTCATTAGAGATACCATAGTGGTTATGATATATTCTTCATCAAAGGATTCTAAAAAAATAACCTCCTCTTCTCTCCTAATAGAGTTGTCCTTTCCCTAAATTATTTCATTTACTTGTTCCTTTTTTGTTTTCCTTAGTTCAATTATGGATATTTTAACTTGATGAGTTTCTTCTTCAATTTGTGTTGTAGCAACTGATGTTACTTGAGGAGTTTCTTTTACCCTAATCTTAATCTATAGACATCATCATAGTGGGTGGATTTTGATTATCTTGACTCTAATCTTGTGGTTGCTAGAAAGCTATGTTGTTCCATAAATTAGGAGGGGTCCATCCCCATAGTGGTGGGATTTTTTATTTTGCTTTATCAAGTGTGAGGGAGGGATTTGCTTGAATCACATTAAGCAAGTCTTCACTTATTCAGTATTCTTAGCCCTTTCCTTAACCTTTGCATCATATTTTGAATTGAAAATAAGGTGTGTTCATAGGCCTCATGATTGTAGTGAGTATACAAATTGTGCACACATTACTACATTTTTCCATGGGGGTCCCAATCTCTAGGGGGCAAGGTATCCAAGGCATAGGATTTCCTAACACCAACAGCCTCTATGGAGTGTCTGTAAAAGGTATATCACATGCTCCTAATTATGAGATGGGAACTATGAAAGGTTTTATTCTTGATTTTGATTAAGTATTCATCAATCCTCTTCCATAATTAATATGAAATATCATGTTTAGACACTTTTTCTAGGACATATTTGGGAAGGCATAGAGGATCAACCCTATGCCCAATGACCATTATAATAGTGTAATCCAAATACAACCAATAATCACCCAATGACATGAGTGTTTTGGTAATATTCTTAGATATTTTGGGCAAAGGTTCACCATGAATCACCCTCCAAACTTAAGGATACATATCTTCTTCAATTCTTGATATGTTCCTTGTATAAGCATAGATATGGACAAATGAGTAGACATCATAGATTTTATTTTTGATGTATTCAGGGTTTGGATCCCAAAGAGACCCATGATGTCTATAGATGATGCCCATGACTGCATATAGAAGATAGAACATCATGAAAAAGTTTCCACCTTGGGACCTCCTATCCTTGTGAAATATCAATTCATAAAATAGGGTATTAATAATTTCTACTAGTGCAAAGGTGCATTCTGTGTTGGTTATTAGGTCAAGAAGTGGTACTGACTCTAAGTGAAGGAATTGGATGCTCAGGTGGCCATATATGTGGTTTAATCATGCCATACCAATGCATATTCTTATGCATAATTTGGTAATAGGCATAGGATTATTGGCGACCTCTTTGAGTGAAAAAGTCTATTTAGGGAGAAGCCATTTTCTCATTATTTATTCTATGTTATTTCTTTTCTTCTAAAGGGATACACTATGTAAATTAAAGGTGGCATCTAGGATGGTTAAACATAAATACCTTTGGAATGCTTCCATATATATTTAATAGATGATGGTGATGTTGTTGATGTAGTGAAGGAAACTACCATATGCAATCCTCCCTTCAAATAACCAATCTTGTAACAGGTCAATGCATGGCATGACCTTAGGTTTGGTAGTTTCATAATGAATTTATTTGTATTTGAAAGGAATTAGGTTATCTATGACTTTTTTCTCTTTTATAGAGATGCCTTCCTTATAAGTGAATGGGTTGATTCTCTCTACATCCTCCCATAAAGGTGTGTAGTTAATGTAGGTACTATCAAATACTAAGGCATAAAAAATTATATCCATATATTCCATTAAGTCCTTGATAGAGAATATTAATGGTGTTTGAGATCCTCTAAATGATCTAAATGAAGACACCATCATTAATTATTAGTGCTATTAGAATTAAATATCTTGGAAATGGTGGTTTGACACTCTTGTTATACATATTACAACTTATTTAAATGTAACTAGGGCTTGAATTCACATAGGGAAATATACACTCAAGCTCATTGACATTCAATAGATGTGAAGTTAGTTACCAACTCAATATTATAGACTTTTATCATGCATGTTTATTTTATACCACTAATCACTAATGTCTACAAACTTATTAACTTCATTTAATTCTAACTTGACCACCTTATCCTAGTGGGCATGCCATGTAAGATGCTTACTCATTTAGGGGGTATCAAAGTATTTCTCTTGTCAATGTGTGGCTTAGTCAGGTGTTGGAACTTGTATTTAGGATGAATCATTGGATTTTATGAGCCAAGAGTTCTAAACAAAAGACTTTAAAGACTAAAATGATTTTCGAGAAGATTAGTGAAAATTTTATCGAAAGCCAAAATAACACACACTTTTCCTAAAGACCAAATTATCATTTAGGAGGTTTTTCAGAGAAAGTTATCAATGGTGAGAGTTTTGACCAAAAGTCTCTACATGAAATCTGCCAAAGAGAAAGTTCCAAAAGACCAAAATGGTCCTAGAGACCAAAAGTTCTTGAAATAAAGTTGTTGAGTAATAGGTGTTGAACAAAAGGATACAAAGAATATTTTACTAACATAAAATTTCCTAAATGTAAAATCCTAAATAAAATCTCTCGAATGAAATTTTCCAACCAAAAAATTCTTGAATACCGAAATGCTAAACATGAACTACCAAAAACCAAAATGTCATAGAAAAAAATATCGATGACCAAAATGTACATAGTACCTAATAAGTGAATATGAATAATAAATTTGAATATATGTCATACATAGTAAACTTCCAAAAAAATTATTAATATATTATTTCTAATAAGTCATTTTAATGAAAAATGTGTTGCAAGAGGAAAACATATGCAACAAAGGTAATTTAATGCCAAAATTTCCCAAATTTCCACAACTATTAAGATAGGCTAAAAAATGCATGTGTAACCATACAATGAATAAGCCTTGTAAAAAAATGGTCTCCAATTGTCCATCAATAATTCAACACGAGGTGTGTTGAATACAATAAAGTTAAATCAAATAAATAGTAACATCATTCAATCTAGCACTTCTCTTAGTAGTGAATTTATATCTAGCCCTCTTAATTTTCATAAGATGTAAACATGAGAAACATGAAAGAAGTTAGGGCTAATGATAAATAAATGTGAGGATATTTAATATGATTATTTATTTGAATATATTTTAACACATATTATTATTTTAGGTTTTTATTCCATTTAATAGTTTTTCCCTACAAATGTTTAGTTAGCTTGATTAGTTGTCTTTTTAGGTCATTATGAAAGATCATCCAACATTCATGAGGAAGTGAGGACATGTTTATATTTCATATATATAATGTACCTTACTAAATATTTTATTCATAATTATGCTAACACTAATATTGTAATCTTTTATTTGATGAGTAATTACTTCTTTCTGGCTCATATTTGATTTCGCTACCACACATAGGTTATTTCTTCACATATTCAACTTTATCCAATAGATCCTTGATTATGGCCCTCTCCAACATGGTATTAGAGATTTTATATTAGATGAATGCCATTATTTGTATTTTTAAATCTTTAGTTTTAACTTACATGTCACAGATGTATCATTCATTGACCTAACATATTGAAGGTACACCTTTTCCTAGATTTTGCTCATCTCTTAGGGCCCTCTATTGATCTAGATTTAGAAAAATAATAAGAGAAAGGTTTTTCCTACTATTCATATCTTATTTTGTAGGTTTTCATGTAAAAAAACTTATTCCATGATATTTAAAAAGTGTCAAAAGACTAAGATTGGATGTAAACATGACCTAGTTTTGTGGTAGTCATTTTTTGCCATTTTGGTGGGTTTTGTCTTTTGAGATGATATCATGAAAATATATAAAAAAAATTGTCTTTAAGAGAAAATTATATCTTAATTTTTATAGATTTTTTGAGATTCTTGGTGGACCTGTATTGTGTTTTCAAGAGGTGTACTATATATGGTGTTTTTAGGATAAATGGTGTTTCTATCCCTATGTGCATACTATGGGAAACTCTAGCATTCCCAACATTTTGAGAACTATCCCCATCTTTGGCACCTATAAGGAATCATCCTACTTATGAAA
Source organism: Torreya grandis (assembly GCA_037957365.1). Taxonomy (NCBI): domain Eukaryota; kingdom Viridiplantae; phylum Streptophyta; class Pinopsida; order Cupressales; family Taxaceae; genus Torreya; species Torreya grandis. The sequence continues at coordinate 3,891,805 of JARHVA010000810.1, read as the reverse complement.
CTCCAAACCCTAATGGTTGAAAATTTAAGATGAAATCTTGATGAAAAGCTATAACATCAAAACTACAAACTCTAGGAGTAGTCCACAATCCTAACATCTAGATTATCAACTGATAGAGTAGTTTTAAATATTGACATTAAGACTTTTGATTTTCATATTAGTCCATGCCCCTGACATCGAGCCTATCAACTATAAAATTAATTTAAAACTCTGATAATTTTATAAACCCATTATAACCCTAACACATTTATCTAATAATAGGAAGTGTTAACAAACCTGACATCAAAACTTTTAGGTGCACGTGCAGTCCAAAACCTTATTTTTGGAATCAATAGACTTCTAAAAATTGTAGAGGGTGATTACAATCCCAATAAAAAATCTGATAATTTCTCAAGAGGGTTAAAACTCTGATGGATATATAGGGACCCCCAAAATTTAAATATAACTATTAAAATGTCAAATTTAAGCTTGTGAAGGGTGACATTATTCATTTTTCACTTATCATATAGGAATTAAGCCCCTGGTCACTTTCAACCCAAAATTGCTTAAATTTTTCTCCAAGGGGGCATAATTATTTTGTAGGGAAGTTGATTCCAAAAAATTTTCACACCAAATTTTTTCAACCCAAAAATTTATGAAAGTGGAGATCATTAATTTTTTGCAAGCAAGAGACATTAAACTTCTATAACTTTTAACCAACAACTCATTTTTAGGTGTCATTTTTTTGAAACTACAATTTTTTTGAGATTTATGCATTGAAGATATTATAATAAATTATAAAATTAAACATATATATATTCAATGGGGTTTCATATCATCATATTTCAACACACCTAGTTCAACACATACTTCCTTTCTACACCATGGATCTCAGTTTAGTTTAAATTCTTACACCATCTAAATATCACAAGTGGAAAGTCAAAGTGAAAATACTATTGAGGAGTAAAGGCTTACACCAAATCATGATGACTGTAGAAACATAACTGATAGATATGAAGTATATAAGGTGAATTAATATAATAGAAGTGATGAATCATATGGTCTTCTCTACCTATTATATATCTCCCTATTTACTCTTTCATACTAAATTTGAAACTACTCCAAATAAAGTGTGGACCATTTTATAAAAACTCTTTTAAAATTAGGACATCATGAGGGGTTATGAGTTGGAGAATGTTCTAATTAGTTTGAAGTGATTTTGATATGATACAATACTTATTCACAAACTTAAATCACTTATGTTGTAGTTATAACTATACAACAGTGACAAAAAAAATAATCAATTGATTCTTTCCATCTTTTCCAAATTAGTTTCTGACTATTTTATCTTGTTTTTACCTTTCATGCCACCAAGTGTGCCATTGGAGCTACATGGACCATGCGATCCTTGGATGAATTTCTACATGACTTGAATTGGGAGCAATATAAGCTCATTCAAATGGGTACACTGAAGCCATCTAAATCACATGCCCTAATTTTGAGTCATGCCAAATAAAAGGCTTTTAGAAATTAGGAGAATAAATAGAACAAGAATAACCCATAGTAAATAAGGGTTAAAAATATGATGTTAATCAAAAGCATCAAAAGAGTCATCCTCTTTAAATGGAAAATCCAAGAAAGAGTGACTCACATATAACTACTGTAATAAATCTAGGCATGATGAATCTAAATGTATGAATAAGTATATTGAACAACTACTAAGATGCTTGATAAACACAACATCAATGTCCTTGATTATTCAAATTAAAGTTCATTAGGATAGGAATATTCTAAGGATAAAGATAGTAAGAAGAACAAAGATAAGGGTAAACCTTTTTTACAATTACATCCTAGCTTTCCACATGGGTAATTAATTCTCATGCCTCACATGACATGGATTCATCACATGACACACTCTCATCATTGGAGCCTTGTTTTATGCCTTCTATTTTGTTGGGTGATGATAGCTCCATTGAAATTAGTGTTAGTTGACCTAGTTCCCTCATTATCCACCAATCTCCTATCTATTTATTACATCACTCACATCATTTCGAACAAGAGAGTTGAGTTCACACCCAATTATGTGGTTATTATAGAAGCTAACAATGACTCCATAGATGCATTTAAGAAATCAAGTCGCCAGTCATGATTGTATACTTTTTCACATTTTGCACTTGATCAACCCTTTACTAACTACTCATTCAGATGATGTGACTAAATTATGGCATGAACAATTAGACCATCACAACTATCTCTATTTGTAACAACTTAGTCATCATGACATGGTTTTAGGGTTACCATGAGTCAAGTTTTTTGACATAGTTTTCCAAGGTTGCATACTTCGTAAGAATCCTAATGATAAGTATGATAAGGGAAAATCATAAAGAGCTAAACAAATATTAGAGCTTGTCCATAATGACATTTCTATTCCATTTCTAAAACCTTCATTAAACATGACAAAATAAATTATCAATTTCATCATTGACTATTTGAGGGTATACTTGGGTGTATTTTCTTAAGCAAAAATTTGAGGTCTTTGATCATTTTAGGACTTTAAGGCAATTTTATAAAAAAAAAATCCATCAATATTTTGTGCACTAACAATGCTAGTGAGTATGTTAGTAACCATTTTGAATAATTATGCACATTAGAGGGGATTAAAATACATTATATAGTTCCATATAGTCCTCAATATAATGGTCTTGTAGAGTGCAAGAACATGTCTTTAAAGGAAATGGCCAACTATATGCTACACTCCAAGCCTCTTATACCTTAGTATGGGATGAGGCCATCAATTATACTTATTATATCTAGAATTAAGTTACTCACATAAAATTTAAGGGATTCACTCATTTTGAAGCTTATAGTGGTCAAAAACCCATAGTGAATTAATTCTGAGTGTTTGGATCTCCTGGTATGGCCCACATTATGAAGAAGAAATGTAAGTTAATGGAACCTCAGAGTCAGCCTTGCATCCTCATTGGATATCCTAAGGGTGTTAAGGGATAAAATATTCTCCATCCTACCACTCATGATTTTTTCTTTGAGAGGATTTTTCATTTTTAAAAGGGTCATTTAGACTACACACTTGACACATTTCACCCTCCATTAGACACGCTTGGATTTGATGACAATTTCAATGATTTAGATCTACTTGATTAACTTCCTAATGATCTTGATTCTTATTCTAGTTTTAATGATGATATTAGTGATGAAGTCTCACTTACTTCTCCCATAGTATATTTAAGGGATAAAGAATCACCTCATTTCTCTCTAAGCATTAGTACTCTTTGGGATAGATATACAAGCTTTCATTGCATCTACTTTCAATCCACAATCATTTTGAGAGGCATCAGACACTCATAAGTGGGATACTACTATGGAATAGGAGTATGGTTCCTTATAGAGGAATAACACTTGGGATTTAGTCCCTCTTCCTAAGGGTCAGAAACTTAATAAATGTAAGTGGATATACTAAACACAATTTATAGCAGATGGGTCTATAGACAAGTTCAAAACACATTTGGTAGCAAAGGATTTTTCTAAAGTACCTAACATTGACTATACTGAGACATTGGCCCCAATTGTCAAAATGAACTCAATCTGAATCACTCTCACCATTACTGTAGAACATCACTAGGATGTTCATTAGATGGGTGTGAAGATTTCCTTTCTTCATGGTGACCTCAAAGAGGAAATATACATGGATCAACCATAAATATTTTTCAAATATTCCTCCTTAGTTTATAAACTACATAAATCTATATATGACATCAAACAATATCCTCAATCTTACTATCCAAGATGGAATCCTTGGTTAGGTTCAATAGATGCCATTTTAATCTAAATGTCTACACTTTATGGCAATATGATTCACTTTTGATTTTAGTTCTCTACATGGATGACCTATTGATCACAATGAGTTATTCATCCACCATCATGATAGTAAAAATTGATTTTTCTAATAGGTTTTCAATGACTAACTTGGGATTGTTTCATTAATTCCTTGGGATTGAAATTTATCAATCTAACTTTGAGACCACTATTGTATAATAAAATTATGATCTTAATCTGATTTCATAATTTAACATGGCTAAATGTAAGCTAGCACTAACTCCTTTTATATTTAGTATGAAGATTAAGATTAATTTTCCATCTCCTTTGGTTGATGATACCTCATAACAATAGCTTTTTGGAAGTCTCATCTACCTTACACATACTAGACTTGATATTTCATATGTAGTGGGCACAGTCTCTAGATTTATATTGGAACCACATGAGCTACATCAGAAAGTAGCTAAGTGGATTCTCCACTACATTTAGGGTACTCATTGTTTCAAAATTCATTATGGAGTGAGCATAGACAACAACTTGATTTGTTATAAAAATTTAGATTGGGATGGTGATATTCATAATCATAAGTCTACTTTAGGATAACTTTATCCCTTAGTTTAGGTCTAATTCATTGGTCAAATAAGAAGAAAAATTCTATTATTTTATCTTATATAGAGGCATAATATAGATGATTTATTAATACCACAATTTAGGCTATTCAGATTCAAGGGATTCTAACTAAGTTTGGCATCCAGTCTTGATGAATATCAGTCATCTTCTAAATAGCCAAAACACAATATAAATCTATAAGAATTCAGTCCTCCATCAACAAACCAAGCATATCAATATTAACATGCATTTCATTTGAGAAATCATCCATGAGCAAGTCATTAATCTCCACTACATTTAGACAATGAAATAAATTGTAGATATATTCACTAAGAGCAAGCATCTTCATTTATGGGTTCTTTTATGGAAACTTCAACATCCTCCTTTGGGGGAAATTTTATTTTAATTGTGTACCTCATCATGCCTTTATTATGGGACCTAATTCTACTACACACCTAAGCTACGCTTAAGTGTGTGTTAGTGTAGGTTTTTATTGCATTTAATGGGTTTTCCCTACACATGTTTAGTTAGCTTGCTTAGGTATTTTTAAGGTTATTGTGAAAGATAATACCATTTTCATGAGGAAGTGAATACATGTTTATATTTCACATATATAATGTACCTTCCTAAAGCTTCTATGGCTAATGATGCTAATGTTAAATTATAATCTTTTAATTATTTAGTAATTACTTATTTCTATCTCATGTTTGGTTTCACTACTACACACATGTAATTTATTCATGCATTTTATTTTATCTAGTATATCCTTGATTTTGACCCACTCTAACACAGTCAAAATTGCATCTATTTTTATAAGATATTCTAGGATGCGGTTTCTGAACAAAAAAGTAGTTTAGATTTATCATTTTCATTATTATAAGCATAAAAAAATAATTCTATTCACAAAATTATCATCCCATAATTTGCATTCAAAATATTCATATTTGAATTGGAATATGTATCAATATGAGGAGTATTAACATCATTGACAGACACCATATGGTTTTTTAAATAAGTATGAGTAGTTAAAAAAGGAATTTCAATAAACAAATTTAGATTTTCAATCTAATCTATCCATTCACATAGTAGGGGTGTTAGATATAATAATCATAGGTGGCATACATGTATAACATGAAAAAACACCCTAAATTTTGAATGATAAATAAAACATGACAAATTAGTGTTTTCAAACTAGACATAAGGGCTAGATAAGTACAACAAGTATAATAAGTCCTAAAAAATGATATCTATCATAAAAATAAAAATATATAGCCTTAGAAGGAAAGTGTTTTTCCATTTTTTAAATTTAACAATGACATGTTTATTTAGTGGTTGTAGAACTTGAACAAGATCAAAATTCTTAAGATATACAATTATTAACAGTTATAAGTATAACTTGCCAAATATGAAAATATTCTATTTTTAGAAAAAACACAAAGAAGAAATATATTAGACTAGATTTGGAATTTTAGCCTATTATTACTAATGTCTAACAATGTGAATCAATAGAATACATAAATGTGACTGTATGATTAGAAGTAAAATTTAAAATTTCTCTTGCATAGGATATCTCTTCTTAGACAACATAGAAAGTTGTTTGCATCTATTGAGTATAGAATCATCTAAGTTGGTTGTTATTGATTTTTTAAAGTAATAATTAGAGTAAGACAAAACTATGAAAACTTAGTTCATCAAGAATAAAATATGTGAATATTCTTGGGCATGTCCATGCTTATTGGATAATTGTGCAAGTTATTCACGTCCATCGATTACTGAATTATTTATGTTGGCCGTGATAAATTTTTTTACTACTTTGCCTTATGTCTATGTATATTGAGTGGGATGAGATGATTCTATTATTATTATTATATTATATGGATATTTTTATTTATTTCTTTTTCTTTGGAAACATTAGTGGTCTTTGTGAAAGATAGAAACTCTAAGGGTCTTTAAGAGTGTTAGAAACATATAATAAAAAAAGGGGGAGTGTAATGGGATGAGATGACCCTAATCACCCCCTTGATGATTGACCACTACCCATGTATCAAAATAATATAAATATGGAATCAAGAAACACATATTTCTCCAACGTATAGTGATTTTATAATTGTGCTCATTGATTAGATGTATGTGTTAGTGTAGGTTTTTATTCCATTTTTATGGTTTTTATTACATATAAATTTAACTTGATTAGGTGTAATAATGAGGTCACTTATGTGTAATATTGACATCATTAATTTGAACACCCACATGTGTAAATTGTAGTCAATATGATTGGTATGGTTTCACCATTCATTTGGCAATCAATGTTGACATGTTGTACACGGTGCTTATATTCATTTGGAAATCGACCTATTTTCACACTACCAAATGTATGTCGATTTATGTCTCTTGTACTTATAAATATACCTCTCCTATAAGATATATTTGATCAATTCTAAATATAAGTACCATAATTTTGCTCATGTTTGATTCCATTTATGGTAATAAGAATTCTCTCTCTTTGCTTCTCCATTTACAAGATTTGAGTTTGTGTGTTCAAATACAATGAGTTAATGATCATGGATGATTATGTCATGGTATCAGAGTGGATGTTATGGTAATGAACACCACTATTTTATTTTTTTGTAATATGTTTTTGAATGTTGGGTTGATTTTTGAATTTTTATTCTAATATGAATTGATTTCATGATCTAAAACTCATATAATGGTGATATGACATTTACATTTATTTCTTTTGTCTGTTCAGCCTATGCAAGTAATTATATGGTTTTTTGAATGAAATAGTGTTTGAACTCAAAGAATTGAAATGATAATATTATTTTACTTGACTCTTATTTCACTACCATTCTACTTGCCTTTATGCCATTGCCATTTAAATCTGTGGAGGAGATCATGGTTGGTGTCCTTCACATAATCGAGAGGTAACCAGGTTAAGCAAATAACCACAAGGATTGTTGGCATTAAAATTCAACCAAGAGTAAACATTTGAAGGGCTCTAAATTGGCATTCAATCAACAAATCCTTCAAATTTTCTACATAACTACCCTATGCACCCTCATGAACAATAAACACCCTCCACACATCACTTCACACAATCCACACCATCCAACTCATCCTCTAAGGCTATCAAAGTCAAAAAGTAAAATTTAAAACACTTTATATATAGTTTTATGAATTTAATTATTTGAAGTGATCCATAAGTGAGTCGGTGGGATTTACTTTTGTAAGAACAAGTGGGGTGGGTGGGAGGTCCAAGGTTTATTGCCCACCCACACCATTATTTTATTCCAACTACTTTTTTGTATTTTACATTAAAATGAGTTGGAATTGTTTTTGGGGAGAATTATTTTAATGTGAAGTATTGTATTAGGTGGGAAGGATATGTTGTTGTAAAGAGGCTAAAATTTTCAAAAAATATTAAATCAAGTTGGGGGGTGATGCTTTTTTAAAATTTATAAGGGTAATTGTATATGCACTAAAAATTGTTGATTATATATGAACTAAAATATAAAGTGTTATCCCTCTTTTATAAAATTTTATAGTATCACACGTGTCATTATTTTTGACATCATCATAGAGATTGCTCATGGACACATTCTTGGTTGAGTCTAGCATTCATGACTAAAGAATGCATTATAATTACAAATTCAAGAGGGTCATTATTGATAGTTTTAGGGGGTTAATGGTGGTGTTTTTTATTTTATTCTTGCACATTCAGTTTTGTAACCTTAATTTATTTCACTGCATCTTAGATCACAACTTGGTCCACTTCTCACTCCATTAAATTTTCATGACTAGAAATCTAGAGTATAATTTTTTATAAGAAGAAAAGGTTTACACAAGATAACTATGAACATGTAAATTGAACTATAATTTGATACAAAAAAAATTAAGTGGTTTAATATGTGTGATGAAGCATATGGTATGTTGCATTTTTTTTCTCTTTACTTAAATTCTCACATTGAATCTACTAAAACACCATATGATATCTAGACTCTTTTTGTATGGCTCCTTGGGAAGTAAGATGTAATGAGAGGTTATGACCTAAAGAATGAGTTCATTATTTTGAGTTTAGGTAGCTTTGACACTATACAAGATTTTTTCACCAATGTTAAGTCACTTATATTAGGGTGTGGAGCTAAAAGCTTCAACCTTTGCAAACTAGGAACTGAAGGTTGCTGAGTTCTACAGGAACCGGCGTCGGCAGCATGACCGACATCGGCAGGATCCAGTGCAGAAGGCAACCGGCGACGGCAGGAAGTCGGCCGACGTCGGCAGAACCAGACCAGCAGGGACCGACGTCGGTCGCCTGTGTGTTCCCGAAGTGTTCGTTTCACGGACAGTTAGTTAAGTGAACTATGAGTTTGCATGTCAAGACCAGCCAGAGTCTTGGGCTGCGAGGACAATTGTCCAAATTAAGAGTCTTAGTTATTGTTTGAGTTAAGGATCTATTTATAGACCCATTGGCATGTATTGTATAAGGTATGAGATAGAAAGGAAGAGTTCCTTCTAGTTGTAAGATCTATGAGTTGCAGGTTGTTGCAAGCTCATTGGTGATCTACATGTAAGCTTGGTCTTTGAATTGCAGGTTGCAGGTTCATGAGAGATCAGTTTGAAGTGCTATAGAGTGCTTGATGTACCGGCAGGGTTATTACTGACTGGTTGGTGAGGTGAACACCAATTCTGTGTGTGAGTTGGTTGTTGGGACCGTTTTTTTTGTGTAGGAGAGTGTGTGTGAGAAGAATTACTGTACACTTGAGGTGTGGCGAATCTCTGTAAGGTGAAAGAGTGTGGCGGCTCTTTGATGTATTCTTTTCTGTTAGTGTTAATACAAAATAGTGTATTGTCTCTCACATTCTGTGCTATTGGTGAATTCTAGTTACTTGTGTTTCTGGTTATTTCCGCATATTCAATTGCTTATATATTTGGTAATCATACTGTGCTCTATCTGAGGAGCAAGATCCTAACCAGTGGAGTCAGAGCATGTTTGTTGTTCCCTGATTTCCTGACACTTAGACTGGAATTAAAATTGTGTGGCATAGAAAATAAAGATGAACAACATATACTATCTACTTTTACTAAACTAGGTCTAGGTTATAATGTGTTTTTATCTACATTTTATGCTACAAAGAATGCCCTAGGATATGCAAAAGACCTAACTAGGGAACAAGACAAGCTCATTCAAATGAGTTCATTGACATGTTCCAAATCAGATGCCTTATTAAGTCAAAAAACTAAAAAATTCAAGCAGTATTGATAAGAAACAAAATAAGGACCAAAAGTAATAAAAGGATAAGTAATCACATGCTAATCCATAAAAAACATATGAGTCCTCATCATCATGTGGGAAATTCAAGAAAGAAAGGCTCACAAGTGCCTATTACAAGAGAACTATGAATGATGAAATGAATGTATGAAGAAACATATTAACCAAATGAAAAATATGCTTGATAAAAATATTAGTGTCCCTGATTCAATCAAACAAAATGCATTACCACAAGAGTATTCCAAGGAAAAATATATTAATAAGGGAAAATTAAATGGTAAGGTACTTCCTATAGTTACTTTCTAGCCATCCACATGGGTGATTGATTATAGTGCTTCACACCACATAGATTCTTCATGAGACTTGTTCTCATCCTTAAAGTCATGTACTATGTAGGAGAGAGTCTATTGAAGTGAGTGATGAGACATTTATGTATGTTCTATTTTTTCCCTCATTATTAACCAATCTCCTTTCAATTTACCAAATCACCCACATTAAAGGAGGTAAGAGAGTTGAGTTCACCTAAGATTTAGTGGGTATTAGGGATTTGCCTAATGATTATATAGTAATATTTGGGAAAACACATCACCAGTAAAAATTGAATACCCACTTTTTGCTCCTAATCAACCTTTTATTGGATTGCTCACTCATTGAGATGGGGTGAATAAACTTGTCACAACCTATTATTTGACTCTTTTTTGATAGACATTATTATATGTATTAGCATATTTTGAGTGCTAATCATCTAATGTTTACATATAGATGCTGACTAATTTGATCCTACAACCACACACTATTATCCTATAGTAATATATTGTTATCTTGAAACAACATATTATTATCTTGTATCCATATACTATTATCTTGTAATGGCATATTGTTATCCTATAATGTTATATTATTATCTTGTTACCATATACTATTATCTTACAGTGACATACTATTATCCTATAATGATATATTGTTATCCTAAAAGCATATATTGTTATCCTAAACAACATATTACTATCCTACAATGATATATTATTATTCTAAAACAATATACTTTTATCTTGCAATAACAATCCTGTAGTAGCATACTTTGATCCTGTAGTAGTATACTTTGATATTATATATTAATGATGCTATCAATATAGTTTTATATTATGATGATTATATAGTTCATATTTTTATGTATATATATTTTTATTCATGTAGAGAAGATCATGTTGATGCCACATTTTGGTGGCTACAAGGCTCATAGGTACACGAGCTATGTTGGTAGTAGATTTCAATAGTTACATTAATAATGGTAGAGACAATGAGTGGCTAGGTAACACCAGTAATTGATAATAAATATAATGGGCTCACAAGTACATGAGCTAGGTTGGAAATGGATTTTGACAATTGAGGTAATAATGGTGGAGGTAGTGAGCAACTGGATAACACCAGCACTTAATAAGCAATATAATGGTAATGAGCCATCTAATCCTTGAGAAGTTATAGCATGCCTTATGTCTCTCTTTTTTGTCTTGTTTTATTCTTTTATTCTTAATTGATATTTCATATTTTTATTTCACTTGATCTTAGTTGTTTCTATTTTTAGTTTTTATTATTTTCTTTGTTTTGTGACTTATGTGTGTTGGCTTGGTAATAAGTTGTCTTTTTGTCTCATCTATCATTTAATTTATTTGGACAGCTAAGGAGCTCAAATATTTTAATATCATTTAGGCATGTTAACTTGTTGTCCACCATGGATCATATTATAATTAAAATTATTTAATCTAAGTCTTCTTGTCTTGGTTTTATTTCCAAGAGGCCTTGAGAAGGTTAATGTCTTGCATTATAATGGAGCAGAACTCCATGATGGCCTTGATTTAATACATTCTTGATCAAGAAGTAAGATATGATTAATGTAATTTATTAAATAAAATTTTGTTAGGCCATGATGACCATAAAAGGGGTTGTGGACTTTAGCCATGCATTATTGTTAAAATAAAAATAAAGTTTACCTATTTTTAAATAGATAAATAAATAAATAAGGGAAGCAAAAATAAATATATAAATAAAAAAAAAGTGTATTGCTTAAAATAAAATGATGAATTTTAGGGGTTGACTCTTCACCTAAAAAAAAGTAATCGATTATTTTTACTTAGAAAAAAAGAATGTCTTTTTATTGCATTGGTTTTTGGGGAAACCCCTAGAGAAAAATGGTGGCCATGGAGAGAATGTTGGTTGAAAATTAATCTCAACAGGCTTTAATGGCTTAGAAAAATTTATGCTTGAATAGAAAGAAGAAAAAGAGAGCAAGCCATGAAAAAAATGGAATGTATCTGGGAAAGGGTTTCATTTTTGTGAAGGGTAACCAAGGAAAATTTCAATCCATTATTCTTAGGGTAGATTTGTACTAAGTGATATTTTTTTATTTCTTGGTACAATTTGTATTTCATGGCTACATAAGGTTGGATTGACTCTACATATCCAGTTGTGGATTAAAAATATTACCTGATATATAGGGATTAAAAATTATATTTTCTACTAAAATGCCTGGTGGATAAGGTATTAAAATCCTAGATGCTCATTTCATTCATAGCAGAAATTGTTGCCTTAAAAATGGTGTGTTAAGTTTTTTTATTATAATTATCTAATGAATAGATCTGGATATTTTTTTTTTGTATTTGGTTTATAGCTGATGACTTTTTATTATTCTATTTTTATTTGATCCTACTAGTCTTTATGGACTGTTTGTGAAAATATGGCATGATAGCCAAGTTGTATGTTTTTTTAGCTTATTTTTTCTTAGATTTTGGGTGCATTTTGAAGTATTGGTATAAAGGTATTGTTGTCCTTATTTTATCTCTTGAATTTTTATTGTTGGGATTAAAATATGATTGAGCTCATTAATTTTCTCTAGAAAAATATATAGATCTGAGTGTTCTTTTCCATGATTGAGTGCTTAATAGATTTGATAGGCTCATTTTTGTAAGAGAATCTTGTGAAGTTTTTGTTATAGTGTTGTTTGCTTTGTTGGTACATAATGTTGAGGTTATTATATTTGATGATGTTCTATAATAGCTACAAATTTTTCAATGATAGAAAAAAATAATATCTTGCTCACACCTTTGCCCAAAGTCTGAATGCCTAACTCCACTACTATGCTAATGATTGAGATGGTGAGGGTCACCGATTGGAGGGATCATAAGACAGGTCAGGGTGGTGTATGGATCATTTGGTAGCTACTATTTTATTATGAAGTTTCATGATGTGTTTGGAGTTATTCTTACCTTATTACATTCATTAAATGCTTATTGTATCATGATTACAAATTACTCTTCCTTTATATTATGGTGTAGTAAATTATTGCAATGTAAAAGAGTATTTTTTTTTATATAAACATGAATTTGATGGATTTGCTACTAATAACTCATAGAGTTTTATTAAAAATAATTTTTAGATTTTATTATCTTCGATTAACCTTCAAAATAAATATCTAAAATATTTTTTTATTAAATATTAAGAGAAAAAAATTGAGTTTCAATATGAATGTAATCTACTATTAAAAATAAAGATATCCAGCAACAATTTAATATTTTTTAACAACATAATTTTTTAGAGTTATCATTTTTGCTTGTTGATCCTATTCTACTTAGAATGGTTATATATTTAATTATTTATTTAAGTCATGGTAAAATATTTGATATTTTAGCCATGCATGTTTATCCTAAGAAGTATTTGAAAAGTTGGTATTGCAAGCTCAATTGGTGCTATGCATGTAGAAATTGCAAGTTGAATTTTATTAATTGATTAAGGTATGAGTATATGATTAAACATGGTGAAATGATTATTAAATTATGAGATCTTGGTATAAAGATCTATATAAGATTGTACCATTGCATATCTCTTATATGTATGAAGTTTAATGAACAAAGACATCCTTAAAAACTTATACATTCTTATAAAATGATGTGGGCATGTTTTTTGTTGATTGATCCAATTATAGTTAATACCTGAAATTGTTGATGCAATAACTCTTTTGTATTATGAGTCTTGGATTTTATGTGCAATGTTGTATGTTTTCATTTCTTGAATATTGAAAATGGTGTATAAATGGAATCATACATGCATAAATTTGGTTATGAGTTGTGGGTACATTATATAAATTCCAACCATGCATAGTGAACTATGTTCTTAATTTCACTTACAATTTGAATAAAGTAACAATCAAAATATATATTTTTTGTGGGTCATTTCACCTGGTATTAGAGCCCATGATTAAAAATTTTGTTAAGTTTTGATGCATTGCACTTATTTTAACATGTGCTTGAAAATTTGGTAGAGCTTTTGTATGATTATGCATACCTTTACAAAGGGGTTGTGCTGCATAATATACTTTAGGTGGCTATAAATACACCTAGTGTGGATGTACATATCCTTACGAAAGCTTATTATTTTGACTTATATGTGTATGTTTTGTGGTGACTGAATGCTATTTATATGTCTCTATTGCTTTTTTAAGACTGAATTGAAACTTTGTATCTTAGAGTGCATAATAAACAAAGGCTAGATTTATATGCATTGTATAGATTAATACATGTCTTATATGCTTGATAAGGTCATGTATGAACATTATAAAGTCACTTAACCCCTTGGATGAGTTGATTAGTGATTTATTTGTACAAGCTTAAAGTGTTGAAAGTTCATGTATTATAGAATGAATATGTATGTGTGTGAGTGTGTATGCAAAAATTGGTAAATTTTTTTTACGTAATATTGTAACCTTATGGGATCTTAATGGTTCCCTGACCATAATATGTTGATCTCCATAGCCTTAGCTGATGTCACCCTTTTTCAATTTTAGGCTATGTTAATATGGGTCTCGTTTGACTATCGATTGACCTGTATAAGTGGGTCAATATGAGTTAAGGTGATAAAAGACCATTGTTAAAATTTGGAATAATTAAATAATTGTTATAATTTTATTAAGGCATTAAGTCCTTAAAAGGTTAAGTGATGACTTATGATTGGGAGGATAGTTGAGGAGAGAATGTAATTGATTTACTTGAGTGAATAATTTGGTTTTAAAATCTTTATTGGTTAGGGACTGATTTGAGCTTTTTGGGTTGATAGACTTGAGTGGTTATTGATTACCTTTACCAATTTATTGGATATGCATTAAACCAACTTCATAATAAGAGTTAGAAGAGAAGGACATTGAAATAATTTTTTGATTATCAAGACCACTTGGTGAGTTATATGAATATTAACTCAGTTTTTATGGTTTGTTAAGTTGGGAGTTACTCTCCCAAGTCTTATATTGGACTAAGTTATAATTAGAGTTATTCCATAGCTCTTATGTGATTTATTTGGTTTCCTTAATTCTCTTTTTATGTAAAGTCTTGAGTGGAATTAGTAGGCCTTATTTTTATCTTAAGGACCTAATTGGCAACTTAGTAAAGTTGGCCTATTATGATTCATGGCATGTTAATTGTATTTACCTTGAGCTAATAAATTTATTTCTAAATCAAGGTTGTTTTAAATTGATACCTTTGTTGCTGAATCTAATATTTGTAGATAACAAAGGAATAAAATGTGAATTAAGGTTCAACAAGTTAAGTGAGGTTAGAATGATATCCCAACTAACTATTGGGACTTGTATAACACAAGTATAAGCTAAGAAAGAGCTTTGTTTCATGATTAATGCTTATGAAGCATTATTTTATACAAAGTAGTACATTTATAATCAAGATCAGAAAGGTTTTTCTAATTGAGTGTTGTTGATATTTGGTCGATATCATAAATTATGCATTCCTTTAACTATCTAGAAAATTATAAAAATGTTGGGACTTGATGTGTCCAACATAATTGATAACTATTATTGATAGAAATTTTATAATATGCTGTTCATATAAATTGAATATTTGGGTGTAATATATGTTTAAATGTATGAGTTATTGAGCTGATATAGCACTCTTGTGATGAGTAGCATTTTTTTGAGTAAGATTACTCAACATGCATAAGATGCTCATGGTTAAGCAAGGTTATTCCAAGACAAATCTACCCTTGGAAGGTGGTGTAATTAAAAACCAAATATAAAAAATTATTAATAAAGCCTTATGAGATATTGCTAGAATTTCTAGCAATGATTATAAAATAAGATTTTATTATTATGGTTAATGTATATTGGGTAAATTAAGATAAAATTTATTCTAAAAGAATAATTACTTATTGATTTTATGTGGTTATTTTTTTAACAACTATGGCAAGTAGTTGTATATTTTGCTTACCTTTATATGTCACTATAAGTGACTAGTTACAACTATGTAAATTATTTTTTAAAAGAAAATTATGATTAGTGCTTGGGTAACACTATTGGATCCAAAGTGGTTGACTTGTAAGCAAGACAAGAAAAGTTTTATAGTTGAAATGCTATCATGGTTGGTTGATTTCAACCATCATGTGAACTAAAAGTGAATAAGTACTATGTTTTATGATATTAAGGTGCTAAAATTTATGAATTTCAATTGAAATTAATGATTGTAAAAAACTATAATTTATATGATATAACCTTCACCTTAAGCCTTGGCTGAGTCTACCCTTCCCAAGGCCACATTACATAGGATAAACAATTCTAGTTGACACTTCACTTATTTGGGCAAGACAATTGGGGGATTAGTGATAAAAATTTGTGATTGAAATAGAATGATAAATGTGTAGTGTCTAATAATAGCTTGTTTAGATGCGCTCTCATATGATACTTGAGATATAACAGCGTTGGGAGGACCAAGGGTGTGACTCAAGCTTGGAGGGCCAAGTGAAGGGTGAATGTGACTGACTTGCTTGGACAAGATAGATAGTTTTAGGGATATCTTATTTTTTTGGATTGTGTGAGCCATCTAATCCATGAGGCATGAACCTTGATGGTAACTTTTTGAGACTCATGGATATAAATTTTGGGCTTTGTTAAAACATCACCTTACTTCAAAGGAAGGGTCTGCTAAATTTAAGATCCTTGAGACTGATTATGTGATACTTATGATGGATATTTAATGTCATTTGGATGACATCTAGACTAATTATATGGTACTTATGATAGATATTTGGTGTCATTTGGATAACATATAGACATTGGGTAACTGATGGGATTCATGGATCCTTATGCTTCTCTTGTAAGCGTGCTTTGGTGTTGTGATGTAAAAATACCCTTGACATAAATTATCAAAACAACTGAGTAAACACATCTATCTTATTCCATGTGATTTTTTCATTACATGTAAAATTATTGAATGTTGTGTAAACCTCTATGTTATATGTGATTATGTTATACCATGCAACTTTGTAGTTTGTTTATGTTATCAAACATTCTTTCATAATTATTTCATGTATATGTCATAGAACAAGTGTGATATTGTGTTGTTAACTCTTTATATGAAGCAATGTGATCATGATCTACTTTTTGATTTAATATTTTTTTGAAGATAAACTCTATTAATTAAATCTATCACGGTATAGTATTGTATTATGTGGTGTAATCCCATATTTATACTCTAGTGATTAACATTTATGCAAGTGTGAGTTTGTGGGTAAATAAGCATTATATCTACATTTATATATATCAAGTATGGGTTAGGAAGTAGAGTCTCTTGTAGGCTGAAAATTTATTTTTTTTCCTTTACATGAGGTAGTTGCTTGATTCATTTGAGTGTGTGCACCATGTGTGCCACAAGTTAGTCATGATATATTTATGTATAATGGTTACCTTGTGGATTAAGTGTTACCTTACCCACCTCTTGAAGGTTATTGTAAAAATAATCTATGTATAAAATTTCTTGTTGTAGCCTTGTGAAGCACTAATTGGTCCTACATATTAGATTCTTATGCATTATAACATGGTTATACTTGTAATGTAGACACATGTTGTATTATAAATGAAAGCATGCTATTTTAAGAAATATATATTTTTTAGATAATATTCTTAAAAGGGTTATTCTGATCTTTTTAAAGGTATGACTAGCATGTATGCCTATGTTCAAAAGGATCAATGTAAAGTTTTGATCAAATAGTTTTGAAATTATTGGACACAATCAAGAAGTATTTGTAAAATGATGATGGAATTGGGATCCCTATAACCATCATGTGAGCTCATAAAATTAATAGAGAGCATGTTAAAAATTTTAAGGGTTACATGTGAGTTCCTAGGATGGCCTCTCCAATATTCAATGCGGTTAGTGTAGGATGCTATACTAACCCATGAATGATATAAATTTTGATAACTATATCATTGTGTTTGGGTAGTTGTTAATTTCATTCTAAGTTTAATGATAAAAAATTATGCATTAAGAATAATCTAAAGTGGTAGAAGGACCACATAACAAGTATGGTTACTATGATGGTTTATATTTTATGATGAATATTACAAAGTTATGCTTAGGACATAAATAAGTTTATGTAAAATACCTCAAATTTAGTTATTTTTAGGCTAAATTAGCTGTTGATTATAAATTATAGGTTGGTAATTGAGCAAAAATATTCAAGTTATTTCAATTTCAACTATAAAATTTCTATTTTCTTATATATTATGTCTATTTTATGATGGAAATTTTAACATGAAATTGTTTTAGTTTTACAAATTTTGATTTTGATTTTTGGAAACATGATAAATTATGTGAGAATGCATAAATTTAAGTATGTATGAGTGTTATAAAACATGATCTTGCTCATATGAGGTTAGAAATGTTAAAGTGTTGTAGTATAATTGTTATTAGATGTTTTAATATGATCTTTTCTCTATTCTTTATGAAAATTTGTGAGTTTTTATTTACAAAAGCATGAACTAATGAATCTCTTATTTGAAGGATTCTGATTTTGCACTTAGCTATTATGCTCCTTGTAAACTAGTATATTATTAAAATCAATAGATGGTTGATTAGACTCTTAAAAGGAAGAGAGAGAATTAATAATTCTTGGTATAAGGGGACATGTTGAGTGAAATAAATGCTACATGAAAAAATATGAAGATGTTTTAAATAACACTATCCATAGCTATTTTAATTTGTTGTTGAGATGGCTCCTCATTAAGAGGAGGAAGATGTCATGACCTACTATTTGACTCTTTTTTGATAGATATTATTATATGTATTAACATATTTATAGTGTTGATCATCTGATGTTTACATATAGATGCTGACTAATTTGATCCTATAGCAACACACTATTATCCTACAGTAATATATTATTATCTTACAGCAACATATTATTATCCTACAACCATATGTTGTTATATTATAGTGACATATTGTTATCCTATAATGATATATTATTGTCCTTTAGCCATAGACTATTATCCTATAGTGACATACTGCTATCCTATCATGATATACTATTATCCTACAATCATATACTGTGATCCTACATCGACATATTGTTATCATATAACAATATATTGTTATCTTGCAATAATATACTTTTATCATGTAGCAACATACTTTTATGCTGTAATAATATAATTTTATATTGAATATTAATGATGTTATCAGTATAATTTTATATTATGATGATTATACAATTCAGATTTACATGTATATATGTTTTTATTCATGTAGAGTAAATACTACTGATATCATGTTTTGGTGGCTACATGACTCATAAGTACATGAGAGGTATTGATGGATTTTTATAGTTGGGGTAATAATGGGGGAGGCAATAAATATCTAGATAACACTAGCACTTGATAATAAATATAATAAGATCACAGATTCATAAGCTAGGATGGTGATGAATTTTAATAGTTGGGGTAATAATGGTGGAGGTAGTAAGTCAATGGGTAACACCAACACTTGATGAAAAATATAATGGTAATGCGCTATTTAGTCCTTGAGCAGTTACATCATGCCTTATGTCTCTCTTTTTTGTCTTTTTTTATTTATTTAATCTTGATTAATATTTCATATTTTTATTTTACTTGATCTTGGTTGTGTCCACTTTTAGTTTTTATTATTTTTTTTGTTTGGTGACTTGTGTGTATTGGCTTGGTGATAAGTTGTATTTTTTTCTCAGCTATCATTTCCTTTATTTGGGTCGTTAAGGGGTTTAAATATTTTAAATATTATTTTAGGTCTGTTAACTTATTGCCTACCATGGATCATATAAGAATTAAAATAATTTAATCTAAGTTTTCTTATCATGGTTTTATTGCCAAGAGGCCTCAAGAAGGTTAATGTCATGCATTATAATGAAGTGAGACTCTATGATTGTCTTGATTTAATAAATTCATAGGAAAGAAGTAACCTATGCTTAATGTAATTTATTAAATTATTAGAAAGAAAACACTTAAATCTAGATCTACTATTACCATAAACTAAGTCTAAAGTTACACAATAAAATGTACCATAGAAACATTATTTAACCATTAATATGAAAGCATAAATGAGAGCAAGATAATAATAACACTGATAACACAAATCTAACATGGTTCACCTAATGTGGGCTACATCCACCAATGAAAGTTCTCAAAATAAATTAGTAATCTAAAACAAGATTACAATGAACTCTCACAGAGATAGAAAAATCTCTTGTATAAAGTGTTACACAAAAGTTGCACTTTCACCTACACCTGCACAATGTTATATCTCACAAGTTTCTAAACCACACCCTATAATAAATACCTTCACTTGGACTCTGATCCTTAAGACACACCTGCAAACAAACCATCAACCTCTAGAGGCCACACCACACCCTGTATTTATAGTAAAATGAAAAAATATACAAAAAGAAGAGAAAATGTGTCATGTTTATCCAAGATAAGCATCATCCACTCAAGACAACTGACTTCCTCCTCATCAAGCTCATCCAAAAGCTCTCTTATGAAGGAACACACCATACTAAGGGTCTCCACCTTTCAAGGGCACATTTTCCAACATCATGTGATCACAACCAACTCCTTGCAATAAGGAAGGTATTTCCTTTTCCAAAAAACAACTAGCTCCATCAAAATAAGGAAGTCAACATGAAAAAAGGCATATAACAAACAACTCCATAAAACATGGAAACATGGAAATTAGATAAAACAATTAATTCCACTTTAAATAAATTAATCCCACTTTAAATAAATGAGGAAGTCACGTGGAAATTATTAAATAAATATTTAATAATATTCCACTCACATGTGGAGTACATGAGAAATGCATTCCCCACACTCTTGGAGCTGTCTAAGCCCTCAAAACATGCCACCATGGTCATGTAATAGCCCCAAAGGGCTCTACACTCAACAATCTCCCAATTGGAGACCATTTATCCTGAACAAAATCTATCACTGATCCATGACCACTAAGGCCAACCAAATCTAAACATATTCTCAATTTGTCCAACATGACCACTTGGTTCATCATATTTGTAAGATTCTAAATGCTATGAATCTTCTTCAAATTCACCAAGATGTACTCCAAGACTATCTTAATGAAGTGATAATATAATTAAATGTGTTTTATTCTTGAGTGGAAAGCAGAGTTCTTTTCCAAATGAATAACACTATGACTATCATTGTGTAGTCTCTCAACTTCCTACTCATGCCCCAACTCTCAAACAACTCCTGTAACCAAATCATCACCTTGCTAATCTTTTTGGTAGAAACATAATTTACCTATGTGGTTGACAAAACCATAACCTTTTTGTATCTTAGAAATCCAACTAACCACTATATCTTTAACATTACATATATATCATGTCATACTTATCATGTTATCAATATCCCCTGCCATATCTAAGTCTACATAACCATGCAAAGTGGTATCTAATCCACCATAACATAATGCAAATTCAATGGTTCCTCTCAAATACCAAAGAATCCATTTCACTGCCTGCCAATGCTCATAACTTGGATCACTCATATACTTTCTCACAAATTCAACTACTTGGGCAATATCCAATCTAGTACAAACCATGGAATACATCAAGCTACCAAATACTGATGAGTAAGGTACCTTGGACATCTTAATCATTTTAGCTTCTATCTTGGGACACTGCTCCTTTGATAATCTAAAGTGGCTTACCAAATGAGTACCAATAGATTTAGCATCAAACATGCTAAAGGTTTCTAAGAATTTCTTCACATACTTTGATTGGGATAAGATCAACTTCCACTCCTCCTTATCATGAGAAATCCTCATACCAAAGCTTTGTTTTTTAGCACCTAAATCTTTCATAGAAAAGGAGTCACTAAGCTATTTTTTGAACATATGAATATGTTGTATGTTCTTTCCTACAACTAACATGTCATTGGCATACATGCATAAAATAATAAAGAAACCATCATCAAAATGTTTGATGTACATGCAATAGTTATAATTACACCTTTGATATTCTTATTCCAATATAAAATAATCAAATTTCTTGTACCTTTATTGTGGAGCTTATTTCATGCCATACAAGCTTTTATTCAGTCTACACACATAGTTCTCCTTCCCTATGACCTCATATCCCTATGGCTACTTCATATACAACTCTTCTTCCAAATCTTAGAAATCATTTTTACAATAGGATAAAAAATCTCATCAAAATAAATACTTAATTTTTTTGCAAACTCTTTTACCACCATCATATCCTTATACTAGTTTCTCCCTTCATCTTCTTATTTGATATTGAAGATCCACTTGTTTAGCAATGCACTCTTGCCCTTGGGTAGCCTAACCAAATCCCATGTTTTTTTCTCCATGAGAGATCTATGCTCCTCATCCATGACTTGTTCCCACTTCAACTTAGCATCTACCTGCATTACATTTTCATAACACTTTGGTTCTCCATTATCAGTCAGTAATAAATCATTTAAAGGAAAAAAATGTTTAGGTGCTCTTCTTACCCTAGAAGATCTTCTTACCATAGGAGTTTTGAGTCCTTGTATAGAAAGTTCTTAAACTAAATCATTGGATACTTTACCATCCATAATGTCATCTAATACTATGTACTCTTTCTATTCATGATCTTATTATTGCAACCCATCCTTATGCATGACTTTTTCATTAAAGACTACATCTCTAGATTGAAATATTTTCTTATCTTTAATGCTCCATTAACAGAACCCAAAGTCATCCTCACCATAACCAACAAATGTGCATTTCTCTAATTTAGCCTCTAGCTTGGTCATATTCTCTTTCTTAATGAGAGTAAAAGCCTCACATGCAAATACTCTAAGAAAATAATAATCAACATTCTTACTAGACCAAGATTTTTTTAGAATGCCTCCATCCAAAGGCATAAAAGTTCCTCTATTAATCAGATATACTACCATGTTAACTACTTCTATCCAAAACTATAAAAGCAACCTTGCATGTAACCTCATGCTCCTAGCACATTCTATTATTTTTATATTCATTATTTTAGATACCCCATTCTACTATAGAGTTCCTATAGCCATTCTTTACCTATGGATTTCATTATTAGAACAATAATCAAAGAAATTACTATAATACTCACCTCTATTATCTGATCTGAGATATTTAAACTTGAGACCTGTTTCATTCTCAACCAAGGCTTTCCACTTCTTAAATGTGTCAAATACATCAAAATTATTTTTAATGTAATAAACCCAAAATTTTCTAGTTGCATCATCTCTAAAAGTAATATACCTAAGCTAGTCCCCATACATCTAAGTGTACCATATCTAACTTGTAATTTATCTTTATGGGTCCAACCTTCAAAAACTTAACCTACTTCTATTTTCCATACACACAATGTTAATAGAATTCTAGATATATATCTTTCAATCCAAAAAACTTATCTTTTAAGATGTGCATGCCCTTATGGCTCATATGACAGATCTTGTACTGCCACATAGTTACATCTCCATCTATAGTAACTAAATCAAGAGAATCAACACTACTAGTCAAATACAAAGTACCAACTTTCTTATCTCTCAAAATCATAAGAGCACCTTTGGTAGCTTTTTAAGAGTCTACAATAAACAATACTAAACAACCTTCACTACTTAATTGTCCGACTGAAACCAAATTCCATCTCAACACAAACATGTGTCTCACATTGTTAAGGATCCATGTGTTCTCATTCTACATTTTAACTTAAACACAACCTTTTCCTACTATCTCAAATTATTCATCATCACCAAGATATACATGTTCTAGATTCTCTTGAACTTAGTCAATAAAATAATGCTTATGTGGGGTGGCATGAAAAGAAGCCCCTGAATCTAAAATCCAAGACTCAAAAAAACTATCTATAGAAAGATTTAAGGTATTTTGAAATGATTTTTTGATGTCACATTTACCTCATTCATTTCCTCCTTGTTGGAATTCTTATCTTGAAGTCACTAATATTCCTTCTTTGAGTGTCCACTCTTCCCATAATGCCAACATATCATCTTGGATATAGATATGGACTTAGATCTACTTTTTGACTTTCCATGATTGACTTTACTCTTGTCTTTTTACCTCCCTCTAGTATCAATGGATAAAACATTACCTAAATATGATTCACCAGTGTTTTTCCTTTGCATCTCCTCATTAAGGATCACACCTACAACATCCTCAAAATTCAAGCTTTCCTTAGTAGGGACTGCATTACTCACACCCATAACCAAACTATCCCAACTATCAAGAACAGAATATAAAATCAACAAATATATAATTTCATTATCAAACTTAATTAAAACTAAAGTGAACATAATTAAAACTATATTAAAATCATTTAGATGATTAGCTATTGAACCATTCTCAGACATTTTCATGTTAAATAATCTTTTCATAAGAAAATTTTTATTAGAAGTTAAATTTTTTCATACAATTTTCCAAGTTTATCCATGAGATCTTTTGTGGTTTTATCATCATAAATATTAAATGTAATAGAGGATACAAGACATAATCAAATGGCTCCCAATGCATTCCTATCAAGTAATGACCAATATGCATCACTCATACTTACAAGTTATTCTACTTTTCCCTTCAAGGAGATATGTAGCTCCTTTTAATATAGGTAATCCTCCATCTATATTTTCTATAAATTAAAATGATTACCATCAAACTTCTCCACTCTGAATCTGATCTCTTCTCTCATATCTCCCACTCAAGATAATATCCTTTCTATGATTTATCACTTTAGCAAAACACACAACCAATGGCTCTGATACCAATTTTTAGGAATAAAACACTTAAATCTAGATCTACTATTACCATAAACTAGATCTAAAGTTATGCAATAAAATGCATCACAAAAACATTTTTTGATTCACCACTAATATGAAATCATAAATAAGAGAAAGATAATAATAACATAGATAACATAGATCTAACATGGTTCACCCAATATGGGATACATCCACTAATAAAAGTTCTCAGAATAAATCAGTAATCTAAAACAAGATTACAATGAACTCTCATAGAGATAGAAAAATCTCTTGTAGAAAATGCGATACAAAAATTGCACTTTCACCTACACCTGTACAATGTTATATCTCACAAGTTATTAAACCACACCCTTTAATGAACACTTTCACTTTAAAAAACACCTACACTTTGACTCTAATCTTCAAAGCCACACCTTGAAAACAAACCATGAACCTCTAAAGGCCACACCATACCCTGTATTTATAGTAAAATAAAAAAATTCACAAAAAGAAGAGCAAATATGTCATGTTTATCCAAGATAAGTGTCATCCACTCAAGACAACTCACTTCCACCTTATCAAGCTCTTACATGAAAGAACACACCATACTAAGGGTCTCCACCTTTCAAAGGCACATTTTTCAATATCATGTGATCACAACCAACTCCATAAAATATGAAAACATGGAAAGTAGATCAAACAATTAATTCTTTAAAAATAAGGAAATTAATCCCACTTCTAATCAATGAAAAAGTCACATGAAAATTATTAAATAAACATTTAATAATATTCCACTCACATGTGGAGTATATGAGAAATGCATTCCCCAGACCCTTGGAGCTCTCTAAGACCCCAAAATATGTCACCATGGTCATGTGATATCCCCAAAGGGTTCCACACTCAACATAAATAAAATTTTATTAGGCCATGATGATCATAAAATGGGTTGTGGACTTTTGCCATGCATTATTGTTAAAATAAAAATAAAAATAAAGTTTATCTAGTTTTAAATAGATAAATAAATAAAAATAAGGAAAGCAAAAATAAATAAATAAATAAAAAGTTTATTGCTTAAAATCAAATTATGGATTTTAGGGGTTGACTCTTCACCCAAAAAGAAGGTAATCAATTATTTTACTTGAAAAAAAGAATGTCTTTTTGTTGCATTGGTTTTTGGAGAAAATACTAGAGAAAAATGGTGGCCATGGAGAGAATGTTGGATGGAAATTCATCCCAACAGGGTTTAATGGCTTGAAAAAAATTATGGTTGGGTAGAAGGAATAAAAAGAGAGCAATCCATAGAAGAAATGGAATGGATCAGGGCAAGGGTTTCAATTTTGTGAAGGGTAACCAAACAAATTTTTAGTTACTTCTTCTTAGGGTAGATTTGTGCCAAGTAAATGGTGTTTTTTTTTTTTTTTTTTGTTGGAGTTTGTGTTTCATGGCAACATAGGATTGGATTGACTCTACATATTTGGTTATGGGTTTAAAATATTACATGGTGTATAGTTTTTAAAAATCAGATTTGTTACTGAAATGCTTTGATAGATAAGGTATTAAAACCCTAGCTACTCATTTCATTCATGGTTGGAATTGTTGCCTTAAAAATAGTGTGTTGGGTTTTTTTATTATAACTATCTAATAGACAAATTTGGGTGTTTTTTTTTGTTGTATTTATTTTACAACTGATGGGATTTTACTATTCTATTTTTATTTGACTCTATTGGTCTTTATGGGTTGTTTATGAAAATATGTCATGATAGCCAAGTTGTATGTTTTTATTTTAGATTATTTTTGCCTAGATTTTGAGTGCATTTTGAAGTATTAGTGTAAAGTTATTGTTTCCCTTATTTTACTTCTTGAATTTTTATTATTGGTTTCAAAATATGGTTGAACTCATTACTTTGCTCTTGAAAAATATATAGATTTGGGTATTTTTTTTAATGATTGAGTGCTTGATAGATTTAACAGGCTCATTTTTGTAAGAGCATCTTGTAGAGTTTTTATTGTAGTGGTGTTGGCTCTATTGGTACATAATGTTAAGGTTATTATATTTGATAATGTTTTATAGTAGATGTAAATTGATTAATTATATAAGAAAATATCTTACTTACACCTTTGCCCAAATTCCAAATGACTAACTCCACCACCCAACTGATGATTGGGGTGGTGAGGGCCACTGATTGGAGGGCTCATAGGATGGGTAGGGGCAGTGTGTAGATCATTTGATAGCTACTATTTTATTTTGGAGTTGCATGATGTGTTTGGAGTTGTTCTTACCTTGTTGCAGTGACTAAATGTTTTCTGTAGCATGATTAAAAATTACTCTTCCTTTGTATTATGGCTATAGCAACTTCTTGCAATGTAAGAGAGTATGTTTTTTTTTGTATAAACTTGAATTTGATGGAGTTACTACTCATAACTCATAGAGTTTTATCATAAATTATTTTTGGGTATTATTCGCTTTGGTTTAATATTTAAAACACATATATAAATTATTATTTTATTTAATATTAAGGGGGAAACTTGAGTTTCAACATGACTTTATTCTACTATAAAAAATAAAGATATCTTGCAATAGTTTAATATTTTTCTCGTAGCATAATTTTTTTAGAGTTATCATTTTTTTTTTGATATTTTAGTATCTACTTGGAATGGTTATATATTTAATTATTTATTTAAGTCATGGTAAAGGACTTGATATTGCATCCATGCATATTTATCCTAAGAAGGATTTGAAAAGTTGGCATTGCAAGCTCAATTGGTGGCATCAGTGTGGAACTTGCAAGTTGAATTTTCTTAAATTGATTAAGACATGAGTATATGATTAAATATGGTGCAATGATTCTTAAATTATAAGATCTTGGTATAAATATCCATACATTATAGTACCATTGCATATCTCTTATATGTATGAAGTTTAATGAGCAAGGACATCCTTGGAAGCTTATACATTCATATAGAATGATGTTTTTATGCTTTGTCTTAGCTGATCCAATTATGATTAAGACCTAAAATTATTGATACAATGACTCTTTGGATTTTAAATGTAATGTTGTATGTTTTGATTTCTTGAATATTGAAAATAGTGTATGAATGGAATCATACATGCATAACTTTGGTTATAGGTTGTGGGTGCATTATATAAATCCCAACCATGCATAATGAATTATGTTATTAATTTTTATTGTAATTTTAATAAAGTGACACTCAAAATAAAAGAAAAAATATTTCTTTTTGTCATTTCAAAATTATGGCATGAGTGATTTGACCATCTTAACTATCATTGCTTGAAATAACTCAATCAACATAATATGGTTGTAGGGTTGCTTCATGTTCACTTTTATAATGGTATTTATTAAGGTTTCATACTTGGTAAACATATTGAAGAGAAGTATGACAAAGTAAAATCATGGAGAGTTACACAAATTTTGGATTTGATTCATAATGATATATTTGGTCCTTTTCCAAAGTCTTTATTTGTCAAGACTAAATATATGCTTACCTTCATTGATGACTTCTATAAGTATACCTGGGTGTTATTTATTTAACACAAGTTTGAAGTCTTTCACCATTATTAGGATTTCAAGGATCTTGTTGATAAATAATTAGGGAAAATCATTAGGGTTTTAAACACAAACAATGGTGGTGAGTATGTTAGTCATCATTTCAAGTAGTTTTGCACATCACATGGGATTGATCTATAAGGGACTATTTCAAATAATTTAGACTTATCTATAGTCCAAATAAAAAACAAATGTCAATAAGATGCCTACATTATTCAAAATTTTATAATTTTAAATCATCTCTAATATAATAAATGGGGAATAGATCCAAAGTATTACCATACTCTTCAAGTGCAACTTGTATAGAATACAAAAACTATTCATTTTTTAGGATTATCTCCTATCCAATTTATGGATATAAGTCCATATTATCCAAAATAGTTCTTTATAATGTATAGTTCTATATAGTCCTCACTAGAATGTTGTTGTAAAACATAAGAATATGTCTTTGAAGAAAATGGAAAATTATATTGTTTACTCCAAATATTTTGCACCATAATATTGGGATGAAGTCACAAACTATACATGTTATATCAAAAATTTCATTCTTTACAAAGTCTAAAAATAATTATCTCCTTTTGAAGCTTAAACTGGTTGAAAGCCCATAATTAATCACTTTTGGGACTTTGGATCTCTAGCTATGGCTCACATCTTAAGAATAAATGTAAAGCCATGTAACCTCATATTAGGCCCTTCATCTTTGTTGGGTATGTATAAGGTATTAAGGGATATATGCTTATTCATCTTATCATGCATGAGTTGATCATTGAGAGGAGTATACACTTTTAGGATGGTCCTATAGACTCTACACTTGAAACATATCCCTCTTCCTTGAATTCACTGGGATATGATGATAGTTCATATGCTTTAAATCATCCATATTAGATATCTGATGATGAGGATTCTTATTCTAACTCATATTATGAGTAAAATGATGGGGATTCACATCTTTTCATACATAGACACATTTTTTAAGTTGAGGAATCACCCCATAACCATCTAACTTTAGGTTCTCTTTGGACTAGGTAGACACTATAGAGTGTAGGTGATTGAGTTAGGGATCCATAAGATACAAGGTAGACACGTTCACTTTTCTAGAATGTTTGACATGTTTTCATTATTTATGATTCTAATCCATAGTCATTTTGTGAATCATTTGGCATTCCTAAGTGGGATAAAACTATGCATGAGGAATATATTTCTTTGATAAAGAACCACACTTTGGATCTAGTACCCATTTCTAAGGGAATGAATCTTGTTTGATGTAGGTGGATATATTAAACAAAATTCTCAGTAGATGGGTTGATGGATAAGTTCAAATAATGGTTAGTAGAAAAAGGTTTTTCACAATTTCTTGGCATAAACTATAATGATACATCTACACTAGTTACCAAAATGAACTCTATCTGACTCAATATTTCTATTTCTATAGCTCATTATTGGGATGTTCATCAGATGGATGTGAATAGTGCCTTTCTTCATGGTGACCTTGATGAGGATATATATTTAGAGCATCTACAAGGTTTTATGTAGGATTATTCCTTAATGTGTAGACTTTGGAAATCTATCTATGGCCTCACATAGGCCATTAGGCTTGGTATGCCAAGATCTATTCCTTCCTTTTCATAGTTGGGTTCACTAGATGCCATTATGATTTGAATGTTTACATTTTATAGTAGGATGACTCAATCTTATTTATAGTTCTATATGTTGATGACCTATTAATCATAAGGAGTTCATCCTCAGTTGTAGTAGTGAAATTTTATTTACATGAAATATTCTCCATGTCTAACCTAGGTTTGTTACACTAATTCCTAGGGATTGAGATTTCACAATCTAACTTAGGGATCACCATTGCGCAATCCAAGTATGCTCTTGATTTGGTCACATAGTTTCATATGGTTGACTATAAGCCATATTCAACTCCCTTTATTTTTGGAGTCAAACTTGAGGTGAGTGTTATTATTTATTAGTTGATGTTACATTATATCAATAAAGTTTTAGAAGTCTCATATATTTGACTCACACTAAACCTAAGATTTCATATGCATGGGGAATAGTCTCTAGGCTTATACAAATACCACATGATCTAAATTGGAAGGCATCTAAATAGATTCTCCACTACATTCAAGGTACTCACAATTTGGGATTAATATGGAGTAGGTATTGCTATTAAATTGGTTAGATACATAGATTCATACGAGGATAGAGATATTTAACAGCAAAAGTTTACTTCAAGATATAGTTTATCACTTGGTTCATGTTTGATTTATCAGTATAAAAAGAAATAAAATTATATTGATTTATCATCTATAAAGCTTGAGTATAAAGGAGCTGTTAATGATGCTATCAAAGTTTTTTGTATTCAAGGTAATCTTATTGAGTTTGGCATCGGGTTCAGGTGACCCATAATTATCTTATACAACAACCAAATAACCATCCAAATCTAAAAGAATCTAGTCCAACATCAGTAAAAAAACATATTTAGAATCACATTCACTTCATTTAGGAGCTCATTTAAGAGCATGCCATTGATCTTTGATATTTCTAGACTACAGAGAAAATTATTGACATCTTCACCAAACCCTTTAGTGAGAGCAAGTATCTTCATTTACATATTTTTATTTGGGTGCAGGCTACTTCAACATCATCTTCTGGGGTGAATTTTGTTAGAATAATTAATGGATAAATGGGATATATTAAACCCTTATTACATTTAAATAATTAAATAATAAATAATTTATTATTTATTAAAAATGGTTTGAAAAACCTCTTGTAAATAAATACTAAAACATAAGTTATTTATTGCATACCATTCATTTAAAGTATAATAATTATTGGGGAAGGATGGATCCGTTGGTTACAATGGTCACCTCCCCTCTTCCCCATTACAAATAGGGTTTAACTCTATTGTAATTCATCTCAAATACATTGAGTGAATTGATATTTACATGTGGAAAATATCTTGTAAAAGGTTTTTTGAAGAAGTTTTGATACACAACATGATTAAGGGAAGAAGGCTTTGTATTGGGGTCAATAATTTCTCAATTATATGAATATCATCATTTTTGGATTTTTTACCTCTTAGAGATTTTACCATATTATATATATGTCACTGTGTACATTGATCTATGCTCTCATGTGCTTTGTTATTCAAGTTCATATCTAGATTTATCATATTCATTAAATACATATATGTTACATATTGATTCCATATCATTTAATGGAATTAGAACCTATGGGGTGTATTTTATTGGAAAGCTATTATCAATTGCCATTTAAATATATTATCAATTGATATATATTTGATTTCAAATAATTTTTTAATTATTTTCAAACCTAGATTGACCTATTATAATGCAAAGGAAGAAAGATGATTTTTTTTGTTTACCACTATGGGAGGCATGGTTCAACGATTTGAAGCCTTAGATCTTCATCCAAACACCATTCAAGCATCTAGAGCCCATTATATTCAAAACCAAAAATAAAAATTCCTTATGAGATGCCATTTTATGGCCCATATACACCTTGACAAAGATAATAAATTAAAAAAATTAATTTCTATCTTTTCAGGCTATTTTTTTTCTCTAAAATGTTAGATCTTATATGTATAAGCCACTTGGAAGTCTCTGTACAGCCTGAAAAGGCTTCTTGAAGCACCTATATTTTTTTGCTTTATGTGGGGCACCATTATACAGCATGGGAGCTTGGAAAAATTATTATCTTAGCCAAAATTTATATTTTAAGTTTCCTTCATCATTGGCAAGTAAAATAAGGAAGATTGGAAAAATTTGGTGATTTTAGGTGGCTTATTCATCGTGTTATGATCACCCATACTTCTACATGTACACTATTTATATCCAGAGTAATGTATGCAAGTTATTATAATATTTATTTAATAAATAATTATTTTATTAAACTTATATTTTCCATATAAGCAAACCCTGGCACCTCCTTGGATTTTTTTTAATCTAAAAGTGTGTGTGTAAGTGTGTGTGTGTGTGTGTGTGTGTGTGTGTGTGTGTGTGTGTGTGTGTGTGTGTGTGTGTGTGTGTGTGTGTGTGTGTGTGTGTGTGTGTGTGTGTGTGTGTGTGTGTGTGTGTGTGTGTGTGTGTTTAAAAACTAGATAAAAATGTATAGATATTAGTTTGTGCTTGTAAGTCTTTGATTAGTCTCCTAAAAGGGTTGGTGGATTTCATTTTGTTAAAATTTTATAAATAGGGTGGTCCACTATTTAAAACCCCCTAAAAATATATTTTAAATCCATTTTTAATTATTTAAGTTACCTTTTAAAATTTGATTAATTTTTGAGTTTCATCTTTTGGTTTGCATGTCAATCTTCTCACATGTAAAACCCTAGACTTGTTGACCTTGTTTCAACATTTTACCTAGTGAATATTTTATCAAGCATAGTCATGTGACCAGTTGTTTCTTAGGTTTTGTCACATTATAGATGCATTGGTGTGGTCCATTATTTTTGTTTTGAAATCTATTATTATAGTTTTTACACCTTATTTAATCATAGTGTTTAGATAGTTGTTCTGTGTATTTATCTTACGACACATAAATTAGTGCATTTTTATTCAAAAAAATTCACATTGTTTAACATATATTTAAACAAATATTACTTGTTTGTGGTTCTAATTTGATTTAGTATCAAATAAATTTAAAATTCACATTAAACAAGTTCATTTTTAAATAATTGTTGTTACATTAGTGTATTTTTGTGACACTTGTGACACCTTAGTTTATTACAATCTTTTACAATTTTCTTGCTTTGTCTATCATTAATTTGAAAAATTATTATTTGCTTAAAATTTAAATTTACTTTATCTTTAAAATAGAATATAAATTCATTTTAAAAAGGTTCAAATTTAAGCATTATCTTTTTTTTTTATTATCTTTATTAAAGGGAGGTTATGGTTTTGCCTAGCTTTATATTAGATAAATATCAATGCTTAATGGATAAAACTATAACATATGGAAATTCACTTTAAATTACAATTTATGACCTAAAAGTTGTGGACCATTGTCATCAAGACTAAAAAAGCCCTATAAAGATGACATTTGTAGTCATATAAAATGTCATTTTAAATCAATAAGTGTCATTAAATACCACCTTATCCTTAACTTAGCTCTAAACCTATCTTAAGGCCTCTTTTGATCCTTTTAGAGATTTATGTCTGTCTAGCCCATGCCCAAATCTACCAAAATTAGTATTAGAACATCACCTAGTCATCTAGGACCATTTTGCATCCATTCTAGCCACCTATAAAATAGCACAAACCTTTGGTCTATAACATATTATGCATAGGGGCAATGATATCGATCCCTTTCTACATTTACTCTAGATAGATATCTTTCCATTTCCTGAAGCATATTAGGGTCGGTCTAGACTCATTTTATATCTTGATAAGTAGTAGGACACTATATAAAGACCACTTTAATTCATTTATCCTTTAAATAGAAATTCTCATGAATAAGCTCATAAACAATTATGCAAATTAAGGTCATTAATCTCTATTTACCATTATTTCTACATACATCCATCTACAATAACCCAAAGCTCAATTTTACTCAAATTTCTAGTTTCAATTCACACTTAAACCATTTAAATTGGCATTCATACTTAGGCATATTAGCATCACTCTCACTTATATCAGCATATAGATTGGGAGAACTACTTTGGGATTAATCCCATTTTGAGGTATTGGTATGTAGGCAACATTCAACATATGGGGTGTCGAGGTCACATCCAACCTAGCCTAAAAATGCCACTCTACTTCTAATTGTGTTCTTCAAAACCATGGAAAGCATGAAGGCTTAGGGTTTCACATCAAGATCAATTAAAAACATGAAAAAAAACATTGATCAAGGTCTCAATCACATAGACCAAGCTTTCAAAGATAGGCTGAGCATCCTCCCACCTTTCCCTGCTTTACCTACATAGGGACATTAGTGTG